>OZ016475.1:10577294-10927830 GCA_963966605.1 Caenorhabditis sulstoni | reverse complement strand
CCTAAGCCTAAGCCTAAGCCTAAGCCTAAGCCTAAGCCTAAGCCTAAGCCTAAGCCTAAGCCTAAGCCTAAGCCTAAGCCTAAGCCTAAGCCTAAGCCTAAGCCTAAGCCTAAGCCTAAGCCTAAGCCTAAGCCTAAGCCTAAGCCTAAGCCTAAGCCTAAGCCTAAGCCTAAGCCTAAGCCTAAGCCTAAGCCTAAGCCTAAGCCTAAGCCTAAGCCTAAGCCTAAGCCTAAGCCTAAGCCTAAGCCTAAGCCTAAGCCTAAGCCTAAGCCTAAGCCTAAGCCTAAGCCTAAGCCTAAGCCTAAGCCTAAGCCTAAGCCTAAGCCTAAGCCTAAGCCTAAGCCTAAGCCTAAGCCTAAGCCTAAGCCTAAGCCTAAGCCTAAGCCTAAGCCTAAGCCTAAGCCTAAGCCTAAGCCTAAGCCTAAGCCTAAGCCTAAGCCTAAGCCTAAGCCTAAGCCTAAGCCTAAGCCTAAGCCTAAGCCTAAGCCTAAGCCTAAGCCTAAGCCTAAGCCTAAGCCTAAGCCTAAGCCTAAGCCTAAGCCTAAGCCTAAGCCTAAGCCTAAGCCTAAGCCTAAGCCTAAGCCTAAGCCTAAGCCTAAGCCTAAGCCTAAGCCTAAGCCTAAGCCTAAGCCTAAGCCTAAGCCTAAGCCTAAGCCTAAGCCTAAGCCTAAGCCTAAGCCTAAGCCTAAGCCTAAGCCTAAGCCTAAGCCTAAGCCTAAGCCTAAGCCTAAGCCTAAGCCTAAGCCTAAGCCTAAGCCTAAGCCTAAGCCTAAGCCTAAGCCTAAGCCTAAGCCTAAGCCTAAGCCTAAGCCTAAGCCTAAGCCTAAGCCTAAGCCTAAGCCTAAGCCTAAGCCTAAGCCTAAGCCTAAGCCTAAGCCTAAGCCTAAGCCTAAGCCTAAGCTAAGCCTAAGCCTAAGCCTAAGCCTAAGCCTAAGCCTAAGCCTAAGCCTAAGCCTAAGCCTAAGCCTAAGCCTAAGCCTAAGCCTAAGCCTAAGCCTAAGCCTAAGCCTAAGCCTAAGCCTAAGCCTAAGCCTAAGCCTAAGCCTAAGCCTAAGCCTAAGCCTAAGCCTAAGCCTAAGCCTAAGCCTAAGCCTAAGCCTAAGCCTAAGCCTAAGCCTAAGCCTAAGCCTAAGCCTAAGCCTAAGCCTAAGCCTAAGCCTAAGCCTAAGCCTAAGCCTAAGCCTAAGCCTAAGCCTAAGCCTAAGCCTAAGCCTAAGCCTAAGCCTAAGCCTAAGCCTAAGCCTAAGCCTAAGCCTAAGCCTAAGCCTAAGCCTAAGCCTAAGCCTAAGCCTAAGCCTAAGCCTAAGCCTAAGCCTAAGCCTAAGCCTAAGCCTAAGCCTAAGCCTAAGCCTAAGCCTAAGCCTAAGCCTAAGCCTAAGCCTAAGCCTAAGCCTAAGCCTAAGCCTAAGCCTAAGCCTAAGCCTAAGCCTAAGCCTAAGCCTAAGCCTAAGCCTAAGCCTAAGCCTAAGCCTAAGCCTAAGCCTAAGCCTAAGCCTAAGCCTAAGCCTAAGCCTAAGCCTAAGCCTAAGCCTAAGCCTAAGCCTAAGCCTAAGCCTAAGCCTAAGCCTAAGCCTAAGCCTAAGCCTAAGCCTAAGCCTAAGCCTAAGCCTAAGCCTAAGCCTAAGCCTAAGCCTAAGCCTAAGCCTAAGCCTAAGCCTAAGCCTAAGCCTAAGCCTAAGCCTAAGCCTAAGCCTAAGCCTAAGCCTAAGCCTAAGCCTAAGCCTAAGCCTAAGCCTAAGCCTAAGCCTAAGCCTAAGCCTAAGCCTAAGCCTAAGCCTAAGCCTAAGCCTAAGCCTAAGCCTAAGCCTAAGCCTAAGCCTAAGCCTAAGCCTAAGCCTAAGCCTAAGCCTAAGCCTAAGCCTAAGCCTAAGCCTAAGCCTAAGCCTAAGCCTAAGCCTAAGCCTAAGCCTAAGCCTAAGCCTAAGCCTAAGCCTAAGCCTAAGCCTAAGCCTAAGCCTAAGCCTAAGCCTAAGCCTAAGCCTAAGCCTAAGCCTAAGCCTAAGCCTAAGCCTAAGCCTAAGCCTAAGCCTAAGCCTAAGCCTAAGCCTAAGCCTAAGCCTAAGCCTAAGCCTAAGCCTAAGCCTAAGCCTAAGCCTAAGCCTAAGCCTAAGCCTAAGCCTAAGCCTAAGCCTAAGCCTAAGCCTAAGCCTAAGCCTAAGCCTAAGCCTAAGCCTAAGCCTAAGCCTAAGCCTAAGCCTAAGCCTAAGCCTAAGCCTAAGCCTAAGCCTAAGCCTAAGCCTAAGCCTAAGCCTAAGCCTAAGCCTAAGCCTAAGCCTAAGCCTAAGCCTAAGCCTAAGCCTAAGCCTAAGCCTAAGCCTAAGCCTAAGCCTAAGCCTAAGCCTAAGCCTAAGCCTAAGCCTAAGCCTAAGCCTAAGCCTAAGCAGCAGCCTAAGCCTAAGCCTAAGCCTAAGCCTAAGCCTAAGCCTAAGCCTAAGCCTAAGCCTAAGCCTAAGCCTAAGCCTAAGCCTAAGCCTAAGCCTAAGCCTAAGCCTAAGCCTAAGCCTAAGCCTAAGCCTAAGCCTAAGCCTAAGCCTAAGCCTAAGCCTAAGCCTAAGCCTAAGCCTAAGCCTAAGCCTAAGCCTAAGCCTAAGCCTAAGCCTAAGCCTAAGCCTAAGCCTAAGCCTAAGCCTAAGCCTAAGCCTAAGCCTAAGCCTAAGCCTAAGCCTAAGCCTAAGCCTAAGCCTAAGCCTAAGCCTAAGCCTAAGCCTAAGCCTAAGCCTAAGCCTAAGCCTAAGCCTAAGCCTAAGCCTAAGCCTAAGCCTAAGCCTAAGCCTAAGCCTAAGCCTAAGCCTAAGCCTAAGCCTAAGCCTAAGCCTAAGCCTAAGCCTAAGCCTAAGCCTAAGCCTAAGCCTAAGCCTAAGCCTAAGCCTAAGCCTAAGCCTAAGCCTAAGCCTAAGCCTAAGCCTAAGCCTAAGCCTAAGCCTAAGCCTAAGCCTAAGCCTAAGCCTAAGCCTAAGCCTAAGCCTAAGCCTAAGCCTAAGCCTAAGCCTAAGCCTAAGCCTAAGCCTAAGCCTAAGCCTAAGCCTAAGCCTAAGCCTAAGCCTAAGCCTAAGCCTAAGCCTAAGCCTAAGCCTAAGCCTAAGCCTAAGCCTAAGCCTAAGCCTAAGCCTAAGCCTAAGCCTAAGCCTAAGCCTAAGCCTAAGCCTAAGCCTAAGCCTAAGCCTAAGCCTAAGCCTAAGCCTAAGCCTAAGCCTAAGCCTAAGCCTAAGCCTAAGCCTAAGCCTAAGCCTAAGCCTAAGCCTAAGCCTAAGCCTAAGCCTAAGCCTAAGCCTAAGCCTAAGCCTAAGCCTAAGCCTAAGCCTAAGCCTAAGCCTAAGCCTAAGCCTAAGCCTAAGCCTAAGCCTAAGCCTAAGCCTAAGCCTAAGCCTAAGCCTAAGCCTAAGCCTAAGCCTAAGCCTAAGCCTAAGCCTAAGCCTAAGCCTAAGCCTAAGCCTAAGCCTAAGCCTAAGCCTAAGCCTAAGCCTAAGCCTAAGCCTAAGCCTAAGCCTAAGCCTAAGCCTAAGCCTAAGCCTAAGCCTAAGCCTAAGCCTAAGCCTAAGCCTAAGCCTAAGCCTAAGCCTAAGCCTAAGCCTAAGCCTAAGCCTAAGCCTAAGCCTAAGCCTAAGCCTAAGCCTAAGCCTAAGCCTAAGCCTAAGCCTAAGCCTAAGCCTAAGCCTAAGCCTAAGCCTAAGCCTAAGCCTAAGCCTAAGCCTAAGCCTAAGCCTAAGCCTAAGCCTAAGCCTAAGCCTAAGCCTAAGCCTAAGCCTAAGCCTAAGCCTAAGCCTAAGCCTAAGCCTAAGCCTAAGCCTAAGCCTAAGCCTAAGCCTAAGCCTAAGCCTAAGCCTAAGCCTAAGCCTAAGCCTAAGCCTAAGCCTAAGCCTAAGCCTAAGCCTAAGCCTAAGCCTAAGCCTAAGCCTAAGCCTAAGCCTAAGCCTAAGCCTAAGCCTAAGCCTAAGCCTAAGCCTAAGCCTAAGCCTAAGCCTAAGCCTAAGCCTAAGCCTAAGCCTAAGCCTAAGCCTAAGCCTAAGCCTAAGCCTAAGCCTAAGCCTAAGCCTAAGCCTAAGCCTAAGCCTAAGCCTAAGCCTAAGCCTAAGCCTAAGCCTAAGCCTAAGCCTAAGCCTAAGCCTAAGCCTAAGCCTAAGCCTAAGCCTAAGCCTAAGCCTAAGCCTAAGCCTAAGCCTAAGCCTAAGCCTAAGCCTAAGCCTAAGCCTAAGCCTAAGCCTAAGCCTAAGCCTAAGCCTAAGCCTAAGCCTAAGCCTAAGCCTAAGCCTAAGCCTAAGCCTAAGCCTAAGCCTAAGCCTAAGCCTAAGCCTAAGCCTAAGCCTAAGCCTAAGCCTAAGCCTAAGCCTAAGCCTAAGCCTAAGCCTAAGCCTAAGCCTAAGCCTAAGCCTAAGCCTAAGCCTAAGCCTAAGCCTAAGCCTAAGCCTAAGCCTAAGCCTAAGCCTAAGCCTAAGCCTAAGCCTAAGCCTAAGCCTAAGCCTAAGCCTAAGCCTAAGCCTAAGCCTAAGCCTAAGCCTAAGCCTAAGCCTAAGCCTAAGCCTAAGCCTAAGCCTAAGCCTAAGCCTAAGCCTAAGCCTAAGCCTAAGCCTAAGCCTAAGCCTAAGCCTAAGCCTAAGCCTAAGCCTAAGCCTAAGCCTAAGCCTAAGCCTAAGCCTACTAAGCCTAAGCCTAAGCCTAAGCCTAAGCCTAAGCCTAAGCCTAAGCCTAAGCCTAAGCCTAAGCCTAAGCCTAAGCCTAAGCCTAAGCCTAAGCCTAAGCCTAAGCCTAAGCCTAAGCCTAAGCCTAAGCCTAAGCCTAAGCCTAAGCCTAAGCCTAAGCCTAAGCCTAAGCCTAAGCCTAAGCCTAAGCCTAAGCCTAAGCCTAAGCCTAAGCCTAAGCCTAAGCCTAAGCCTAAGCCTAAGCCTAAGCCTAAGCCTAAGCCTAAGCCTAAGCCTAAGCCTAAGCCTAAGCCTAAGCCTAAGCCTAAGCCTAAGCCTAAGCCTAAGCCTAAGCCTAAGCCTAAGCCTAAGCCTAAGCCTAAGCCTAAGCCTAAGCCTAAGCCTAAGCCTAAGCCTAAGCCTAAGCCTAAGCCTAAGCCTAAGCCTAAGCCTAAGCCTAAGCCTAAGCCTAAGCCTAAGCCTAAGCCTAAGCCTAAGCCTAAGCCTAAGCCTAAGCCTAAGCCTAAGCCTAAGCCTAAGCCTAAGCCTAAGCCTAAGCCTAAGCCTAAGCCTAAGCCTAAGCCTAAGCCTAAGCCTAAGCCTAAGCCTAAGCCTAAGCCTAAGCCTAAGCCTAAGCCTAAGCCTAAGCCTAAGCCTAAGCCTAAGCCTAAGCCTAAGCCTAAGCCTAAGCCTAAGCCTAAGCCTAAGCCTAAGCCTAAGCCTAAGCCTAAGCCTAAGCCTAAGCCTAAGCCTAAGCCTAAGCCTAAGCCTAAGCCTAAGCCTAAGCCTAAGCCTAAGCCTAAGCCTAAGCCTAAGCCTAAGCCTAAGCCTAAGCCTAAGCCTAAGCCTAAGCCTAAGCCTAAGCCTAAGCCTAAGCCTAAGCCTAAGCCTAAGCCTAAGCCTAAGCCTAAGCCTAAGCCTAAGCCTAAGCCTAAGCCTAAGCCTAAGCCTAAGCCTAAGCCTAAGCCTAAGCCTAAGCCTAAGCCTAAGCCTAAGCCTAAGCCTAAGCCTAAGCCTAAGCCTAAGCCTAAGCCTAAGCCTAAGCCTAAGCCTAAGCCTAAGCCTAAGCCTAAGCCTAAGCCTAAGCCTAAGCCTAAGCCTAAGCCTAAGCCTAAGCCTAAGCCTAAGCCTAAGCCTAAGCCTAAGCCTAAGCCTAAGCCTAAGCCTAAGCCTAAGCCTAAGCCTAAGCCTAAGCCTAAGCCTAAGCCTAAGCCTAAGCCTAAGCCTAAGCCTAAGCCTAAGCCTAAGCCTAAGCCTAAGCCTAAGCCTAAGCCTAAGCCTAAGCCTAAGCCTAAGCCTAAGCCTAAGCCTAAGCCTAAGCCTAAGCCTAAGCCTAAGCCTAAGCCTAAGCCTAAGCCTAAGCCTAAGCCTAAGCCTAAGCCTAAGCCTAAGCCAAGCCTAAGCCTAAGCCTAAGCCTAAGCCTAAGCCTAAGCCTAAGCCTAAGCCTAAGCCTAAGCCTAAGCCTAAGCCTAAGCCTAAGCCTAAGCCTAAGCCTAAGCCTAAGCCTAAGCCTAAGCCTAAGCCTAAGCCTAAGCCTAAGCCTAAGCCTAAGCCTAAGCCTAAGCCTAAGCCTAAGCCTAAGCCTAAGCCTAAGCCTAAGCCTAAGCCTAAGCCTAAGCCTAAGCCTAAGCCTAAGCCTAAGCCTAAGCCTAAGCCTAAGCCTAAGCCTAAGCCTAAGCCTAAGCCTAAGCCTAAGCCTAAGCCTAAGCCTAAGCCTAAGCCTAAGCCTAAGCCTAAGCCTAAGCCTAAGCCTAAGCCTAAGCCTAAGCCTAAGCCTAAGCCTAAGCCTAAGCCTAAGCCTAAGCCTAAGCCTAAGCCTAAGCCTAAGCCTAAGCCTAAGCCTAAGCCTAAGCCTAAGCCTAAGCCTAAGCCTAAGCCTAAGCCTAAGCCTAAGCCTAAGCCTAAGCCTAAGCCTAAGCCTAAGCCTAAGCCTAAGCCTAAGCCTAAGCCTAAGCCTAAGCCTAAGCCTAAGCCTAAGCCTAAGCCTAAGCCTAAGCCTAAGCCTAAGCCTAAGCCTAAGCCTAAGCCTAAGCCTAAGCCTAAGCCTAAGCCTAAGCCTAAGCCTAAGCCTAAGCCTAAGCCTAAGCCTAAGCCTAAGCCTAAGCCTAAGCCTAAGCCTAAGCCTAAGCCTAAGCCTAAGCCTAAGCCTAAGCCTAAGCCTAAGCCTAAGCCTAAGCCTAAGCCTAAGCCTAAGCCTAAGCCTAAGCCTAAGCCTAAGCCTAAGCCTAAGCCTAAGCCTAAGCCTAAGCCTAAGCCTAAGCCTAAGCCTAAGCCTAAGCCTAAGCCTAAGCCTAAGCCTAAGCCTAAGCCTAAGCCTAAGCCTAAGCCTAAGCCTAAGCCTAAGCCTAAGCCTAAGCCTAAGCCTAAGCCTAAGCCTAAGCCTAAGCCTAAGCCTAAGCCTAAGCCTAAGCCTAAGCCTAAGCCTAAGCCTAAGCCTAAGCCTAAGCCTAAGCCTAAGCCTAAGCCTAAGCCTAAGCCTAAGCCTAAGCCTAAGCCTAAGCCTAAGCCTAAGCCTAAGCCTAAGCCTAAGCCTAAGCCTAAGCCTAAGCCTAAGCCTAAGCCTAAGCCTAAGCCTAAGCCTAAGCCTAAGCCTAAGCCTAAGCCTAAGCCTAAGCCTAAGCCTAAGCCTAAGCCTAAGCCTAAGCCTAAGCCTAAGCCTAAGCCTAAGCCTAAGCCTAAGCCTAAGCCTAAGCCTAAGCCTAAGCCTAAGCCTAAGCCTAAGCCTAAGCCTAAGCCTAAGCCTAAGCCTAAGCCTAAGCCTAAGCCTAAGCCTAAGCCTAAGCCTAAGCCTAAGCCTAAGCCTAAGCCTAAGCCTAAGCCTAAGCCTAAGCCTAAGCCTAAGCCTAAGCCTAAGCCTAAGCCTAAGCCTAAGCCTAAGCCTAAGCCTAAGCCTAAGCCTAAGCCTAAGCCTAAGCCTAAGCCTAAGCCTAAGCCTAAGCCTAAGCCTAAGCCTAAGCCTAAGCCTAAGCCTAAGCCTAAGCCTAAGCCTAAGCCTAAGCCTAAGCCTAAGCCTAAGCCTAAGCCTAAGCCTAAGCCTAAGCCTAAGCCTAAGCCTAAGCCTAAGCCTAAGCCTAAGCCTAAGCCTAAGCCTAAGCCTAAGCCTAAGCCTAAGCCTAAGCCTAAGCCTAAGCCTAAGCCTAAGCCTAAGCCTAAGCCTAAGCCTAAGCCTAAGCCTAAGCCTAAGCCTAAGCCTAAGCCTAAGCCTAAGCCTAAGCCTAAGCCTAAGCCTAAGCCTAAGCCTAAGCCTAAGCCTAAGCCTAAGCCTAAGCCTAAGCCTAAGCCTAAGCCTAAGCCTAAGCCTAAGCCTAAGCCTAAGCCTAAGCCTAAGCCTAAGCCTAAGCCTAAGCCTAAGCCTAAGCCTAAGCCTAAGCCTAAGCCTAAGCCTAAGCCTAAGCCTAAGCCTAAGCCTAAGCCTAAGCCTAAGCCTAAGCCTAAGCCTAAGCCTAAGCCTAAGCCTAAGCCTAAGCCTAAGCCTAAGCCTAAGCCTAAGCCTAAGCCTAAGCCTAAGCCTAAGCCTAAGCCTAAGCCTAAGCCTAAGCCTAAGCCTAAGCCTAAGCCTAAGCCTAAGCCTAAGCCTAAGCCTAAGCCTAAGCCTAAGCCTAAGCCTAAGCCTAAGCCTAAGCCTAAGCCTAAGCCTAAGCCTAAGCCTAAGCCTAAGCCTAAGCCTAAGCCTAAGCCTAAGCCTAAGCCTAAGCCTAAGCCTAAGCCTAAGCCTAAGCCTAAGCCTAAGCCTAAGCCTAAGCCTAAGCCTAAGCCTAAGCCTAAGCCTAAGCCTAAGCCTAAGCCTAAGCCTAAGCCTAAGCCTAAGCCTAAGCCTAAGCCTAAGCCTAAGCCTAAGCCTAAGCCTAAGCCTAAGCCTAAGCCTAAGCCTAAGCCTAAGCCTAAGCCTAAGCCTAAGCCTAAGCCTAAGCCTAAGCCTAAGCCTAAGCCTAAGCCTAAGCCTAAGCCTAAGCCTAAGCCTAAGCCTAAGCCTAAGCCTAAGCCTAAGCCTAAGCCTAAGCCTAAGCCTAAGCCTAAGCCTAAGCCTAAGCCTAAGCCTAAGCCTAAGCCTAAGCCTAAGCCTAAGCCTAAGCCTAAGCCTAAGCCTAAGCCTAAGCCTAAGCCTAAGCCTAAGCCTAAGCCTAAGCCTAAGCCTAAGCCTAAGCCTAAGCCTAAGCCTAAGCCTAAGCCTAAGCCTAAGCCTAAGCCTAAGCCTAAGCCTAAGCCTAAGCCTAAGCCTAAGCCTAAGCCTAAGCCTAAGCCTAAGCCTAAGCCTAAGCCTAAGCCTAAGCCTAAGCCTAAGCCTAAGCCTAAGCCTAAGCCTAAGCCTAAGCCTAAGCCTAAGCCTAAGCCTAAGCCTAAGCCTAAGCCTAAGCCTAAGCCTAAGCCTAAGCCTAAGCCTAAGCCTAAGCCTAAGCCTAAGCCTAAGCCTAAGCCTAAGCCTAAGCCTAAGCCTAAGCCTAAGCCTAAGCCTAAGCCTAAGCCTAAGCCTAAGCCTAAGCCTAAGCCTAAGCCTAAGCCTAAGCCTAAGCCTAAGCCTAAGCCTAAGCCTAAGCCTAAGCCTAAGCCTAAGCCTAAGCCTAAGCCTAAGCCTAAGCCTAAGCCTAAGCCTAAGCCTAAGCCTAAGCCTAAGCCTAAGCCTAAGCCTAAGCCTAAGCCTAAGCCTAAGCCTAAGCCTAAGCCTAAGCCTAAGCCTAAGCCTAAGCCTAAGCCTAAGCCTAAGCCTAAGCCTAAGCCTAAGCCTAAGCCTAAGCCTAAGCCTAAGCCTAAGCCTAAGCCTAAGCCTAAGCCTAAGCCTAAGCCTAAGCCTAAGCCTAAGCCTAAGCCTAAGCCTAAGCCTAAGCCTAAGCCTAAGCCTAAGCCTAAGCCTAAGCCTAAGCCTAAGCCTAAGCCTAAGCCTAAGCCTAAGCCTAAGCCTAAGCCTAAGCCTAAGCCTAAGCCTAAGCCTAAGCCTAAGCCTAAGCCTAAGCCTAAGCCTAAGCCTAAGCCTAAGCCTAAGCCTAAGCCTAAGCCTAAGCCTAAGCCTAAGCCTAAGCCTAAGCCTAAGCCTAAGCCTAAGCCTAAGCCTAAGCCTAAGCCTAAGCCTAAGCCTAAGCCTAAGCCTAAGCCTAAGCCTAAGCCTAAGCCTAAGCCTAAGCCTAAGCCTAAGCCTAAGCCTAAGCCTAAGCCTAAGCCTAAGCCTAAGCCTAAGCCTAAGCCTAAGCCTAAGCCTAAGCCTAAGCCTAAGCCTAAGCCTAAGCCTAAGCCTAAGCCTAAGCCTAAGCCTAAGCCTAAGCCTAAGCCTAAGCCTAAGCCTAAGCCTAAGCCTAAGCCTAAGCCTAAGCCTAAGCCTAAGCCTAAGCCTAAGCCTAAGCCTAAGCCTAAGCCTAAGCCTAAGCCTAAGCCTAAGCCTAAGCCTAAGCCTAAGCCTAAGCCTAAGCCTAAGCCTAAGCCTAAGCCTAAGCCTAAGCCTAAGCCTAAGCCTAAGCCTAAGCCTAAGCCTAAGCCTAAGCCTAAGCCTAAGCCTAAGCCTAAGCCTAAGCCTAAGCCTAAGCCTAAGCCTAAGCCTAAGCCTAAGCCTAAGCCTAAGCCTAAGCCTAAGCCTAAGCCTAAGCCTAAGCCTAAGCCTAAGCCTAAGCCTAAGCCTAAGCCTAAGCCTAAGCCTAAGCCTAAGCCTAAGCCTAAGCCTAAGCCTAAGCCTAAGCCTAAGCCTAAGCCTAAGCCTAAGCCTAAGCCTAAGCCTAAGCCTAAGCCTAAGCCTAAGCCTAAGCCTAAGCCTAAGCCTAAGCCTAAGCCTAAGCCTAAGCCTAAGCCTAAGCCTAAGCCTAAGCCTAAGCCTAAGCCTAAGCCTAAGCCTAAGCCTAAGCCTAAGCCTAAGCCTAAGCCTAAGCCTAAGCCTAAGCCTAAGCCTAAGCCTAAGCCTAAGCCTAAGCCTAAGCCTAAGCCTAAGCCTAAGCCTAAGCCTAAGCCTAAGCCTAAGCCTAAGCCTAAGCCTAAGCCTAAGCCTAAGCCTAAGCCTAAGCCTAAGCCTAAGCCTAAGCCTAAGCCTAAGCCTAAGCCTAAGCCTAAGCCTAAGCCTAAGCCTAAGCCTAAGCCTAAGCCTAAGCCTAAGCCTAAGCCTAAGCCTAAGCCTAAGCCTAAGCCTAAGCCTAAGCCTAAGCCTAAGCCTAAGCCTAAGCCTAAGCCTAAGCCTAAGCCTAAGCCTAAGCCTAAGCCTAAGCCTAAGCCTAAGCCTAAGCCTAAGCCTAAGCCTAAGCCTAAGCCTAAGCCTAAGCCTAAGCCTAAGCCTAAGCCTAAGCCTAAGCCTAAGCCTAAGCCTAAGCCTAAGCCTAAGCCTAAGCCTAAGCCTAAGCCTAAGCCTAAGCCTAAGCCTAAGCCTAAGCCTAAGCCTAAGCCTAAGCCTAAGCCTAAGCCTAAGCCTAAGCCTAAGCCTAAGCCTAAGCCTAAGCCTAAGCCTAAGCCTAAGCCTAAGCCTAAGCCTAAGCCTAAGCCTAAGCCTAAGCCTAAGCCTAAGCCTAAGCCTAAGCCTAAGCCTAAGCCTAAGCCTAAGCCTAAGCCTAAGCCTAAGCCTAAGCCTAAGCCTAAGCCTAAGCCTAAGCCTAAGCCTAAGCCTAAGCCTAAGCCTAAGCCTAAGCCTAAGCCTAAGCCTAAGCCTAAGCCTAAGCCTAAGCCTAAGCCTAAGCCTAAGCCTAAGCCTAAGCCTAAGCCTAAGCCTAAGCCTAAGCCTAAGCCTAAGCCTAAGCCTAAGCCTAAGCCTAAGCCTAAGCCTAAGCCTAAGCCTAAGCCTAAGCCTAAGCCTAAGCCTAAGCCTAAGCCTAAGCCTAAGCCTAAGCCTAAGCCTAAGCCTAAGCCTAAGCCTAAGCCTAAGCCTAAGCCTAAGCCTAAGCCTAAGCCTAAGCCTAAGCCTAAGCCTAAGCCTAAGCCTAAGCCTAAGCCTAAGCCTAAGCCTAAGCCTAAGCCTAAGCCTAAGCCTAAGCCTAAGCCTAAGCCTAAGCCTAAGCCTAAGCCTAAGCCTAAGCCTAAGCCTAAGCCTAAGCCTAAGCCTAAGCCTAAGCCTAAGCCTAAGCCTAAGCCTAAGCCTAAGCCTAAGCCTAAGCCTAAGCCTAAGCCTAAGCCTAAGCCTAAGCCTAAGCCTAAGCCTAAGCCTAAGCCTAAGCCTAAGCCTAAGCCTAAGCCTAAGCCTAAGCCTAAGCCTAAGCCTAAGCCTAAGCCTAAGCCTAAGCCTAAGCCTAAGCCTAAGCCTAAGCCTAAGCCTAAGCCTAAGCCTAAGCCTAAGCCTAAGCCTAAGCCTAAGCCTAAGCCTAAGCCTAAGCCTAAGCCTAAGCCTAAGCCTAAGCCTAAGCCTAAGCCTAAGCCTAAGCCTAAGCCTAAGCCTAAGCCTAAGCCTAAGCCTAAGCCTAAGCCTAAGCCTAAGCCTAAGCCTAAGCCTAAGCCTAAGCCTAAGCCTAAGCCTAAGCCTAAGCCTAAGCCTAAGCCTAAGCCTAAGCCTAAGCCTAAGCCTAAGCCTAAGCCTAAGCCTAAGCCTAAGCCTAAGCCTAAGCCTAAGCCTAAGCCTAAGCCTAAGCCTAAGCCTAAGCCTAAGCCTAAGCCTAAGCCTAAGCCTAAGCCTAAGCCTAAGCCTAAGCCTAAGCCTAAGCCTAAGCCTAAGCCTAAGCCTAAGCCTAAGCCTAAGCCTAAGCCTAAGCCTAAGCCTAAGCCTAAGCCTAAGCCTAAGCCTAAGCCTAAGCCTAAGCCTAAGCCTAAGCCTAAGCCTAAGCCTAAGCCTAAGCCTAAGCCTAAGCCTAAGCCTAAGCCTAAGCCTAAGCCTAAGCCTAAGCCTAAGCCTAAGCCTAAGCCTAAGCCTAAGCCTAAGCCTAAGCCTAAGCCTAAGCCTAAGCCTAAGCCTAAGCCTAAGCCTAAGCCTAAGCCTAAGCCTAAGCCTAAGCCTAAGCCTAAGCCTAAGCCTAAGCCTAAGCCTAAGCCTAAGCCTAAGCCTAAGCCTAAGCCTAAGCCTAAGCCTAAGCCTAAGCCTAAGCCTAAGCCTAAGCCTAAGCCTAAGCCTAAGCCTAAGCCTAAGCCTAAGCCTAAGCCTAAGCCTAAGCCTAAGCCTAAGCCTAAGCCTAAGCCTAAGCCTAAGCCTAAGCCTAAGCCTAAGCCTAAGCCTAAGCCTAAGCCTAAGCCTAAGCCTAAGCCTAAGCCTAAGCCTAAGCCTAAGCCTAAGCCTAAGCCTAAGCCTAAGCCTAAGCCTAAGCCTAAGCCTAAGCCTAAGCCTAAGCCTAAGCCTAAGCCTAAGCCTAAGCCTAAGCCTAAGCCTAAGCCTAAGCCTAAGCCTAAGCCTAAGCCTAAGCCTAAGCCTAAGCCTAAGCCTAAGCCTAAGCCTAAGCCTAAGCCTAAGCCTAAGCCTAAGCCTAAGCCTAAGCCTAAGCCTAAGCCTAAGCCTAAGCCTAAGCCTAAGCCTAAGCCTAAGCCTAAGCCTAAGCCTAAGCCTAAGCCTAAGCCTAAGCCTAAGCCTAAGCCTAAGCCTAAGCCTAAGCCTAAGCCTAAGCCTAAGCCTAAGCCTAAGCCTAAGCCTAAGCCTAAGCCTAAGCCTAAGCCTAAGCCTAAGCCTAAGCCTAAGCCTAAGCCTAAGCCTAAGCCTAAGCCTAAGCCTAAGCCTAAGCCTAAGCCTAAGCCTAAGCCTAAGCCTAAGCCTAAGCCTAAGCCTAAGCCTAAGCCTAAGCCTAAGCCTAAGCCTAAGCCTAAGCCTAAGCCTAAGCCTAAGCCTAAGCCTAAGCCTAAGCCTAAGCCTAAGCCTAAGCCTAAGCCTAAGCCTAAGCCTAAGCCTAAGCCTAAGCCTAAGCCTAAGCCTAAGCCTAAGCCTAAGCCTAAGCCTAAGCCTAAGCCTAAGCCTAAGCCTAAGCCTAAGCCTAAGCCTAAGCCTAAGCCTAAGCCTAAGCCTAAGCCTAAGCCTAAGCCTAAGCCTAAGCCTAAGCCTAAGCCTAAGCCTAAGCCTAAGCCTAAGCCTAAGCCTAAGCCTAAGCCTAAGCCTAAGCCTAAGCCTAAGCCTAAGCCTAAGCCTAAGCCTAAGCCTAAGCCTAAGCCTAAGCCTAAGCCTAAGCCTAAGCCTAAGCCTAAGCCTAAGCCTAAGCCTAAGCCTAAGCCTAAGCCTAAGCCTAAGCCTAAGCCTAAGCCTAAGCCTAAGCCTAAGCCTAAGCCTAAGCCTAAGCCTAAGCCTAAGCCTAAGCCTAAGCCTAAGCCTAAGCCTAAGCCTAAGCCTAAGCCTAAGCCTAAGCCTAAGCCTAAGCCTAAGCCTAAGCCTAAGCCTAAGCCTAAGCCTAAGCCTAAGCCTAAGCCTAAGCCTAAGCCTAAGCCTAAGCCTAAGCCTAAGCCTAAGCCTAAGCCTAAGCCTAAGCCTAAGCCTAAGCCTAAGCCTAAGCCTAAGCCTAAGCCTAAGCCTAAGCCTAAGCCTAAGCCTAAGCCTAAGCCTAAGCCTAAGCCTAAGCCTAAGCCTAAGCCTAAGCCTAAGCCTAAGCCTAAGCCTAAGCCTAAGCCTAAGCCTAAGCCTAAGCCTAAGCCTAAGCCTAAGCCTAAGCCTAAGCCTAAGCCTAAGCCTAAGCCTAAGCCTAAGCCTAAGCCTAAGCCTAAGCCTAAGCCTAAGCCTAAGCCTAAGCCTAAGCCTAAGCCTAAGCCTAAGCCTAAGCCTAAGCCTAAGCCTAAGCCTAAGCCTAAGCCTAAGCCTAAGCCTAAGCCTAAGCCTAAGCCTAAGCCTAAGCCTAAGCCTAAGCCTAAGCCTAAGCCTAAGCCTAAGCCTAAGCCTAAGCCTAAGCCTAAGCCTAAGCCTAAGCCTAAGCCTAAGCCTAAGCCTAAGCCTAAGCCTAAGCCTAAGCCTAAGCCTAAGCCTAAGCCTAAGCCTAAGCCTAAGCCTAAGCCTAAGCCTAAGCCTAAGCCTAAGCCTAAGCCTAAGCCTAAGCCTAAGCCTAAGCCTAAGCCTAAGCCTAAGCCTAAGCCTAAGCCTAAGCCTAAGCCTAAGCCTAAGCCTAAGCCTAAGCCTAAGCCTAAGCCTAAGCCTAAGCCTAAGCCTAAGCCTAAGCCTAAGCCTAAGCCTAAGCCTAAGCCTAAGCCTAAGCCTAAGCCTAAGCCTAAGCCTAAGCCTAAGCCTAAGCCTAAGCCTAAGCCTAAGCCTAAGCCTAAGCCTAAGCCTAAGCCTAAGCCTAAGCCTAAGCCTAAGCCTAAGCCTAAGCCTAAGCCTAAGCCTAAGCCTAAGCCTAAGCCTAAGCCTAAGCCTAAGCCTAAGCCTAAGCCTAAGCCTAAGCCTAAGCCTAAGCCTAAGCCTAAGCCTAAGCCTAAGCCTAAGCCTAAGCCTAAGCCTAAGCCTAAGCCTAAGCCTAAGCCTAAGCCTAAGCCTAAGCCTAAGCCTAAGCCTAAGCCTAAGCCTAAGCCTAAGCCTAAGCCTAAGCCTAAGCCTAAGCCTAAGCCTAAGCCTAAGCCTAAGCCTAAGCCTAAGCCTAAGCCTAAGCCTAAGCCTAAGCCTAAGCCTAAGCCTAAGCCTAAGCCTAAGCCTAAGCCTAAGCCTAAGCCTAAGCCTAAGCCTAAGCCTAAGCCTAAGCCTAAGCCTAAGCCTAAGCCTAAGCCTAAGCCTAAGCCTAAGCCTAAGCCTAAGCCTAAGCCTAAGCCTAAGCCTAAGCCTAAGCCTAAGCCTAAGCCTAAGCCTAAGCCTAAGCCTAAGCCTAAGCCTAAGCCTAAGCCTAAGCCTAAGCCTAAGCCTAAGCCTAAGCCTAAGCCTAAGCCTAAGCCTAAGCCTAAGCCTAAGCCTAAGCCTAAGCCTAAGCCTAAGCCTAAGCCTAAGCCTAAGCCTAAGCCTAAGCCTAAGCCTAAGCCTAAGCCTAAGCCTAAGCCTAAGCCTAAGCCTAAGCCTAAGCCTAAGCCTAAGCCTAAGCCTAAGCCTAAGCCTAAGCCTAAGCCTAAGCCTAAGCCTAAGCCTAAGCCTAAGCCTAAGCCTAAGCCTAAGCCTAAGCCTAAGCCTAAGCCTAAGCCTAAGCCTAAGCCTAAGCCTAAGCCTAAGCCTAAGCCTAAGCCTAAGCCTAAGCCTAAGCCTAAGCCTAAGCCTAAGCCTAAGCCTAAGCCTAAGCCTAAGCCTAAGCCTAAGCCTAAGCCTAAGCCTAAGCCTAAGCCTAAGCCTAAGCCTAAGCCTAAGCCTAAGCCTAAGCCTAAGCCTAAGCCTAAGCCTAAGCCTAAGCCTAAGCCTAAGCCTAAGCCTAAGCCTAAGCCTAAGCCTAAGCCTAAGCCTAAGCCTAAGCCTAAGCCTAAGCCTAAGCCTAAGCCTAAGCCTAAGCCTAAGCCTAAGCCTAAGCCTAAGCCTAAGCCTAAGCCTAAGCCTAAGCCTAAGCCTAAGCCTAAGCCTAAGCCTAAGCCTAAGCCTAAGCCTAAGCCTAAGCCTAAGCCTAAGCCTAAGCCTAAGCCTAAGCCTAAGCCTAAGCCTAAGCCTAAGCCTAAGCCTAAGCCTAAGCCTAAGCCTAAGCCTAAGCCTAAGCCTAAGCCTAAGCCTAAGCCTAAGCCTAAGCCTAAGCCTAAGCCTAAGCCTAAGCCTAAGCCTAAGCCTAAGCCTAAGCCTAAGCCTAAGCCTAAGCCTAAGCCTAAGCCTAAGCCTAAGCCTAAGCCTAAGCCTAAGCCTAAGCCTAAGCCTAAGCCTAAGCCTAAGCCTAAGCCTAAGCCTAAGCCTAAGCCTAAGCCTAAGCCTAAGCCTAAGCCTAAGCCTAAGCCTAAGCCTAAGCCTAAGCCTAAGCCTAAGCCTAAGCCTAAGCCTAAGCCTAAGCCTAAGCCTAAGCCTAAGCCTAAGCCTAAGCCTAAGCCTAAGCCTAAGCCTAAGCCTAAGCCTAAGCCTAAGCCTAAGCCTAAGCCTAAGCCTAAGCCTAAGCCTAAGCCTAAGCCTAAGCCTAAGCCTAAGCCTAAGCCTAAGCCTAAGCCTAAGCCTAAGCCTAAGCCTAAGCCTAAGCCTAAGCCTAAGCCTAAGCCTAAGCCTAAGCCTAAGCCTAAGCCTAAGCCTAAGCCTAAGCCTAAGCCTAAGCCTAAGCCTAAGCCTAAGCCTAAGCCTAAGCCTAAGCCTAAGCCTAAGCCTAAGCCTAAGCCTAAGCCTAAGCCTAAGCCTAAGCCTAAGCCTAAGCCTAAGCCTAAGCCTAAGCCTAAGCCTAAGCCTAAGCCTAAGCCTAAGCCTAAGCCTAAGCCTAAGCCTAAGCCTAAGCCTAAGCCTAAGCCTAAGCCTAAGCCTAAGCCTAAGCCTAAGCCTAAGCCTAAGCCTAAGCCTAAGCCTAAGCCTAAGCCTAAGCCTAAGCCTAAGCCTAAGCCTAAGCCTAAGCCTAAGCCTAAGCCTAAGCCTAAGCCTAAGCCTAAGCCTAAGCCTAAGCCTAAGCCTAAGCCTAAGCCTAAGCCTAAGCCTAAGCCTAAGCCTAAGCCTAAGCCTAAGCCTAAGCCTAAGCCTAAGCCTAAGCCTAAGCCTAAGCCTAAGCCTAAGCCTAAGCCTAAGCCTAAGCCTAAGCCTAAGCCTAAGCCTAAGCCTAAGCCTAAGCCTAAGCCTAAGCCTAAGCCTAAGCCTAAGCCTAAGCCTAAGCCTAAGCCTAAGCCTAAGCCTAAGCCTAAGCCTAAGCCTAAGCCTAAGCCTAAGCCTAAGCCTAAGCCTAAGCCTAAGCCTAAGCCTAAGCCTAAGCCTAAGCCTAAGCCTAAGCCTAAGCCTAAGCCTAAGCCTAAGCCTAAGCCTAAGCCTAAGCCTAAGCCTAAGCCTAAGCCTAAGCCTAAGCCTAAGCCTAAGCCTAAGCCTAAGCCTAAGCCTAAGCCTAAGCCTAAGCCTAAGCCTAAGCCTAAGCCTAAGCCTAAGCCTAAGCCTAAGCCTAAGCCTAAGCCTAAGCCTAAGCCTAAGCCTAAGCCTAAGCCTAAGCCTAAGCCTAAGCCTAAGCCTAAGCCTAAGCCTAAGCCTAAGCCTAAGCCTAAGCCTAAGCCTAAGCCTAAGCCTAAGCCTAAGCCTAAGCCTAAGCCTAAGCCTAAGCCTAAGCCTAAGCCTAAGCCTAAGCCTAAGCCTAAGCCTAAGCCTAAGCCTAAGCCTAAGCCTAAGCCTAAGCCTAAGCCTAAGCCTAAGCCTAAGCCTAAGCCTAAGCCTAAGCCTAAGCCTAAGCCTAAGCCTAAGCCTAAGCCTAAGCCTAAGCCTAAGCCTAAGCCTAAGCCTAAGCCTAAGCCTAAGCCTAAGCCTAAGCCTAAGCCTAAGCCTAAGCCTAAGCCTAAGCCTAAGCCTAAGCCTAAGCCTAAGCCTAAGCCTAAGCCTAAGCCTAAGCCTAAGCCTAAGCCTAAGCCTAAGCCTAAGCCTAAGCCTAAGCCTAAGCCTAAGCCTAAGCCTAAGCCTAAGCCTAAGCCTAAGCCTAAGCCTAAGCCTAAGCCTAAGCCTAAGCCTAAGCCTAAGCCTAAGCCTAAGCCTAAGCCTAAGCCTAAGCCTAAGCCTAAGCCTAAGCCTAAGCCTAAGCCTAAGCCTAAGCCTAAGCCTAAGCCTAAGCCTAAGCCTAAGCCTAAGCCTAAGCCTAAGCCTAAGCCTAAGCCTAAGCCTAAGCCTAAGCCTAAGCCTAAGCCTAAGCCTAAGCCTAAGCCTAAGCCTAAGCCTAAGCCTAAGCCTAAGCCTAAGCCTAAGCCTAAGCCTAAGCCTAAGCCTAAGCCTAAGCCTAAGCCTAAGCCTAAGCCTAAGCCTAAGCCTAAGCCTAAGCCTAAGCCTAAGCCTAAGCCTAAGCCTAAGCCTAAGCCTAAGCCTAAGCCTAAGCCTAAGCCTAAGCCTAAGCCTAAGCCTAAGCCTAAGCCTAAGCCTAAGCCTAAGCCTAAGCCTAAGCCTAAGCCTAAGCCTAAGCCTAAGCCTAAGCCTAAGCCTAAGCCTAAGCCTAAGCCTAAGCCTAAGCCTAAGCCTAAGCCTAAGCCTAAGCCTAAGCCTAAGCCTAAGCCTAAGCCTAAGCCTAAGCCTAAGCCTAAGCCTAAGCCTAAGCCTAAGCCTAAGCCTAAGCCTAAGCCTAAGCCTAAGCCTAAGCCTAAGCCTAAGCCTAAGCCTAAGCCTAAGCCTAAGCCTAAGCCTAAGCCTAAGCCTAAGCCTAAGCCTAAGCCTAAGCCTAAGCCTAAGCCTAAGCCTAAGCCTAAGCCTAAGCCTAAGCCTAAGCCTAAGCCTAAGCCTAAGCCTAAGCCTAAGCCTAAGCCTAAGCCTAAGCCTAAGCCTAAGCCTAAGCCTAAGCCTAAGCCTAAGCCTAAGCCTAAGCCTAAGCCTAAGCCTAAGCCTAAGCCTAAGCCTAAGCCTAAGCCTAAGCCTAAGCCTAAGCCTAAGCCTAAGCCTAAGCCTAAGCCTAAGCCTAAGCCTAAGCCTAAGCCTAAGCCTAAGCCTAAGCCTAAGCCTAAGCCTAAGCCTAAGCCTAAGCCTAAGCCTAAGCCTAAGCCTAAGCCTAAGCCTAAGCCTAAGCCTAAGCCTAAGCCTAAGCCTAAGCCTAAGCCTAAGCCTAAGCCTAAGCCTAAGCCTAAGCCTAAGCCTAAGCCTAAGCCTAAGCCTAAGCCTAAGCCTAAGCCTAAGCCTAAGCCTAAGCCTAAGCCTAAGCCTAAGCCTAAGCCTAAGCCTAAGCCTAAGCCTAAGCCTAAGCCTAAGCCTAAGCCTAAGCCTAAGCCTAAGCCTAAGCCTAAGCCTAAGCCTAAGCCTAAGCCTAAGCCTAAGCCTAAGCCTAAGCCTAAGCCTAAGCCTAAGCCTAAGCCTAAGCCTAAGCCTAAGCCTAAGCCTAAGCCTAAGCCTAAGCCTAAGCCTAAGCCTAAGCCTAAGCCTAAGCCTAAGCCTAAGCCTAAGCCTAAGCCTAAGCCTAAGCCTAAGCCTAAGCCTAAGCCTAAGCCTAAGCCTAAGCCTAAGCCTAAGCCTAAGCCTAAGCCTAAGCCTAAGCCTAAGCCTAAGCCTAAGCCTAAGCCTAAGCCTAAGCCTAAGCCTAAGCCTAAGCCTAAGCCTAAGCCTAAGCCTAAGCCTAAGCCTAAGCCTAAGCCTAAGCCTAAGCCTAAGCCTAAGCCTAAGCCTAAGCCTAAGCCTAAGCCTAAGCCTAAGCCTAAGCCTAAGCCTAAGCCTAAGCCTAAGCCTAAGCCTAAGCCTAAGCCTAAGCCTAAGCCTAAGCCTAAGCCTAAGCCTAAGCCTAAGCCTAAGCCTAAGCCTAAGCCTAAGCCTAAGCCTAAGCCTAAGCCTAAGCCTAAGCCTAAGCCTAAGCCTAAGCCTAAGCCTAAGCCTAAGCCTAAGCCTAAGCCTAAGCCTAAGCCTAAGCCTAAGCCTAAGCCTAAGCCTAAGCCTAAGCCTAAGCCTAAGCCTAAGCCTAAGCCTAAGCCTAAGCCTAAGCCTAAGCCTAAGCCTAAGCCTAAGCCTAAGCCTAAGCCTAAGCCTAAGCCTAAGCCTAAGCCTAAGCCTAAGCCTAAGCCTAAGCCTAAGCCTAAGCCTAAGCCTAAGCCTAAGCCTAAGCCTAAGCCTAAGCCTAAGCCTAAGCCTAAGCCTAAGCCTAAGCCTAAGCCTAAGCCTAAGCCTAAGCCTAAGCCTAAGCCTAAGCCTAAGCCTAAGCCTAAGCCTAAGCCTAAGCCTAAGCCTAAGCCTAAGCCTAAGCCTAAGCCTAAGCCTAAGCCTAAGCCTAAGCCTAAGCCTAAGCCTAAGCCTAAGCCTAAGCCTAAGCCTAAGCCTAAGCCTAAGCCTAAGCCTAAGCCTAAGCCTAAGCCTAAGCCTAAGCCTAAGCCTAAGCCTAAGCCTAAGCCTAAGCCTAAGCCTAAGCCTAAGCCTAAGCCTAAGCCTAAGCCTAAGCCTAAGCCTAAGCCTAAGCCTAAGCCTAAGCCTAAGCCTAAGCCTAAGCCTAAGCCTAAGCCTAAGCCTAAGCCTAAGCCTAAGCCTAAGCCTAAGCCTAAGCCTAAGCCTAAGCCTAAGCCTAAGCCTAAGCCTAAGCCTAAGCCTAAGCCTAAGCCTAAGCCTAAGCCTAAGCCTAAGCCTAAGCCTAAGCCTAAGCCTAAGCCTAAGCCTAAGCCTAAGCCTAAGCCTAAGCCTAAGCCTAAGCCTAAGCCTAAGCCTAAGCCTAAGCCTAAGCCTAAGCCTAAGCCTAAGCCTAAGCCTAAGCCTAAGCCTAAGCCTAAGCCTAAGCCTAAGCCTAAGCCTAAGCCTAAGCCTAAGCCTAAGCCTAAGCCTAAGCCTAAGCCTAAGCCTAAGCCTAAGCCTAAGCCTAAGCCTAAGCCTAAGCCTAAGCCTAAGCCTAAGCCTAAGCCTAAGCCTAAGCCTAAGCCTAAGCCTAAGCCTAAGCCTAAGCCTAAGCCTAAGCCTAAGCCTAAGCCTAAGCCTAAGCCTAAGCCTAAGCCTAAGCCTAAGCCTAAGCCTAAGCCTAAGCCTAAGCCTAAGCCTAAGCCTAAGCCTAAGCCTAAGCCTAAGCCTAAGCCTAAGCCTAAGCCTAAGCCTAAGCCTAAGCCTAAGCCTAAGCCTAAGCCTAAGCCTAAGCCTAAGCCTAAGCCTAAGCCTAAGCCTAAGCCTAAGCCTAAGCCTAAGCCTAAGCCTAAGCCTAAGCCTAAGCCTAAGCCTAAGCCTAAGCCTAAGCCTAAGCCTAAGCCTAAGCCTAAGCCTAAGCCTAAGCCTAAGCCTAAGCCTAAGCCTAAGCCTAAGCCTAAGCCTAAGCCTAAGCCTAAGCCTAAGCCTAAGCCTAAGCCTAAGCCTAAGCCTAAGCCTAAGCCTAAGCCTAAGCCTAAGCCTAAGCCTAAGCCTAAGCCTAAGCCTAAGCCTAAGCCTAAGCCTAAGCCTAAGCCTAAGCCTAAGCCTAAGCCTAAGCCTAAGCCTAAGCCTAAGCCTAAGCCTAAGCCTAAGCCTAAGCCTAAGCCTAAGCCTAAGCCTAAGCCTAAGCCTAAGCCTAAGCCTAAGCCTAAGCCTAAGCCTAAGCCTAAGCCTAAGCCTAAGCCTAAGCCTAAGCCTAAGCCTAAGCCTAAGCCTAAGCCTAAGCCTAAGCCTAAGCCTAAGCCTAAGCCTAAGCCTAAGCCTAAGCCTAAGCCTAAGCCTAAGCCTAAGCCTAAGCCTAAGCCTAAGCCTAAGCCTAAGCCTAAGCCTAAGCCTAAGCCTAAGCCTAAGCCTAAGCCTAAGCCTAAGCCTAAGCCTAAGCCTAAGCCTAAGCCTAAGCCTAAGCCTAAGCCTAAGCCTAAGCCTAAGCCTAAGCCTAAGCCTAAGCCTAAGCCTAAGCCTAAGCCTAAGCCTAAGCCTAAGCCTAAGCCTAAGCCTAAGCCTAAGCCTAAGCCTAAGCCTAAGCCTAAGCCTAAGCCTAAGCCTAAGCCTAAGCCTAAGCCTAAGCCTAAGCCTAAGCCTAAGCCTAAGCCTAAGCCTAAGCCTAAGCCTAAGCCTAAGCCTAAGCCTAAGCCTAAGCCTAAGCCTAAGCCTAAGCCTAAGCCTAAGCCTAAGCCTAAGCCTAAGCCTAAGCCTAAGCCTAAGCCTAAGCCTAAGCCTAAGCCTAAGCCTAAGCCTAAGCCTAAGCCTAAGCCTAAGCCTAAGCCTAAGCCTAAGCCTAAGCCTAAGCCTAAGCCTAAGCCTAAGCCTAAGCCTAAGCCTAAGCCTAAGCCTAAGCCTAAGCCTAAGCCTAAGCCTAAGCCTAAGCCTAAGCCTAAGCCTAAGCCTAAGCCTAAGCCTAAGCCTAAGCCTAAGCCTAAGCCTAAGCCTAAGCCTAAGCCTAAGCCTAAGCCTAAGCCTAAGCCTAAGCCTAAGCCTAAGCCTAAGCCTAAGCCTAAGCCTAAGCCTAAGCCTAAGCCTAAGCCTAAGCCTAAGCCTAAGCCTAAGCCTAAGCCTAAGCCTAAGCCTAAGCCTAAGCCTAAGCCTAAGCCTAAGCCTAAGCCTAAGCCTAAGCCTAAGCCTAAGCCTAAGCCTAAGCCTAAGCCTAAGCCTAAGCCTAAGCCTAAGCCTAAGCCTAAGCCTAAGCCTAAGCCTAAGCCTAAGCCTAAGCCTAAGCCTAAGCCTAAGCCTAAGCCTAAGCCTAAGCCTAAGCCTAAGCCTAAGCCTAAGCCTAAGCCTAAGCCTAAGCCTAAGCCTAAGCCTAAGCCTAAGCCTAAGCCTAAGCCTAAGCCTAAGCCTAAGCCTAAGCCTAAGCCTAAGCCTAAGCCTAAGCCTAAGCCTAAGCCTAAGCCTAAGCCTAAGCCTAAGCCTAAGCCTAAGCCTAAGCCTAAGCCTAAGCCTAAGCCTAAGCCTAAGCCTAAGCCTAAGCCTAAGCCTAAGCCTAAGCCTAAGCCTAAGCCTAAGCCTAAGCCTAAGCCTAAGCCTAAGCCTAAGCCTAAGCCTAAGCCTAAGCCTAAGCCTAAGCCTAAGCCTAAGCCTAAGCCTAAGCCTAAGCCTAAGCCTAAGCCTAAGCCTAAGCCTAAGCCTAAGCCTAAGCCTAAGCCTAAGCCTAAGCCTAAGCCTAAGCCTAAGCCTAAGCCTAAGCCTAAGCCTAAGCCTAAGCCTAAGCCTAAGCCTAAGCCTAAGCCTAAGCCTAAGCCTAAGCCTAAGCCTAAGCCTAAGCCTAAGCCTAAGCCTAAGCCTAAGCCTAAGCCTAAGCCTAAGCCTAAGCCTAAGCCTAAGCCTAAGCCTAAGCCTAAGCCTAAGCCTAAGCCTAAGCCTAAGCCTAAGCCTAAGCCTAAGCCTAAGCCTAAGCCTAAGCCTAAGCCTAAGCCTAAGCCTAAGCCTAAGCCTAAGCCTAAGCCTAAGCCTAAGCCTAAGCCTAAGCCTAAGCCTAAGCCTAAGCCTAAGCCTAAGCCTAAGCCTAAGCCTAAGCCTAAGCCTAAGCCTAAGCCTAAGCCTAAGCCTAAGCCTAAGCCTAAGCCTAAGCCTAAGCCTAAGCCTAAGCCTAAGCCTAAGCCTAAGCCTAAGCCTAAGCCTAAGCCTAAGCCTAAGCCTAAGCCTAAGCCTAAGCCTAAGCCTAAGCCTAAGCCTAAGCCTAAGCCTAAGCCTAAGCCTAAGCCTAAGCCTAAGCCTAAGCCTAAGCCTAAGCCTAAGCCTAAGCCTAAGCCTAAGCCTAAGCCTAAGCCTAAGCCTAAGCCTAAGCCTAAGCCTAAGCCTAAGCCTAAGCCTAAGCCTAAGCCTAAGCCTAAGCCTAAGCCTAAGCCTAAGCCTAAGCCTAAGCCTAAGCCTAAGCCTAAGCCTAAGCCTAAGCCTAAGCCTAAGCCTAAGCCTAAGCCTAAGCCTAAGCCTAAGCCTAAGCCTAAGCCTAAGCCTAAGCCTAAGCCTAAGCCTAAGCCTAAGCCTAAGCCTAAGCCTAAGCCTAAGCCTAAGCCTAAGCCTAAGCCTAAGCCTAAGCCTAAGCCTAAGCCTAAGCCTAAGCCTAAGCCTAAGCCTAAGCCTAAGCCTAAGCCTAAGCCTAAGCCTAAGCCTAAGCCTAAGCCTAAGCCTAAGCCTAAGCCTAAGCCTAAGCCTAAGCCTAAGCCTAAGCCTAAGCCTAAGCCTAAGCCTAAGCCTAAGCCTAAGCCTAAGCCTAAGCCTAAGCCTAAGCCTAAGCCTAAGCCTAAGCCTAAGCCTAAGCCTAAGCCTAAGCCTAAGCCTAAGCCTAAGCCTAAGCCTAAGCCTAAGCCTAAGCCTAAGCCTAAGCCTAAGCCTAAGCCTAAGCCTAAGCCTAAGCCTAAGCCTAAGCCTAAGCCTAAGCCTAAGCCTAAGCCTAAGCCTAAGCCTAAGCCTAAGCCTAAGCCTAAGCCTAAGCCTAAGCCTAAGCCTAAGCCTAAGCCTAAGCCTAAGCCTAAGCCTAAGCCTAAGCCTAAGCCTAAGCCTAAGCCTAAGCCTAAGCCTAAGCCTAAGCCTAAGCCTAAGCCTAAGCCTAAGCCTAAGCCTAAGCCTAAGCCTAAGCCTAAGCCTAAGCCTAAGCCTAAGCCTAAGCCTAAGCCTAAGCCTAAGCCTAAGCCTAAGCCTAAGCCTAAGCCTAAGCCTAAGCCTAAGCCTAAGCCTAAGCCTAAGCCTAAGCCTAAGCCTAAGCCTAAGCCTAAGCCTAAGCCTAAGCCTAAGCCTAAGCCTAAGCCTAAGCCTAAGCCTAAGCCTAAGCCTAAGCCTAAGCCTAAGCCTAAGCCTAAGCCTAAGCCTAAGCCTAAGCCTAAGCCTAAGCCTAAGCCTAAGCCTAAGCCTAAGCCTAAGCCTAAGCCTAAGCCTAAGCCTAAGCCTAAGCCTAAGCCTAAGCCTAAGCCTAAGCCTAAGCCTAAGCCTAAGCCTAAGCCTAAGCCTAAGCCTAAGCCTAAGCCTAAGCCTAAGCCTAAGCCTAAGCCTAAGCCTAAGCCTAAGCCTAAGCCTAAGCCTAAGCCTAAGCCTAAGCCTAAGCCTAAGCCTAAGCCTAAGCCTAAGCCTAAGCCTAAGCCTAAGCCTAAGCCTAAGCCTAAGCCTAAGCCTAAGCCTAAGCCTAAGCCTAAGCCTAAGCCTAAGCCTAAGCCTAAGCCTAAGCCTAAGCCTAAGCCTAAGCCTAAGCCTAAGCCTAAGCCTAAGCCTAAGCCTAAGCCTAAGCCTAAGCCTAAGCCTAAGCCTAAGCCTAAGCCTAAGCCTAAGCCTAAGCCTAAGCCTAAGCCTAAGCCTAAGCCTAAGCCTAAGCCTAAGCCTAAGCCTAAGCCTAAGCCTAAGCCTAAGCCTAAGCCTAAGCCTAAGCCTAAGCCTAAGCCTAAGCCTAAGCCTAAGCCTAAGCCTAAGCCTAAGCCTAAGCCTAAGCCTAAGCCTAAGCCTAAGCCTAAGCCTAAGCCTAAGCCTAAGCCTAAGCCTAAGCCTAAGCCTAAGCCTAAGCCTAAGCCTAAGCCTAAGCCTAAGCCTAAGCCTAAGCCTAAGCCTAAGCCTAAGCCTAAGCCTAAGCCTAAGCCTAAGCCTAAGCCTAAGCCTAAGCCTAAGCCTAAGCCTAAGCCTAAGCCTAAGCCTAAGCCTAAGCCTAAGCCTAAGCCTAAGCCTAAGCCTAAGCCTAAGCCTAAGCCTAAGCCTAAGCCTAAGCCTAAGCCTAAGCCTAAGCCTAAGCCTAAGCCTAAGCCTAAGCCTAAGCCTAAGCCTAAGCCTAAGCCTAAGCCTAAGCCTAAGCCTAAGCCTAAGCCTAAGCCTAAGCCTAAGCCTAAGCCTAAGCCTAAGCCTAAGCCTAAGCCTAAGCCTAAGCCTAAGCCTAAGCCTAAGCCTAAGCCTAAGCCTAAGCCTAAGCCTAAGCCTAAGCCTAAGCCTAATCTCTTCTTTTTATCTTTCTCCACTTTGTTTCGTAAACGAAACAATAGAAACATTTGGGCTAGCTATCATCCTCAAAGCACCCCCTGCCCCTACGCCATGCTCAAAGCACCTCCAGCTCCTCAAAGCACCCCCGTCTTGAAATTTGCTCCGCTCGCTTCGCTCGCTCCGCCGAGAAGGCCAAATTCGACGCCCCTCTCCAATGACACAGGAACACGTGGTTTCATCAGAATTACGTGGCCCTGCCACTCACGGCGTCGGTGAGAGCTCTTCACTAGTTTCGTAACCTTGTCGTTGCTTGTTACCTTTCTATGAGTTCACGACTTGTAGGAAAGTTTGTATCCAAAAATGTTAGTACTCGCGCTGCGCGCTCGCACTAACATTTTTGGATACAAACTTTCCTACAAGTCGTGAGCTCATAGAAACGCATTCTTATCCGCTACGCGGATTCAAGCAAGTACCGTTTATTAAAGGGAGATACGGTGTTGACTACAGAATTCCGAGCATGCGTCGTGACAGATTGAAGACAAAACTTGTCAGCAACCTCTGTGCCATTGAAGAAGGGCGTCGAATTTGGCCTTCTCGGCGGAGCGAGCGAAGCGAGCGGAGCAAATTTCAAGACGGGGGTGCTTTGAGGAGCTGGAGGTGCTTTGAGCATGGCGTAGGGGCAGGGGGTGCTTTGAGGATGATAGCTAGCCCAAATGTTTCTATTGTTTCGTTTACGAAACAAAGTGGAGAAAGATAAAAAGAAGAGAGAAAATTTTGCGGGCCGCTTCGCGGCCCATTGAAGTATCGGTCAGGGCCGCCGAAAAATTGGTCAGGATCTATCAGGAAGACAATTAACAACCACGACAAGCATGGAAATAGCCAAAAAAATGACGGGCCGCTTCGCGGCCCATCGAGTGAAACGTCAAGTTTCGCAATACTTGAAACAAAAAATTCCAGACCGGCCAGGAGTCATCAGAAAAAATTGAAAGTTTGGCAACAGGTATTGAAAAATACGCCGGATTTTTGAGAATTTTTCCAAAATTTTTCGAAAACATTTTTTCCGAAAATACCTGAACTTTGCGCGTAGCGAGGTGACGAGTGGAGGTAAAAAATTGAAAAAATTCACAAAAATACCTCTTAACCAATCATGCAACTTTGCCTCTTGCACCCCTTGTCAAAAACGAAAAATGAATTTTTTATCGATTTTTGAAAACACGTTTTTTCGATTTTGCACAACATCGGCGGGAACAGTCAGAAAAATTTGAAAAGTTGGCAAAAGATATTAAAAAATGTGCCCTATTTTTCAGAATTTTTTCAGATTTTTAAGATAAAATTTTTGAAAAAAATATTTTTTTTCAAAAATTTTTTTCTCGAAAACAAACGGAATTTTTTGGCTTAAAATTTGGGAATAGTATCTACTCGACGTCTAGTTTTTTTTAAAAATAGTCCCGAGCAAAACCTTAGACAGCGTTTTTTTGACCTATGGGCTCACGGCTCGGAGCCTTACCCAAAAAATCCAAAACTATTTGGAAACGCTAGAGTGAACACTGAACTGTGTTTTTGTAATTGACACCTAAGCTGTATCTTTGACGACTGATTTTTTATGATTTTTTGAAAGTCAACTTTTTTTTGGCCGTATAAGGGCCTTAGCGGAGTTAACTGGAGGTGTATCTGGACATAACATATCTGTGGTAATTTTCCCTATATGGGGAGTCTTGGCAGGAAAAAAGTTGTAGCCGTTTGAAAATTTTTTCGAATTTTTTTAATTTTGAAGAAAATCTAGGAGATACGTGCATAAGCTCAGTTTGATAGGCGTGTCCGAAAGTATATTCCATAATATTTTGGTAGCGATTGTATGTCTGGTTCGCCAGATTTCGCAATCTCGTGAGTCAAAATTTTGACTTTCAAACCGTTTTTTCTAGAACACCGTGCAGTTACAGCCAAAACCCTCGCAGACGTGTCTAATGAAATTTTTTTCTCTTTCGAACGGTGTGCATACATAGGGGGTTTTGAGAAAAAGGCTGTTTATGCTAAGCCCAAATGGCGCAGGCAGAGCCTGCGCCGAAGCCTAAGCCTAAGCCTAAGCCTAAGCCTAAGCCTAAGCCTAAGCCTAAGCCTAAGCCTAAGCCTAAGCCTAAGCCTAAGCCTAAGCCTAAGCCTAAGCCTAAGCCTAAGCCTAAGCCTAAGCCTAAGCCTAAGCCTAAGCCTAAGCCTAAGCCTAAGCCTAAGCCTAAGCCTAAGCCTAAGCCTAAGCCTAAGCCTAAGCCTAAGCCTAATCTTCTTTTTATCTTTCTCCACTTTGTTCCGTAAACGAAACAATAGAAACATTTGGGCTAGCTATCATCCTCAAAGCACCCCCTGCCCCTACGCCATGCTCAAAGCACCTCCAGCTCCTCAAAGCACCCCCGTCTTGAAATTTGCTCCGCTCGCTTCGCTCGCTCCGCCGAGAAGGCCAAATTCGACGCCCCTGTCCAATGACACAGGAACACGTGGTTTCATCAGATTCCCGTGGCCCTGCCACTCACGGCGTCGGTGAGAGCTCTTCACTAGTTTCGTAACCTTGTCGTTGCTTGTTACCTTTCTATGAGTTCACGACTTGTAGGAAAGTTTGTATCCAAAAATGTTAGTACTTGCGCTGCGCGCTCGCACTAACATTTTTGGATACAAACTTTCCTACAAGTCGTGAGCTCATAGAAACGCATTCTTATCCGCTACGCGGATTCAAGCAAGTACCGTTTTTTAAAGGGAGATACGGTGTTGACTACAGAATTCCGAGCATGCGTCGTGACAGATTGGAGACAAAACTTGTCAGCAACCTCTGTGCCATTGAAGAAGGGCGTCAAATTTGGCCTTCTCGGCGGAGCGAGCGAAGCGAGCGGAGCAAATTTCAAGACGGGGGTGCTTTGAGGAGCTGGAGGTGCTTTGAGCATGGCGTAGGGGCAGGGGGTGCTTTGAGGATGATAGCTAGCCCAAATGTTTCTATTGTTTCGTTTACGGAACAAAGTGGAGAAAGATAAAAAGAAGAGAGAAAATTTTGCGGGCCGCTTCGCGGCCCATTGAAGAATCGATCGGGGCCGCCGAAAAATTGGTCAGGATCTATCAGGAAGACAATTAACAACCACGACAAGCATGGGAATAGCTAAAAAAATGGCGAGCCGCTTCGCGGCTCATTGAGTGAAACGTCAAGTTTCGCAATACTTGAAACAAAAAATTCCAGACCGGCCAGGAGTCATCAGAAAAAATTGAAAGTTTGGCAACGGGTATAAAAAAACACGCCGGATTTTTGAGAATTTTCCCAGAAATTTTCGAATGAATTTTTTCCGAAAATACCTGAAACTTTGCGCGTAGCGAGGTGACGAGTAGAGGTAAAAAATTGAAAAAATTCACAAAAATACATCTCAACTGATCATGCAACTTTGCCTCTTGCACCCCCTGTCAAAAACCAAAACCAAATTTTTTATCGATTTTTGAAAACACGTTTTTTCGATTTTGCACAACATCGGCGGGAACGGTCAAAAAAATTTGAAAAGTTGTCAAAGGGTATAAAAAAATATGCCCTATTTTTCAGAATTTTTTCAAATTTTTAAGATGAAATTTTTGAAAAAAATAATTTTTTTCAAAAATTTTTTTCTCGAAAACAAACGGAATTTTTTGGCTTAAAATTTGGGAATAGTATCTACTCGACGTCTAGTTTTTTTTAAAAATAGTCCCGAGCAAAACCTTAGACAGCGTTTTTTTGACCTATGGGCTCACGGCTCGGAGCCTTACCCAAAAAATCCAAAACTATTTGGAAACGTTAGAGTGAACACTGAACTGTGTTTTTGTAGTTGACACCTAAGCTGTATCTTTGACGACTGATTTTTTATGATTTTTTGAAAGTCAACTTTTTTTTGGCCGTATAAGGGCCTTAGCGGAGTTAACTGGAGGTGTATCTGGACATAACATATCTGTGGTAATTTTCCCTATATGGGGAGTCTTGGCAGGAAAAAAGTTGTAGCCGTTTGAAATTTTTTTCGAATTTTTTAAATTTTGAAGAAAATCTAGGAGATACGTGCATAAGCTCAGTTTGATAGGCGTGTCCGAATGTATATTCCATAATATTTTGGTAGCGATTGTATGTCTGGTTCGCCAGATTTCGCAATCTCGTCAGTCAAAAATTTGACTTTCAAACCGTTTTTTCTAGAACACCGTGCAGTTACAGCCAAAACCCTCGCAGACGTGTCTAATGAAATTTTTTTCTCTTTCGAACGGTGTGCATACATAGGGGGTTTTGAGAAAAAGGCTGTTTATGCTAAGCCCAAATGGCGCAGGCAGAGCCTGCGCCGAAGCCTAAGCCTAAGCCTAAGCCTAAGCCTAAGCCTAAGCCTAAGCCTAAGCCTAAGCCTAAGCCTAAGCCTAAGCCTAAGCCTAAGCCTAAGCCTAAGCCTAAGCCTAAGCCTAAGCCTAAGCCTAAGCCTAAGCCTAAGCCTAAGCCTAAGCCTAAGCCTAAGCCTAAGCCTAAGCCTAAGCCTAAGCCTAAGCCTAAGCCTAAGCCTAAGCCTAAGCCTAAGCCTAAGCCTAAGCCGAAGCCTAAGCCTAAGCCTAAGCCTAAGCCTAAGCCTAAGCCTAAGCCTAAGCCTAAGCCTAAGCCTAAGCCTAAGCCTAAGCCTAAGCCTAAGCCTAAGCCTAAGCCTAAGCCTAAGCCTAAGCCTAAGCCTAAGCCTAAGCCTAAGCCTAAGCCTAAGCCTAAGCCTAAGCCTAAGCCTAAGCCTAAGCCTAAGCCTAAGCCTAAGCCTAAGCCTAAGCCTAAGCCTAAGCCTAAGCCTAAGCCTAAGCCTAAGCCTAAGCCTAAGCCTAAGCCTAAGCCTAAGCCTAAGCCTAAGCCTAAGCCTAAGCCTAAGCCTAAGCCTAAGCCTAAGCCTAAGCCTAAGCCTAAGCCTAAGCCTAAGCCTAAGCCTAAGCCTAAGCCTAAGCCTAAGCCTAAGCCTAAGCCTAAGCCTAAGCCTAAGCCTAAGCCTAAGCCTAAGCCTAAGCCTAAGCCTAAGCCTAAGCCTAAGCCTAAGCCTAAGCCTAAGCCTAAGCCTAAGCCTAAGCCTAAGCCTAAGCCTAAGCCTAAGCCTAAGCCTAAGCCTAAGCCTAAGCCTAAGCCTAAGCCTAAGCCTAAGCCTAAGCCTAAGCCTAAGCCTAAGCCTAAGCCTAAGCCTAAGCCTAAGCCTAAGCCTAAGCCTAAGCCTAAGCCTAAGCCTAAGCCTAAGCCTAAGCCTAAGCCTAAGCCTAAGCCTAAGCCTAAGCCTAAGCCTAAGCCTAAGCCTAAGCCTAAGCCTAAGCCTAAGCCTAAGCCTAAGCCTAAGCCTAAGCCTAAGCCTAAGCCTAAGCCTAAGCCTAAGCCTAAGCCTAAGCCTAAGCCTAAGCCTAAGCCTAAGCCTAAGCCTAAGCCTAAGCCTAAGCCTAAGCCTAAGCCTAAGCCTAAGCCTAAGCCTAAGCCTAAGCCTAAGCCTAAGCCTAAGCCTAAGCCTAAGCCTAAGCCTAAGCCTAAGCCTAAGCCTAAGCCTAAGCCTAAGCCTAAGCCTAAGCCTAAGCCTAAGCCTAAGCCTAAGCCTAAGCCTAAGCCTAAGCCTAAGCCTAAGCCTAAGCCTAAGCCTAAGCCTAAGCCTAAGCCTAAGCCTAAGCCTAAGCCTAAGCCTAAGCCTAAGCCTAAGCCTAAGCCTAAGCCTAAGCCTAAGCCTAAGCCTAAGCCTAAGCCTAAGCCTAAGCCTAAGCCTAAGCCTAAGCCTAAGCCTAAGCCTAAGCCTAAGCCTAAGCCTAAGCCTAAGCCTAAGCCTAAGCCTAAGCCTAAGCCTAAGCCTAAGCCTAAGCCTAAGCCTAAGCCTAAGCCTAAGCCTAAGCCTAAGCCTAAGCCTAAGCCTAAGCCTAAGCCTAAGCCTAAGCCTAAGCCTAAGCCTAAGCCTAAGCCTAAGCCTAAGCCTAAGCCTAAGCCTAAGCCTAAGCCTAAGCCTAAGCCTAAGCCTAAGCCTAAGCCTAAGCCTAAGCCTAAGCCTAAGCCTAATTTCCTCTCTTCTTTTTTATCTTTCTCCACTTTGTTTCTTAAACGAAACAACAGGAACATTTGGGCTTGCTATCATCCTCAAAGCACCTCCTGTCCCTACGCCATGCTCAAAGCACCCCCGTCTTGAAATTTGCTCCGCTCGCTTCGCTCGCTCCGCCGAGAAGGCCAAATTCGACGCCCCTCTCCAATGACACAGAAAGACGTGGTCCTATCACTTAGGGCGTCGGTGAGAGCTCTTCACTGGTTTCGTAACCTTGTCGTTGCTTGTTACCTTTCTAATGTTATTACTCGCGCTGCGCGCTCGCACTAACATTTTTGGATACAAACTTTCCTACAAGTCGTGAACTCATAGAAACGCATTCTTATCCGCTACGGGGCTTCTAGCAAGTAACGTTTATTAAAGAAAGACACTGTTTTGTCTACAGAATTTCAAGCATGCGTCGTGAGAGGTCGGTGCCAAAACTTGTCTCCAATCACTGTGCCATTGAAGAAGGGCGTCGAATTTGGCCTTCTCGGCGGAGCGAGCGAAGCGAGCGGAGCAAATTTCAAGACGGGGGTGCTTTGAGCATGGCGTAGGGACAGGAGGTGCTTTGAGGATGATAGCAAGCCCAAATGTTCCTGTTGTTTCGTTTAAGAAACAAAGTGGAGAAAGATAAAAAAGAAGAGAGGAAATTTTGCGGGCCGCTTCGCGGCCCATTGAAGAATCGGTCAGGACCGGCGAAAAATTGGCCAGGATCTATCAGGAAGAAAATAAACAACCACGACAAGCATGGATATAGCCAAAAAAATGGCGGGCCGCTTCGCGGCCCATCGAGTGAAACGTCAAGTTTCGCAATACTTGAAAGAAAAAATTCCAGACCGGCTAGGAGTCATCAGAAAAAATTGAAAATTTGACAACAGGTAGTAAAAAGTACGCCGGATTCTTAAGAATTTTTCCAACATTTTTCGATCAAATTTTTTTCGAAAATACCAAAACTTTGCGTGTAGCGAGGTGACGAGTAGAGGTAAAAAATTGAAAAAATTCACAGGAATACCTCTTAACCAATCACGCAACTTTGCCTCTTGCACCCCCTGCCGAAAACCAAAAATAAATTTTTTATCGATTTTTGAAAACACGTTTTTTCGATTTTGCACAACATCGGCGGGAATGGTCAGAAAAATTTGAAACGTTGGCAAAAGGTATCAAAAAATACGCACAATTTTTGAAAATTTTTTCAGAATTTTAAAACAAAATTTTTGGAAAAAATAATTTTTTTCAAAAATTTTTTTCTCGAAAATTCTCGAACGGAATTTGAAAAAAATTTGGGAATAGGCACAACTCAACGTCTAGTTTTTTTTGATAATAGTCCTGAGTCTAGGCTAGGGCGCCGTTTTTGGAAACTTGGAGCTCACGGCTCGGAGCACAACATGAAAAATCTGAAAACATTTTTATCCGCTAGAGTGAACACTTATCTACATTTTTTCAGTTGACACCTAAGCTGTATCTTCAACGACTGATTTTTTATGAATTTTTGAAAATTTGAGAAAAAAATTGTGCGTATAAGAACCTTAGCGAAGTTGACTGGGAATGTATCTGGACAAGACAAACCTATGGTATTTTTTTCAGGGTAGAGTCCCCGAGTCCGGAAAAAAGTTATAGCGATTTTAAAGTTTTTTCGAATTTTTTAAATTTTGAAAAAAATCTAGGGAACACGTGCATAGGCTCAGTTTAATAGACGTGTCCAAAAGTATATTCCATAATATTTTGGTAGCGATTGTATGTCTGGTTCGCCAGATTTCGCAATCTCGTAAGTCAAAATTTTGACTTTCAAACCGTTTTTTCTAGAACACCGTGCAGTTACAGCCAAAACCCTCGGACACGGGTCGAATGAAATTTTTTTCTCTTTCGAACGGTGTGCATACATAGGGGGTTTTGAGAAAAAGGCTGTTTATGCTAAGCCCAAATGGCGCAGGCAGAGCCTGCGCCGAAGCCTAAGCCTAAGCCTAAGCCTAAGCCTAAGCCTAAGCCTAAGCCTAAGCCTAAGCCTAAGCCTAAGCCTAAGCCTAAGCCTAAGCCTAAGCCTAAGCCTAAGCCTAAGCCTAAGCCTAAGCCTAAGCCTAAGCCTAAGCCTAAGCCTAAGCCTAAGCCTAAGCCTAAGCCTAAGCCTAAGCCTAAGCCTAAGCCTAAGCCTAAGCCTAAGCCTAAGCCTAAGCCTAAGCCTAAGCCTAAGCCTAAGCCTAAGCCTAAGCCTAAGCCTAAGCCTAAGCCTAAGCCTAAGCCTAAGCCTAAGCCTAAGCCTAAGCCTAAGCCTAAGCCTAAGCCTAAGCCTAAGCCTAAGCCTAAGCCTAAGCCTAAGCCTAAGCCTAAGCCTAAGCCTAAGCCTAAGCCTAAGCCTAAGCCTAAGCCTAAGCCTAAGCCTAAGCCTAAGCCTAAGCCTAAGCCTAAGCCTAAGCCTAAGCCTAAGCCTAAGCCTAAGCCTAAGCCTAAGCCTAAGCCTAAGCCTAAGCCTAAGCCTAAGCCTAAGCCTAAGCCTAAGCCTAAGCCTAAGCCTAAGCCTAAGCCTAAGCCTAAGCCTAAGCCTAAGCCTAAGCCTAAGCCTAAGCCTAAGCCTAAGCCTAAGCCTAAGCCTAAGCCTAAGCCTAAGCCTAAGCCTAAGCCTAAGCCTAAGCCTAAGCCTAAGCCTAAGCCTAAGCCTAAGCCTAAGCCTAAGCCTAATTTCTCTCTTCTTTTTATCTTTCTCCACTTTGTTTCGTAAACGAAACAATAGAAACATTTGGGCTAGCTATCATCCTCAAAGCACCCCCTGCCCCTACGCCATGCTCAAAGCACCTCCAGCTCCTCAAAGCACCCCCGTCTTGAAATTTGCTCCGCTCGCTTCGCTCGCTCCGCCGAGAAGGCCAAATTCGACGCCCCTCTCCAATGACACAGGAACACGTGGTTTCATCAGAATTACGTGGCCCTGCCACTCACGGCGTCGGTGAGAGCTCTTCACTAGTTTCGTAACCTTGTCGTTGCTTGTTACCTTTCTATGAGTTCACGACTTGTAGGAAAGTTTGTATCCAAAAATGTTAGTACTCGCGCTGCGCGCTCGCACTAACATTTTTGGATACAAACTTTCCTACAAGTCGTGAGCTCATAGAAACGCATTCTTATCCGCTACGCGGATTCAAGCAAGTACCGTTTATTAAAGGGAGATACGGTGTTGACTACAGAATTCCGAGCATGCGTCGTGACAGATTGAAGACAAAACTTGTCAGCAACCTCTGTGCCATTGAAGAAGGGCGTCGAATTTGGCCTTCTCGGCGGAGCGAGCGAAGCGAGCGGAGCAAATTTCAAGACGGGGGTGCTTTGAGGAGCTGGAGGTGCTTTGAGCATGGCGTAGGGGCAGGGGGTGCTTTGAGGATGATAGCTAGCCCAAATGTTTCTATTGTTTCGTTTACGAAACAAAGTGGAGAAAGATAAAAAGAAGAGAGAAAATTTTGCGGGCCGCTTCGCGGCCCATTGAAGTATCGGTCAGGGCCGCCGAAAAATTGGTCAGGATCTATCAGGAAGACAATTAACAACCACGACAAGCATGGAAATAGCCAAAAAAATGACGGGCCGCTTCGCGGCCCATCGAGTGAAACGTCAAGTTTCGCAATACTTGAAACAAAAAATTCCAGACCGGCCAGGAGTCATCAGAAAAAATTGAAAGTTTGGCAACAGGTATTGAAAAATACGCCGGATTTTTGAGAATTTTTCCAAAATTTTTCGAAAACATTTTTTCCGAAAATACCTGAACTTTGCGCGTAGCGAGGTGACGAGTGGAGGTAAAAAATTGAAAAAATTCACAAAAATACCTCTTAACCAATCATGCAACTTTGCCTCTTGCACCCCTTGTCAAAAACGAAAAATGAATTTTTTATCGATTTTTGAAAACACGTTTTTTCGATTTTGCACAACATCGGCGGGAACAGTCAGAAAAATTTGAAAAGTTGGCAAAAGATATTAAAAAATGTGCCCTATTTTTCAGAATTTTTTCAGATTTTTAAGATAAAATTTTTGAAAAAAATATTTTTTTTCAAAAATTTTTTTCTCGAAAACAAACGGAATTTTTTGGCTTAAAATTTGGGAATAGTATCTACTCGACGTCTAGTTTTTTTTAAAAATAGTCCCGAGCAAAACCTTAGACAGCGTTTTTTTGACCTATGGGCTCACGGCTCGGAGCCTTACCCAAAAAATCCAAAACTATTTGGAAACGCTAGAGTGAACACTGAACTGTGTTTTTGTAATTGACACCTAAGCTGTATCTTTGACGACTGATTTTTTATGATTTTTTGAAAGTCAACTTTTTTTTGGCCGTATAAGGGCCTTAGCGGAGTTAACTGGAGGTGTATCTGGACATAACATATCTGTGGTAATTTTCCCTATATGGGGAGTCTTGGCAGGAAAAAAGTTGTAGCCGTTTGAAAATTTTTTCGAATTTTTTTAATTTTGAAGAAAATCTAGGAGATACGTGCATAAGCTCAGTTTGATAGGCGTGTCCGAAAGTATATTCCATAATATTTTGGTAGCGATTGTATGTCTGGTTCGCCAGATTTCGCAATCTCGTGAGTCAAAATTTTGACTTTCAAACCGTTTTTTCTAGAACACCGTGCAATTACAGCCAAAACCCTCGCAGACGTGTCTAATGAAATTTTTTTCTCTTTCGAACGGTGTGCATACATAGGGGGTTTTGAGAAAAAGGCTGTTTATGCTAAGCCCAAATGGCGCAGGCAGAGCCTGCGCCGAAGCCTAAGCCTAAAAATAAGCCTAAGCCTAAAAATAAGCCTAAGCCTAAAAATAAGCCTAAGCCTAAAAATAAGCCTAAGCCTAAAAATAAGCCTAAGCCTAAAAATAAGCCTAAGCCTAAAAATAAGCCTAAGCCTAAAAATAAGCCTAAGCCTAAAAATAAGCCTAAGCCTAAAAATAAGCCTAAGCCTAAAAATAAGCCTAAGCCTAAAAATAAGCCTAAGCCTAAAAATAAGCCTAAGCCTAAAAATAAGCCTAAGCCTAAAAATAAGCCTAAGCCTAAAAATAAGCCTAAGCCTAAAAATAAGCCTAAGCCTAAAAATAAGCCTAAGCCTAAAAATAAGCCTAAGCCTAAAAATAAGCCTAAGCCTAAAAATAAGCCTAAGCCTAAAAATAAGCCTAAGCCTAAAAATAAGCCTAAGCCTAAAAATAAGCCTAAGCCTAAAAATAAGCCTAAGCCTAAAAATAAGCCTAAGCCTAAAAATAAGCCTAAGCCTAAAAATAAGCCTAAGCCTAAAAATAAGCCTAAGCCTAAAAATAAGCCTAAGCCTAAAAATAAGCCTAAGCCTAAAAATAAGCCTAAGCCTAAAAATAAGCCTAAGCCTAAAAATAAGCCTAAGCCTAAAAATAAGCCTAAGCCTAAAAATAAGCCTAAGCCTAAAAATAAGCCTAAGCCTAAAAATAAGCCTAAGCCTAAAAATAAGCCTAAGCCTAAAAATAAGCCTAAGCCTAAAAATAAGCCTAAGCCTAAAAATAAGCCTAAGCCTAAAAATAAGCCTAAGCCTAAAAATAAGCCTAAGCCTAAAAATAAGCCTAAGCCTAAAAATAAGCCTAAGCCTAAAAATAAGCCTAAGCCTAAAAATAAGCCTAAGCCTAAAAATAAGCCTAAGCCTAAAAATAAGCCTAAGCCTAAAAATAAGCCTAAGCCTAAAAATAAGCCTAAGCCTAAAAATAAGCCTAAGCCTAAAAATAAGCCTAAGCCTAAAAATAAGCCTAAGCCTAAAAATAAGCCTAAGCCTAAAAATAAGCCTAAGCCTAAAAATAAGCCTAAGCCTAAAAATAAGCCTAAGCCTAAAAATAAGCCTAAGCCTAAAAATAAGCCTAAGCCTAAAAATAAGCCTAAGCCTAAAAATAAGCCTAAGCCTAAAAATAAGCCTAAGCCTAAAAATAAGCCTAAGCCTAAAAATAAGCCTAAGCCTAAAAATAAGCCTAAGCCTAAAAATAAGCCTAAGCCTAAAAATAAGCCTAAGCCTAAAAATAAGCCTAAGCCTAAAAATAAGCCTAAGCCTAAAAATAAGCCTAAGCCTAAAAATAAGCCTAAGCCTAAAAATAAGCCTAAGCCTAAAAATAAGCCTAAGCCTAAAAATAAGCCTAAGCCTAAAAATAAGCCTAAGCCTAAAAATAAGCCTAAGCCTAAAAATAAGCCTAAGCCTAAAAATAAGCCTAAGCCTAAAAATAAGCCTAAGCCTAAAAATAAGCCTAAGCCTAAAAATAAGCCTAAGCCTAAAAATAAGCCTAAGCCTAAAAATAAGCCTAAGCCTAAAAATAAGCCTAAGCCTAAAAATAAGCCTAAGCCTAAAAATAAGCCTAAGCCTAAAAATAAGCCTAAGCCTAAAAATAAGCCTAAGCCTAAAAATAAGCCTAAGCCTAAAAATAAGCCTAAGCCTAAAAATAAGCCTAAGCCTAAAAATAAGCCTAAGCCTAAAAATAAGCCTAAGCCTAAAAATAAGCCTAAGCCTAAAAATAAGCCTAAGCCTAAAAATAAGCCTAAGAGTCCCCAATAGCCATGATGTCCTGATTTAGAGGGTCCGTGCTGGTGAAATTTATTTAAAACCTCAAATAAACGGGTCTCTGCTGAGTCAAAATCCAATTAGTAATCAGATTAAAACTATCTGATCAATTCAGCCTGCTGTAATTTGGGTTCAGCATTTTTTTCGAGATTAGCGGCAAAAAAGGAAGACGCGGTATTTTCCAGAACTCGAAAATTTCGGTGTTCTCTCTTATGTTATTTCTGTCGCTGATTGGTCATCTTATAAAATCTTGCATGTTTATTGCCACACTAACTGTTAGAGTTATTTCAAACCCTTTAAAGATCACGAGAAGTGGGCGTGTCGACCCGTCCGGCCACTCGACTGAAGCTTGTATGCTCTTTACAGAGATTCAATTTTATTGCGAGAAGAAGCGAACATTCGTATCCCACACACACACAAAAAAAATGCATTCTGAGAGAATAGCCGGAGCGTCTTTCAGGGGAAAAATTATTTCAACAGGCCGACCCGGCACGGCCCACGGTGGCACGTGAATTGCAAAAATGGTTGCCTCTTGTTCTTCGATATTTGCCAGACTGCTGCAAATATTAAGTGCATTTGTTTCTTAATCCTGGCTGTAAAACCGAAGGACATCGCAAAAGTTTGAAGTTTTTTCTCAAAAGTTATACTCCAGTATCACCAATCAATTTTTTAATGCACTTTGGGGGGAACTTACTCATTTAGTGTTGCTTCTAAACATTTTCTACAATCCACTCCTTTTTGCAATTTTTATACCCGGGTGATAATTTTATGAACATTTCTTGAGTTCGAAGAATAATCGAAACGTAAAATATTCAGTTTCAGTCATTTTCAGACAGATGGAGCTGAAAAATTGGAATTTTCTCGGTTAAACCTTAGTGGTAGTCTTTATTTTCGATGATCTCATGATGATACCATGAAAAGTCAAATGCTTTCAGGATTCCTGTTAAGTTGCCCAGGCTCATCGTTCCTAGCTCTAACACTTAGCTTAAGCCTAACAGTTAACTTGAGCCTAACACTTTACCTAAGCCTAGGAAAATTTCATTGACAAACTTTCGAATTACCGTAATCCGGTCACAAATGAGATCAATCGATAACTCGAGGTAGAAACGTCAGATTACCGAAATCTCTTTGCCATTGTGTTCAGCATACAAAAATACCTCCGGGTGTGCATAAAAATACCTGCACTGTTAAATTTGCGAATTACCGTAATCCGATAACAAACTGAATCAGTCGATAACTTGAATTAGAGACGTCATAACACCATAATATCTTTCCCATCGTATTTAGCGCATGGCAATACCATTTAGTGCACAAAAAACAGTTGTTTCAACATAACGATGAACTGAAGAGTTATTGTTCGAATTACATAATACCAACTTGTTACGTACCGATTGCAATTTGATTCGTTGAATTCCCATGAAAACAGTTTCAACTGTCACCCACTGCCACCTCAACGTTTAGAGAACGGTAATCACACCACGAAAAAACCCATTTTCAATATCTCGAGAACATGAAGGCAGACCCCCTTTTTTATATTATGGGCAGATAACAAATCTTCAGTGTAGTCTATAGTCAAGTTTTTGAGAAAAAACCGTTTCGATAATTTTTTAAGTTATTCCAAAAAAATCGAAAAAAAACCAGTTCAAAAATTCCAATCAGAATTCTGATAATCGCATCGCTTTCAGCTTTAAAAGTTGCACCTAGGCGTGAACTTTCCTCGTACCGCCGACATCTGCCAATGGAGCTGTAGGGGTCCAAAGTTCGACCAAAAGCTTGGTTGAACCCTAATAGCATAGGGTGGAACCTCGTAGAGGGGACCTGAACCTCTTAGGGGTATTTTATCAGAAAGATTGTCTCTCATGAAGATTCCTGAGGAAATTCTTGATCTCTAATGTGTCTACTAACTAAATGAGATGTAATTTGTCAGAGGATTAAGATTTTGGCCGGTCTAGATCTTTCATTTTATAGGCCACGAAGCGGCCTTTTTTGCAACCTTTCTGCAATTCTCGCGATAAGCATTTCGTGCTCGAAGTTTGTGATTCGAAATGAGATTATTACTCGAGTTTTTTAAAGTTTTCAGCTTTCGTCGTCAGATTCAGGATTCGAGAAAATTAGCGCTTCTTCTCCAACATCTGATAGGTCTGCCTCACTCCATTCGCCATCGTCGTCTTCTTCGTCGTCCCTTTGAAGAGTGCTCCAAGGATAATATAGGGATTGTCTCCGGATTTTGTCTATAAGTTCATACAATCGATCAAATACTCGGAAAAACTGACGCTCTCAAACTGTGATCTGACAGAGCAAGCAAGACTAAAAAACTCCGAATCACTCTCTTTTACTGGGCAGTTAGAGTGGTTTGGAACGGAGTTTTTTCTTCGTTTCGCGCGCTCTCTAAGATCCCAATTTAGGTGTCAGTCAATTATTACCATACTTTAAAAATTCCGGGCCGGGCTTTTTTACTCGGGCCGGGCCGGGCTTTTTTTCGTACCCTCAGCCCGGGCCCGGCCCGGAGGGCCCGAGGTTGAAAATTTTTCTCAATAATTTTTTTTTTCATAATTCAATTTTTTTCCTTTTTCAATTTCAAATCCCAACATAACGATGTTCCACATGAATTATTACGTTTTGACCGAATTTCTCTCGACATGCTGCAAGTGCGCTCTACTGACACCTAAGCCGGGCCGTCGGGCCAGGCCAAAAAAATTCAGAAAAAACCCGGCCCGGCCTTTTTAAAGTATGATTATTAGTAATAAAGTATGATCATTAGTAATAATTTATTACAAACCTGGTTCATCCTCAATTGCTCTTCTGAGATCCTGAACACCTTTGTTTTCGTTCATTTCTTCCATGTTGGCGATGAGCTTAATGTTGAATGTTTTCCTTTTTTCCATAAACCTTGACACTGGTTTTTACTTTTGAAACTTAAAGGGGGGGGGGAACTTGAAAAAAGTTTGCTTTTAAAAAGTAGAACTGTTTTCAATTATCAATTTAAGGCCGATATTATTTGTTTTTTAAAGTGATCCCGGTACGAGACTCCGAAATAACAGGTCCCGCCACGCCAGGCATAGTTGTTTAGCGGAATGCTCCGGCGACCAATTCAGTAAAATTTTCGAAAAGTATGTTTCAAAAGTAAATCATTTGAGAAAACACAGCGGAAAATTTTAAAAAATGCGGAAAAGAGATTTAACAATTTTTTTCATTTTAAATTTCTCGGGCCTAATATTTCGCTAAACAACGCGTGGCATGGTGAGACCCGTTATTTCGGAGTCTCGTAAAGGGATCACTCCAAAATATATTTTTCGGCCGCTCGATGCTCCGCTTACAGACACGTCTTTTCGCGAAGAAATCTCGAAAATTCGTCGAGGCCGCGCGAAGAATTCCCGCGAAAAGCAGCGGTTAGGCCACGGCCACAGGAATATTAATTTTGGCCTAAAATCGATAATTAAAAATACTTCTACTTATTTTTGAAGCGTCGCTCTTTGTGCGCTGCATTTTCCCACCCCTCTAATTTCTTTTAAAGCAAAATTATTTCAAGTTGGCACCCCCCGACCCCCCCCCCCCCCCTTTAAATAATTTACTTTTAGAACATACTTTTCAATTCAAATAAATTTTTTCCCAGGTTGGTCGCCGGAAAGTCGACAATTTTAAATAGGTGAAAACTCGAAAAAGAAGAAAATAATAAACTTCAAAATTGAGATTAATGTTTCAAAAGCAATTATTCAAGAAAAAACAGCAGAAATATAAAAAAATTGCGGAAAAAGAGATGGAAAGTTTTTATTCGTTTCAAATCTCGCGCCTAGAATTTCGCTAAACAACTACGCCTGGCGTGGCGGGACCCGTTATTTCGGAGTCTCGTACCGGGATCACTTTAAAAAAACAGATAATACAGAGTACTAATCTTGGAATCCCGAACTAAGTTTTTTTAACAACGAAGAACTTTCTCTCAGTAAACATTCGAAATTTCTCATTCAAACTTTCTAAACTCACTGTAATCAATTTAGGAACATGTCGTGGGTTAATCTTGCAGCGGTCTTCTAGTTCTTGTTGATGTCTAGTTTTTTCTGTTTTGTCATCACTTTTTTTGTCATTTTTCAGCATGGTCGCTGCTTTCCGCCTCAAAAGAGCTTGAGCCTGCGGGTAGTATCTAATAACATCATTGAGGTCTTCTTTGGCAAGTACAAAAAGGGTGCAGTATCCTTTTGCTCTGATCGAAGCTGTCCTTCTATTGTTTCCGCCGATTGCTAACAAGCTGATTTCTCCAAATACTGCACCTTGCCCCAGCTCCGCGTAGACTGATTGATTTTTTTCTCCTCCCACAACTTGAAGGATTCCTTGATTTATAATATACATCTCTTTGCCAACATCGCCCTGAAAATAAACTTTGCTCCATATTCGACTCGCGCTGTATTTTCCCAGGTCTCTAGTATCCTTTTAAGCAAACTTATTTCAAGTTGGCACCCCCCCCCCCCCTCTAAACGATGTTTCTTTCTGGATTGCTTGAAGTAGGGCTGGTCGGAATATGCTCGGAATTTGGCAGATACTCTTTCACTACCATCTATTTCACTACTTTCTCTTTCACTACTTTTTCTCTTTCACTACCACGTCTCTTTCGCTACTTTTTCTCTTTCACTACCACATCTCTTTCACTACCATTTTTCTCTCTTTTGAGCTTTTGAACACTTTATGCTTATTTTCATATTCCCATTACCAATTTTTTGGGTTTGTCCCATCACAATTGGAAAAATTTGAAAAATTTGAAGAAATTTCATCTCTCGTCGTCTGCGTCTCTTTCTCTTCGTGGCGGGACCGACCCCGTAAATCGACATTTCGAAAACAAATCTTCGGCAGCGTATTGCATACAGAAAAATCCGATAATAACAAAGTTTAAAATTGGCGCGTTTTTGCTACCGTATCCGTGCTACCGTAGCCGGCTGGGTGCCAGCCCACGCATTTGAAAAATGTTTGTTTCGCAACTTTCAAATGAGACGTTTTTTCAACATCTCGTCGGTTTCTTCGCCTGTTTGAGTTGCTCTCCAAGCAGATTTTCGAATTTGACGAATAAATAAAAAGAGAAAAATAGAAAATCGCCTCAAATGCATCGATTTTGAAGTCGCCAAATTTGCTTAAGCAAGCGCCGCGTTGTGGTTGGTTGTTGGCACGAGGCCAAGCCCCGCCCACCCTGCGGGCCCGCATTTTTTCGGAACGCTGAGCTTATGGTAGGCGCATTCTGCGGGACCTCGTTCTGCATGTTCGAGACTCGCGCTAGACAGGCTTGCGGACTCCAACCTTCGCGCGATCTTGCAATATAATATTTTCGAATCATATCCAAAAATTTTCTTGAACCTTTAAGCAAATCATATCGCCAGGTAAAAAAATAACCGGCCGAAGCTTTAGAACTAAGTCTCTGAGCAAAGCCCGATCACAATCTTGAAATAACTGGACTTTGCTAAGTGTTGTATAGTGTACAGACAATGCCAAATCTGTCTGGAGCTTCAACGGAAGCTTCTCAATCAACTTTTTCTCGTCTGTAAGCACATCTCATCACCATCGGACTCTGTTGAATAATTGTTACCAAGCGTTTTTTGCTGTTGCCATGTATAAATAAACCAGTCACGAACACGGTTTGTTGTTTCTGCCTTCAGTCCTGAAACAGAATTGCTTACTGACTTCATTCCGAGATTTCAAATGAAAAAAAAACAAAAAAAGCGAAACACTAAATATGTGCCTGCTTTTCGAGTTTCATCCGCCGCCGGCCGATATTCCCAGGGGGCAACAAAGTAGGGGGCAATACGTTCAGAGGGGGCAATGTATCAGAGGGGGCATTGAATCCAAGGGGGCAACCAGTGCTGATTTTTGGAGAGGTCAACTTTTTCGTTCACAGGGGGCATCGAGCCTCTCGTTCCAAGGGGGCATCTTCAGAGGGGGCAAGTCAGTAACGAATGTTCTGGTTTTTCGATGGAATCGTTCTGTCTTTCTTCAAACTTTCAAATTTTCATTGATTTGAAATATTTTCCGCTTGTTTTTCAGCTGAAACTGATGAGCTACATAAAGTTTTTCCGGAAAGCTTCTATGTTCATAATTTTCACATTTTCGTGACCCCCATTATCCTAGTACCTATTTTTGTTATTGTTAGTTGTTGTTCTGCTCCTGAGACTACTCTTATCAAGGAAAGAGAAAAATCTGAAAGGCGTGATGCCCCCCTTGAACGAAAGGTGGACCCCTCCAAAAATCAGCCCTGGTTGCCCTCTTGGATTCAATGCCCCCTCTGATACATTGCCCCCTCTGAACGTGTTGCCCCCTGGGAACGTCGGCATCCAGCATTCCAATGGGTCGCTGAACCGTTTCGAAAATTCGATTTCAATTGCATAATAAATATCCGTTCAGAAATGACAATTTGTTTTTATTTTTTTCATTTTTCTTGCACGGAATTTGTTACGGACACAAAAAAACTCAATATTTACCATACCAAGTTTCTTGCATTCTCCAAGCGCTAAATCCATTTTTCTTTGAAATTCTTCTCGATTACGGTTTGCGTTAGATACAATGTCTCGAATTTGACCTAGTAGTAAAGCAAAGACGAATACACCCATCATCCAAGAACAAGTCATGTAGATGTATCTGAAGAGAAAATATTTCACTGTTTCTGTTTTTCAAGCTTCATAAAATATAAAGTATAATGGTTGTAAACGTACTCGATGACATTGGTAGGCGCTGGATTATTTCCAGTAGATGTTGCCACTGCAGCCGTGAAATAGAAGCAACGAATGTAAGCATTTCCTAAGCGATGAAGACTTAGATAACTCGAGTGGAACTCAATCTCAATTTCGGAATGGTCTGGTCAGCATGTATGGAATCTAATATAAACTTTATCCACACCAACCTTGCTAATATTGGATCTCAAAACGCTCTGAGATTGAGATTAGATTCCAATCATCTCAACTGAGATAGTGTTATCACCATACTTTAAAATGGCCGGGCCGGGCCATTTTTGGGAATTCTCGGCCCTGCCCGGGTAGTTGGAAGTTAAAATGTTGAACATCGATCAGGCGTGTTATTTTGCTTTGGAGAAAAAAATTCAATCAAACTGTACCCAGAATGCGATCTGAGAAAGCGCGCGAAATGATAACAAGCCACGCCCCCCGAAAAGTCAATCGCCAGGCGACGGCAGAACCGGCGACTTGAAGAGGTCCGTCGTTTTAGTTCCGCGCCCTTTCTCAGATCACTTCTACGGCAAACTATTAGTTCAGTGGCCTATGCAAAATTTCAAAACAACTACACAAATATTATGAACTTAAAGGGGGTGAAATAGTGTTATTGATAGTGGGAAATCAGGTAGAGTCAAATACCTAGTTTGCCCATTTTTACTGGTGCCAATTTCACCAAATTCCAAATATTACACGATAGCGCGAAGCTCGGAGTCCGCAACTCCGCCTCGCGTGGGTTTCGAACGGAATCCACGTCACTCGACGTGAGATTGCGTGTGCCCATGAACAATGTTTCCTTTTGATTGTTTAAAGGGATATGAAATTTCACGTCGCGTGACGTGGATTTCGTTAGATGCTCAAATGGGACGTGTCGATGGACTCCAGAGCTTCATGCGATCTTGTAATAATAGAAACATTACTGGGAAAAAACAGAAACAGAGAGACTTTTTCCAAGGTGTTGTACGGTCGTGGGAGTAGGAGAACCGAGTGATTCAAAACCAAGGATACCGACTACTAAGGATACTACCTACAGATAGGCTGTTCCAACAGGGATGAAAAAGCGAAAAGAAGAGGACCTTCCTGGCAGGAATTCCGAAAGACCGAAAAGGGACCTTTCGGGTAAGAAATCAAAAAGCCGAGAGGGCATGACTACATGCAACTTGGAAAATGAGAATTTTTGATCTCACCTTGATTATTGTATACCCATTTATTCAAATACCATTTTCCATTTTCCAAATAAGCGATCTGTCCAAACGCTTGAAAGGAAGAGAGGACGTAGTACACACAACTGTTGCAATGAATGATATATATCATATAAGACAGAGTTCGGGCGATGCTATAAAGAATTAATCAGCAAATATTCTTTCACTACCGTTGTCTGTTTCCCTACTTTCCCCCCTTTCTCCTACACTACCAAAGTTTTTTTCATCTCAATTAAGTTTTTTTGGGACCAGCTGAGCGGAATGCGCTCGGAATATTCCGAAAATTCCGATTTTTTTCGGAATCGGAACTTTCCGAATTTCGTTCCGACTTTTTAAACATTCCGAGTCGTTTCTGGCGCGTTCACAATGCGCAGAAACCCACTAAAATTATCGGTCTTGGAAGCTAAAACACTAACCGAATAGCGTAAGGATTCGCAAACGAGTTATCGAGCATGTCGAACAGAAGCCAAAAAGAATTAATCTGCAAAGACCAAGTTATTACTCATTCTCATTGACAATCAGATGATTGAGAACGGTAGAAATAGATAATCCCGCACAATACGTTCATGTGCAGTGGAGCGCGAAGAGCGTCCCGGGGGATAAGTGTGTGCGCCTTCAAAGCATTTTTCGTCGATTATTATCGACTGATCGAATAACAACTACTTTTTCGACCAACTTCGTGAAGCGCACACCGGAGATGAATATGAAATTGATTTCTTCTTCCTTACAACCTTGAATACACGGTTAAGCCGTAATATGGCTTTCTTCCCGACGAAGAAGTATATCAAATCAGTCGGAACGATGCTGAGTATGTCTAGCTTGAAAGTTCTGGTCATGATATAATGTCTTCGAGTGTCGCCCAAAGTTTTCTGAAATGAATAATAATGATAATGATAATAATAAACGTTTTTGAATATCCGGTACCACTTGAATTCCTCCTCTTGTGAAACGTAGGCGCGGTTTAATCAACAACATGTCAATAACATAGATTAAGTCACAAATGGTGTCGACTAAAAACCAGTATATCCAATTGTCGACTGTTTGGTAAGGATAACTGGAGCGAAGAGGTATACAGAAAGCGTTATAGAGGAAGCACATTGTTACTAGTGATAACCAAGTCATATAAAATCGACCATACGGATGAAAAGTTCCTTTCAATGGAAATCCAATGCAACCAGTAGCTGTGGAGCTCGGGGAATCGGCACGGTTCTTCAATTAAAAAAGACAATGAGGAGGGGCTAAAAATCTACGGCGATATCAGTGGTCGGGCCCGGAGTTTTAGTATTTGACTTCGGGATGCCACCTTTTTGATGAAGATAAAGATCGATCCGTTCTTCAAGTGCGAAATGCACTGCGGACCCGGGATTTCAGAGTGCGGATCACGCGGCAATTTCCTGTCGGAATTTCGCAATCAGGGAACTATCTTCCGAAAAAGTTCTAGTTTTTGTACTCAATGATGATAGGAAAACTACAGACTTGCGACGGCCCGGTCCGGGCCCAGGTGAAAAATTTCTCGGCCCGAGCTGAGCCCGGCCCGGCCCGTTGGTCCTAACTTAGTACTAGGGTTGGCAAATGGGGCGGCGGGGCGCCCCCTCGCCCCGCTGCTCCGTTGGGTGGAATCGTCGAACAATGAATTATTTGGCTAAAAAAGGTTCTTTTGGGTCCTTAACAGTTCGATTAGATTGAATGAAAAAGATTTGGAAGCTAGGTGAAGCCAGGGGGTTGAGGCCGGACTCGAACTCGTGACCTCTCGGTTACCAGCGGCCACCACTACCGACTGAGCTACCGACCCCCAGTACAGACAATCCCACCGAACGGGGTGGGCCCTCTCGAGGCGGGGCGCCCCCTTGCCAACCCTACTTAGTACTAACTTTTTCAAAAGTCATTTTGTGAAACAATTTTTACTAAAACAAATTTTGCGCGTTTGCATTACTCTGAAATCGGAGGGCTCCGATTTGGATGGGCGGAAGCGGCATCTCAAAATTGGAGGGCACCTACTCAGCTTTTCAAAATCGGGCTGGGCCCGGACCGGGCCGAGTTTTCGCTCAATGGGCCAGGGCCGGGCCCGGGCTCTGAAAAAACACGGCCCAGCCCGAGAATCGCAAGTCTGGAAAACTGTTCTTAACACTATTTTGTAACTTTATCGAAAAGCTAGGGCTCCCCTCTCTAGAAATACCGAACACCCGTGAATTTTTTATTCAAAATTCTGACTTGACTTGGCTGGACGCACTTTCCGGGTCGGGCCGAGAGAAATGTTGACTTCGGCCCGGCCCGGCTCGTTGAGAATAAAAGAACATACTTGTAAGCCAATCAATGACATCAAACTCGGTCGGTGTTCATTTTGTTTCGGAACGTTAGAGACGACAGATACAGTATCCTCGGGGGTCTCTTTGATAAGATCTTCTCGCACCGCAGAAGTTCTGCGATGAACTTCTTTCGCGATAGAATGTAGCCTTTCTCGCATAACAAATGAAATCTGCGATTTAACATCGTCTTCAACAACGCTCGATGCTCGTGTAGCCGAGAGCGAATCAAGCTCAAGAGAAGATGAAACATTGAGGGTTGTACCGTGGTTTTCAGTGTTTGTGACATCACTTTGTGATCCGAGAATAGGAGAGTCGACTTCATCGATTTGAATGACAACTTCTGGTCGCACGAGCGTTGAACTCGCTTCAAACTCACACGAAGCCGCAGCACCTTTTGAACAATGAGAAGGATTTAATCTGCCACTCACAAGATAAACCTCAATAATTAGTAAGCAAAGACTCACAGATCAATGCTGTCCTCACTCCTAGGAGATTTCCAGTCTTCTTTACCAAGAAGTGTTGGTTTGCTTGTTTTCTGAAGAGAAATTCGGTTTAATAGCTTGTTCTCTGAAAAGTTTCTGGGAAAGCTGGGCTATGCTGAGAAATAATTTGATTCGAGCACGGCCCGACCCGTTGCAACTCTGAAAAACCAGTCACCCCTTTTAATTATTTCAAAGCCATCAATCTCGATGCCCAGTTTACGGAGTAAGGAACTTGAGGTCACACACTGAACGGAAGTTGGAAGAGGGAGCTCAGAATCCTATGCAACTCTGATAGCTGACCTGACGATCTACATATGTGAACTCTCGTTGTTTGACATTCCGTGATAGTCGAGTATGTTCGTAATTTTTGTTTTTGTACATCGCCAAATTGGTCTTGTCGATTCTCCAAAGCACAATGATTTCCAGCAATCTTCTGAACGTGAAACAGATTACAACGGTTAAAAGGAAGAAGTAGTTTATTACGTGACACTGAAAACATAAAGTAGAAAAATGTCCGCAATCGTTCGAAGAGATGTTTGAAAAATCGTTAAATTGGGAGAAAATGTATATGATTTTCCCGAAAATGTCAAAAGACCTACAAAATTTGATACATTCAGAGGGATGAAAGACAGAACAAGCTACGCAGAGCTAGATAATATTTTATTTACTCTTAGCATCATATTCATGAATATGAGAACACGAGAGGCCTCATTTTTATACCAGCAGGATTTCAAAGCCTTAATCCTGTTGGAAATCCGTTGCCAAGGTGACAAGGTTGCTAGAACCAGTTGGACGAGTGTGAAAATTTCTTGTTTTTCGTTTTCTTCTTCTTCGTTTTCTTCTTCTTCTTCTTCGTTTTCTTCTTCTTCTTCTTCGTTTTCTTCTTCTTCTTCTTCGTTTTCTTCTTCTTCTTCTTCCTTCTTCTCTTTTCCTTCTTCTTCCTTCTTCTTTTTTTCCTTCTTCTTTTTCTTCTTTTTTTCCTTCTTCTTTTTCTTCTTTTTTTCCTTCTTCTTTTTCTTTTTTTTTTCCTTCTTCTTTTTCTTCATTTTTTCCTTCTTCTTTTTCTTCTTTTTTTCCTTCTTCTTTTTCTTCTTTTTTTCCTTCTTCTTTTTCTTCTTTTTTTCCTTCTTCTTTTTCTTCTTTTTTTCCTTCTTCTTTTTCTTCTTTTTTTCCTTCTTCTTTCTCTTCTTTTTTTCCTTCTTCTTTCTCTTCTTTTTTTCCTTCTTCTTTTTCTTCTTTTTTTTCCTTCTTCTTTTTCTTCTTTTTTTCCTTCTTCTTTTTCTTCTTTTTTTCCTTCTTCTTTTTCTTCTTTTTTTCCTTCTTCTTTTTCTTCTTTTTTCCTTCTTCTTTTTCTTCTTTTTTTCCTTCTTCTTTTTCTTCTTTTTTTCCTTCTTCTTTTTCTTCTTTTTTTCCTTCTTCTTTTTCTTCTTTTTTTCCTTCTTCTTTTTCTTCTTTTTTTCCTTCTTCTTTTTCTTCTTTTTTTCCTTCTTCTTTTTCTTCTTTTTTTCCTTCTTCTTTTTCTTCTTTTTTTCCTTCTTCTTTTTCTTCTTTTTTTCCTTCTTCTTTTTCTTCTTTTTTTCCTTCTTCTTTTTCTTCTTTTTTCCTTCTTCTTTTTCTTCTTTTTTTCCTTCTTCTTTTTCTTCTTTTTTTCCTTCTTCTTTTTCTTCTTTTTTTCCTTCTTCTTTTTCTTCTTTTTTTCCTTCTTCTTTTTCTTCTTTTTTTCCTTCTTCTTTTTCTTCTTTTTTTCCTTCTTCTTTTTCTTCTTTTTTTCCTTCTTCTTTTTCTTCATTTTTTTCCTTCTTCTTTTTCTTCTTTTTTTCCTTCTTCTTTTTCTTCTTTTTTTCCTTCTTCTTTTTCTTCTTTTTTTCCTTCTTCTTTTTCTTCTTTTTTTCCTTCTTCTTTTTCTTCTTTTTTTCCTTCTTCTTTTTCTTCTTTTTTTCCTTCTTCTTTTTCTTCTACTAGTTCACAAGGTCATCTGCTTCTAATAACAATGTATGAAGATTTTCGACGCTAGAAAAGCCATGGGATGCATCTCTTTTATTTGCTGATATATAGTTCTGAGATGCTTACTAAGATCAGTAAACAAAAAGATGAATGTTCCCGAAATTTATCTTCATGCTCTTCATCAAGTTAACTCATTTTGTAGGAAAATTATCAAAAAAAACTTATCGTATTTTCAATATGGAACCCTAGATTTTTTTACAAAATTTATTACAGGAGTAACGAGATGAGTGTGTTTCGACGAACGTATAGAAGTCATTCGCCGCATGAGCTTACAGTTTCTGTTATAATTCGGTGCGGTAAGTATTAATTTCTAACGTACTATTCGATTTCTCTCTTTTCAACTATGTACTAAGTTTTTCACCCGACATGATTTTTCAATGCCGAAACTTTTTTTCAGTGCTTGGTATTATAGTCTATCTATAATTTATAGAGTTGAAATTCATCGAGAGTCCTCAGACAAACGAGCGGCAGGTCTCGCCACGCCTACCATAAACTTTTTCCGAATAATCACGTGCGCCTTTAATCTCGTTTTTTTATTCAAATCACGCAGAAAATGAGCTATTTTTCGAGTTTTTGCTTCATTGTTTTTCATCGTATTTTTAAACAGAAAAACGTTTTCTAAATTCAAAAATCGCAATTTACATGTAAAAATTGTCAGACTTGGTCTGATTTTTATAAGGCGATGTCGATGTTTCTCGATTTATTGTCATTTCTCACCGCCTCCTCTTCCGATTCTTCTTTTTGCTCATAAAGATGAAAAAAGAATGAAGGCGACGAAAAGAAATGCAGGGGAATAGCAAAAAACGAAAAAAAAAACTCGTTGACGCGCCAGAAATGGTTTTATTATCTGTTTTTTTTTGAAGTGATCCCCGGACGAGACTCCGAAATAACGGGTCTCGCCACGCCAGGCGTAGTTGTTTAGCGAAATTCTAGGCGCGAGATTTGAAACGAATAAAAACTTTCCATCTCTTTTTCCGCAATATTTTTATATTTCTGCTGTTTTTTCTTGAATAATTGCTTTTGAAACATTAATCTCAATTTTGAAGTTTATTATTTTCTTCTTTTTCGAGTTTTCACCTATTTAAAATTGTCGACTTTCCGGCGACCGGCGCCAGAAATGGTTTTATTATCTGTTTTTTTTTTGAAGTGATCCCCGGACGAGACTCCGAAATAACGGGTCTCGCCACGCCAGGCGTATTATCGGTTCGCCGTCTGCATTGGGAAATCCTACGGTTGACAGCGAACCGCGAACGCGACCGCACGCGTACGTAGAGGACGGTGTATACACCGCGCGACGCCGCTTACCGTACTCTGGGGCGATGATAATTCAGATTTTTAGGTTCAATTATCGCTCATTTTCGCTTCTTTTTAATGTAGACACAAATAGTTTTTTTAAGTGAAATTACGATGAAATACGAATATTTTCGGTAAAAAGAAGCGAAAATGAGCGATAATTGAACCTAAAAATCTGAATTATCATCGCCCCAGAGTACGGTAAGCGGCGTCGCGCGGTGTATACACCGTCCTCTACGTACGCGTGCGGTCGCGTCCGCGGTTCGCTGTCAACCGTAGGATTTCCCAATGCAAACGGCGAACCGATAATAGTTGTTTAGCGAAATGTTGGGCGCGAGATTTGAAACGAATAAAATGTTTCAATCTCTTCTTCCGCAATTGTTCGTTTCAAATCTCGCGCGGCGAATATTTCGCTAAACAACTACGCCTTGCGTGGCGCGTTATGTCGGAGTCTCGTACCGGGGGATCACTCCAAAAAAAAATCGATAATCGATAAAATTACTTGTGATTTTTGTCGTCAGGAATCTGTCTAGGGAAACAATGCTTGAACGGTAACAAATGACACAATATTACGGAATCTGGTAGTACATGATACACAAAAATCGAAGAAACGGTAGCACAAGAGCAATGGTAGCACATGAGAAAAGAGTAGCACATGAGCAATGGTAGCACATGAGCAATGGTAGCACAAGAGAAAAAAGTAGCACATGAGAAATGGTAGCACATGAGCAATGGTAGCACATGAGAAAAAAGTAGCACATGAGAAAGTAGCACATGAGATCAGTGTGTGGTCTCGAGACGAGATTTTACGAGAACGAGACGAGTCTCGGTCTCGTCTCGTCTCGTCTCGAGATTTCTCGAGAAATCTCGGTCTCGTCTCGAGAAGTCTCGAGATTTCTCGAGACGAGACTTCTCGAGTCTCGAGACTCTCGAGACTTCTCGAGAAATCTCGGTCTCGTCTCGAGTCTCGAGACTCGAGATCGAGTCTCGAGAAGTCTCGAGAAGTCTCGTCTGCAAACACCACCACGCAAAATTGCACCGTTTCTGAAAAATTTAGTTATGCGCCTTTAAAAGTTTTGGGCTACGGTATGCAAAAATGTTTTATGTCTCGTCTAAAAACACTATTGGTGTTTCGCAACTGCGAAAAAATGCAATTTTTTTCAGAAACATTCGGTATAAATTTGAAAAAACGTTTAAAAATTATGAAATGAACACGAGGCGCGGAAATTTCTGAAAAAAATTGCATTTTTGTATACCGTAGCCCAAAATTTTAAAGGCGCATACCTCAATTTTTCAAAAACGGTGCAATTTCGCGTGGTGGTGTTTGCAGACGAGACTTCTCGAGACTTTTCGAGACTCGGTCTCGAGTCTCGAGACTCGAGACTCGGTCTCGGGAAATCGAGTCTCGAGAAGTCTCGAGACTTCTCGAGACTCGAGAAGTCTCGTCTCGAGAAATCTCGAGACTTCTCGAGACGAGAGTACCGAGTCTCGAGATTCTCGAGACGAGAAAAAACCGAGAACGAGAAAATTCTCGAGACGAGATTCTCGAGACCACACACTGCATGAGATGGTAGTACACTAGTATTTGCCTTCTAATAGGGGGGCCGGCCTATTGTTCGAGAACCCCCTCGGGGTGCCGTTATATTAGGGGTGCCGTTCTAATAAAGGTGCCGTTATAATAGAGTTTTTACGGTAGCTCATTTTCTGCGTGATTTGAATAGAAAACGAGATTAAAGGCGCACGTGATTATTCGGAAAAAGTTTATGGTAGTAACCAGTGTGTGGTCTCGAGAATCTCGTCTCGAGAATTTTCTCGTTCTCGGCTTTTTCTCGTCTCGAGAATCTCGAGACTCGGTACTCTCGTCTCGAGAATCTCGAGACTCGGTACTCTCGTCTCGAGAAGTCTCGAGATTTCTCGAGACGCACGGCGCCCTGCGAGGCGAATTGTCCGTGGAGCGCGTTTGTAAAAGTGGGCGGGGCGTCGCGAATTTTTCAGTTGATTTTTTGGTTTTTTATCATTTGCAGCGCAGAAAATGATTTTTTCTTCAAAATTGTCCATAGCAATTGTAGAGAAATGCAAAAGAAATCGATTTTTCAAAACGGTTCAGCAAACCATTCGCTTGCCGCGGAAGAGATACACCTCAAAGTTTTGTACTGAAAAATGCGTTTTTTGCTTTTTTTGCGAAAACTGGCTGCGATATCCGAAATTTCGTCCATAGCATTTGTGAAGACCTCAATTAGGAACATTTTGCGACTAAAACCGAACCGATTCCTCAAAAACTGACGGAGTTGATACATTTTGAAGTTCGCTTTTTGAAGCCCGAGACGGCGGAGAGAAATCGAAAAACAGCAGATTTTGCCATCAATTTCGAAATATGTGTCCATAAAAGAGTCTGTATAAGTATGCAAATGCTCTTTTTTTCAGACTTGCGACGGGCCGGGCCGGGCCGGGCCGGGCCGGGCCCAAATGAAAAATTTCTCGGCCCGGGCCCGGCCCGGGCTGGGCCCGGGCTCGGCCCGGGCTGAGCCCGGCCCGGCCCGTTGGGCCCGTGGTAGTACTAACTTTTTCAAAAGTAACTTTGTACGACAATTTTTGCCCATCAATTTTCAAATAAAGGGGACGAAATTCGAAAAAAACTTCAGGGAAATTTATGCAGTGGGGCGCATTTGCATTAATCTGAAATCGGAGGACTCCGATTCGGATGGGCTGAAGCGGCTACTCAAAATTAGAGGGCACCTACTGAGCTTTTCGAAAACGGGCTGGGCCCGGGCCGGGCCGAGTTTTCGCTCGATGGGCCCGGGCCGGGCCCGGGCTCTTAAAAAACAGGGCCCGGCCCGGCCCGGCCCGGGCCGAGCCCGGGCTGAGCCCGGGCCCAGCCCGAAAATCGCAAGTCTGCTTTTTTTGCCATTTTTTGCTTCTTTTTCTCGAAAAACGACATCCGAAAGTCCATGAAATTACTGTGGGTGCCTCGATTTTTGCATTGTCGCGAAGTGCGCCAGCAAATCGAGAAACGCGTCACCAACCCTCTTGGCTCGCGAAATGTAAAAATTCCGGCCGCAGGGTGCCGTGAGACGAGACTTCTCGAGACTTCTCGAGACTCGACTTCCCGAGACCGAGTCTCGAGACTCGAGACCGAGTCTCGAGACCGAGTCTCGAAAAGTCTCGAGAAGTCTCGTCTGCAAACACCACCACGCGAAATTGCACCGTTTTTGAAAAATTGAGGTATGCGCCTTTAAAATTTTGGGCTACGGTATGCAAAAAATGCAATTTTTTCAGAAATTTCCGCGCCTCGTGTTCATTTCATAATTTTTTAAACGTTTTTTTCAACTTTTTACCGAATGTTTCTGAAAAAAAGTGCATTTTTTCGCAGTTGCGAAACACCAATAGTGTTTTTAGACGAGACATATTTTTGCATACCGTAGCCCAAAACTTTTAAAGGCGCATAACTAAATTTTTCAGAAACGGTGCAATTTTGCGTGGTGGTGTTTGCAGACGAGACTTCTCCAGACTTCTCGAGACTCGGTCTCGAGTCTCGAGACTCGAGACCGAGACCGAGACTTCTCGAGAAGTCTCGAGAGTCTCGAGACTCGAGACCGAGACCGAGACTTCTCGAGAAGTCTCGAGAGTCTCGAGACTCGAGAAGTCTCGTCTCGAGAAATCTCGAGACTTCTCGAGACGAGACCGAGATTTCTCGAGAAATCTCGAGACGAGACGAGACGAGACCGAGATTCGTCTCGTTCTCGTAAAATCTCGTCTCGAGACCACACACTGCCTGTAACTATAAGTTTATAGGTGAACTGAAGATCGGTGAGCAACCTTCTTTTTCAAGTGACTCTAAATTGCACTTGTCGAGGCTTTCAAAGTAAATAAGACGACTCGGAGTAGTCCAGATTGAACTTCTTGAATGTTCTGAATTAAAAAGAATTTTGAACCGATTCTAAACAAACTATATGCTTCTTGGAAATAGGGTTTGAAACAACAGACCCATACTCAAGCAGAGGCCAAATGTAGATGGCAAGACAATTGATGAAAGAGTCAAAGTCGGCATCCCGAAGGATGTGGAAGAACATGTTGACTCTTTGGTGGGCTTTTTTAAGAATGACCATGTAGTGAGCGTCAAAGAAGAAGTCGGCTGAGAAGTGAATTCCAAGATCTCTGATGCGGGTGACGTGTGGGATACGCGTGCCGTTAAGTTCTCGAATTGTGTCAGTAGGATTGGCATGCAATTTCCTACTGGGTCCTTTGAAGGTGATTAGCTCGCATTTCGAGGGGCTACTTCCATTTGCCATTTTTTGCACCAATTCTCCAGTTTTGTGATGTCCGTGGATAATTTGGAAAAATTAGAGGAGAATATCTTCAAATTATCTGTAAAAAGTAGGTGATCGGAGGAAAGAGGCTTACCGATGTCGTTGACGTAAAGGTTCTTATATACTATGCTACGTTTCAGTTCCACCAAGTGCACATCTGCTCCCCGAGGCTTCAACGCGCATTTATGTGGAGATGGCAAAACAAAATGTAGGGGAGTATGTGTGGGACCATCACTGCACCCGAGTGGGGGGTATGATTTTTTTCATCACTCGAAGCGATCCGTCAGCTAGTCCGTCGTTAATTTAATTTCCACTGTGTCAGTAAAATTTGAAAAAAATTTGGCAAGTACCCATTTATTGCTTTTGTATTTTACTTTCAATATGGTTATTGTAATTTTCCACTCCTACTTTTCTCAATTAGCTCTTTCTCATTTACACCGTCGCTCTTTTAGTACTGTTTCCCAAGTTTCTCATGTACCACCGTTTTTCTCAATGAAGCTCGTGTCATCTTTGACAAAAAATGGTGTTTCGAGCAGTGAATGAACCCTCTTGTTTCTTCCTTTCTCTTGCTATAGCCTATAGGAAGAGAAGAGAAAGGACGCTTTCATCCTCAATTCCGAGCCCGCCTCGGACGCTTTCGGTCGTCAAGGCACTGGACGCACCCCTCTTCTTGGTGCTTTTAAGGGCGGCTTTACAATTCTCAACTCTTCTCTCTTTTGCTACCAGCCGGAAGTAATGCCTCAGTACAAAGGAAGTGTAAGTATTCAATAAATTAATGTTTTTCTCAAATTGTTCCAAATCTTCTACTTTCAAACGATCAAACTTTCTATGCTTGGCATGATAGTTACTCTAGTTTGAAGTTTCTTGAAAATACAATAGAGTTGAAAATCATCGAGGGTCCTCAGAAAAATAGTTATTCACAACAACCAGGAGAAAAACCGAGAATAGTGAACGTTGAGGACATAAGTAATGCTGGTGGGATAATTATGAACGAGAAATGGATAAAGCATAAGATGGTTTGGGGAGCTAATGGGACAATGAGAAAAAACCCGGGAAAAAAGGTGAGTGGAAAGGAGAGATTACAAGGAGTTACAGCTGCCAGTTTTAAGGCAGAAGGAGCAACAGAAGTGTTGCAACGAAAATTGAAAATATTGCGGAAAACGAGATTGAAAAGTTTCATTCGTTTTGAATTTCGCGCCCAACATTTCGCTAAACATCTACGCCTGGCGTGGCGGGACGGGCCCGTCACGGGAGTTTCCCGGAATAGAACTCGCCGGATTAGAACTGGGACGGAACAGAACTTGCTACGGAATAGAACGCGCCGCAATAGAACTCGGCCCGTTATTTCGGAGTCTCGTACCGAAATCACTCATAAAAAAAAACAAATAATAGTATTTTTTTTATTCTTCCAGCGCGAAGTTATTTCAATTCACGTGGGGCAAGCTGGAGTTCAAATAGGGAATGCTTGTTGGGAGTTATTCTGCTTAGAACATGGAATTCAGCCGGATGGATATCATGTAGATGATGGAGCATACGACGAAGAAACTGAGACTATCAACACCTTCTTCGCCGAAACAGCCGGGGGGAAGAATGTTCCCCGCTGTCTTTTTGTGGACTTGGAGCCCACTGTAGTTGGTAAGTGTGAAATCGACTCACCGTGCGTCATGTCCTCGCTGAAATAAACGCGAGAATCAGAGAATGCAAGTTCAAGGGGGTGCCAACTTGAAATAATTTTGCTTGAAACTAAACTAGAACCGTGGGAAAATGCAGCGCACAAGGAACGACGCTTTAAAAATTAGTGGAATTTTTTTTCTTATCGATTTTAGGTCAAAATTAATACTCCTGTGGCCGTGGCCTAACTGCTGCTTTTCGCAGGAACTCTTCGCGCGGTTTCGATGCATTTTCGAGATTTCTTCGCGAAAAGACGTAGGCGAAGCATCGAGCGGCCAAAAAAAATTGCAAATCGATCTCTATAGTGTATATGCGTGAAACGAAATTTGGGTTTCTAGGTCACGGCTACAGTAATTTTCCTTTTGGCCTAAAGTCGATAATTAAAATGATTTCTACTTTTAAAGCGCCGCTCTTTGTGTGCTGTAGTTTGTATTAAAGTAAACTTATACCAAGTAAAAGCACTGGTAGGGAATGAAGTCGAAAAGATATGAGTAATCTGAGCTCCGAGAAAGCGGCATTTAGAAAAAATTGGACACTGGTCAACAAAAAGTTGAACACTGGTCCGCTGTGCAACGAGACTCTGACCGTTTTTCGAATCTGCTCACCGTGTTAGTTTTTATTCCTATCTTATTTATAGACGAAGTGCGTACTGGGACTTACCGTAACTTGTTCCACCCCGAGCAATTGTTGTCTGGTAAGGAAGATGCTGCGAACTGTTATGCTAGAGGACGATATACGATTGGAAGAGAAATGATTGACGTAAAGTGTAACAATATAAGAAATATTGTCTTATCAAATACCTTAGGTAGTTATGGACCGTGTGAAGCGACTCGCCGAGAACTGCAATGGTCTGCAGGGGTTCGTTATTTTCCACTCATTTGGTGGTGGTACCGGTTCAGGATTTCTGTCACTGTTAATGGAACGCTTGTCGACAGAATATGGAAAGAAGCCAAAACTCGAATTTGCTATCTATCCGGCACCCCAAGTTTCCACATCCATGGTGGAACCGTACAATTCTATTCTAATGACACACACGACACTGGAACATTCGGATTGCACATTTATGGTCGACAACGAAGCTATCTACGATATTTGCCGGAGAAATTTGGATCTAGCAAGGTGACTTATTCTGAAATCCACAAACAAAATAAAATAAAAACTGATGATGGCTGAGTCGAGGGGAGAGCGAATTGAGAAGGGGTGAGGAACAAGTGCTGAGGCTTATTTGAAGAGGAGTGCCAACTTGAAACAAGTTTTCTTCGAAATAAACTATTTAGAGCCGAAAATGCAACGCACAAGGTGCGACTCTTTGAAAATAAGTGCAAGTATTTTTAATTATCGAATTCAGGCCGAAACGCCAATTCCAGTGACCGTGGCCTAGCTGATGCCTATGGCGAGATTTCTTCGCGCAGCCTCGATGCATTTCCCTGATTTCTTCGTTTAAAGACGTACCTGTAGATATAAATAGTATCGAGCGGCCAAATAATATCGCAAATCGCTCATCGCGTCGCTCCCCCCTTACTTAACTTTGCTTGAACGAAAAAAGCTTTTGTTACAGGCCTACATACACTAATTTGAACCGTTTAGTGGCACAAATTATTAGCTCGATCACAGCTTCACTTCGTTTCGAGGGAGCATTGAACGTGGATTTGACGGAGTTTCAAACGAATCTTGTACGTGTATTTTTTTGTATTTCCTTCCGGAAAACGGCACCCTGCGAGCGCATAGTGCGTTTGCAGAAATGGAGTGCGTTTGCAGAAATGGACGGGGCGTCGCCTTTTTTCCAGTTGATTTTTCCCTTTTTTATCAGTTTCGGCGCTGAAAATGACTTTTTTTCCGAATTTGTCGCTAGCAATTGTGGAGAAACGCAATTAAAATCGATTTTTCAAAACGGTTCAGCAAATCATTAGCTTGCCGCGGAGGAGTAGTAAAAGAGACATGGAAAAATAGCAAAAGAGAAAAGGTAGTGAAAGAAAAAGAAGTGAAAGAGCATCTGCCGAAAAAATGCGCCATTCCAAAGGAGACTCCACCCAAAATCGTTCAAACTCACTCTTCGTTTCTCACACTCTTTTGTCGCCTAGCGACCGACTGTTCGCGACTCTTGATTTCGTTTCGCGTGCTGTCTCAGATCACATTTTACCATACTTTAAAAAGGCCGGGCTCTTTCTGAAATTTTTTGACCCGGCCTTCGCAATTTGACCTTTTGTAGTTAGATTGTTCCATTTTTTTATCATAAAAACCCAGAATAACTTCTGAATTTTGAACGTTTAACAAACATCGTTATGTTGAGATTTGAAATTGAAAAAGGAAAAAAAATTGAATTATGAAAAAAATTATTGAGAAAAATTTTCGAAAAATTTTTCAATCTCGGGCCCTCCGGCCCGGGCCCGGGCCGGGGGTACGAAAAAAAGCCCGGTCCGGCCCGAGCAAAAAAAAAAGCCCGGGCCGGCCCGGAATTTTTAAAGTATGCATTTTACAGGTGCCAGTTGCATTAAATTGACACGGCACCCTGCGGTCGTAATTTTTACATTTCGCGCGCCAAGAGGGTTGATGACGCGTTTCTCGATTTGCTGGCGCATTTCGCGACGACTCAAAAATTGAGGCCCCCACAGTAATTTCATGAACTTTTAGAAGTTGTTTTTTTGAGAAAAAAAACAAAAATATATTGAAATTGAGCATTTACATAGTTATACATTCACTTTTATGGTCATGTGTGTCGAAATTGGCGGCGAAATCTGCTGTTTTTCGAATTTAATCCGCCGCCTCGGGCCTCAAAAAGCGAACTTCAAAATCTCTTCTCTCAGTTTTTGACTAATCTGCTCGATTTTGGTTTCAAAATGTTCCCAATCAAGTTCTTCACAAATCCTAGGAACGAAAATTCGGATATCGCAGCCAGTTTTCGCAAAAAATACAAAAAACACCTTTTTCAGTGCAAAACTTTGAGGTGTATCTCCTCCGCGGCAAGCGAATGGTTTGCTGAACCATTTTGAAAAATCGATTTTAATTGCGTTTCTCCACAATTGCTAGGGACAATTTCGAAAAAAAAGTCAATTTCCGCGCAGAAACTGATAAAAAAGGGAAAAATCAACTGGAAAAAAGGCGACGCCCCGCCCATTTTTGCAAACGCGCTCCACGGACAATATACGCTCGCAGGGTGCCGTGATTGATGATATTATCGGTACTCAAAATGAAATTCTCATTACGATGTAACTTCGATGAGCAATCCTAGATTGCAGGTACCATATCCAAGAATACATTTTCCTCTGGTCACTTATGCTCCGTTGGTATCCGCCGAGCGAGCTTCGCATGAACAGAATACTGTGGCAGATATGACTCATGCCTGTTTTGAGCCAGGATACCAAATGGTCAAATGCGATCCAAGACGTGGCAAATATATGGCAGTTTGTCTTTTATACCGAGGTGATGTCGTTCCGAAGGATATCAACTCGGCAATAGCATCAGTTAAAACTAAGCGGACTGTCCAGTTTGTTGAGTGGTGAGCAAACTATAACTTATCTCTTCTCAAAATAAACGATCAGGTGCCCGACTGGTTTCAAAGTTGGCATAAACTATCAACCCCCGACCGTAGTACCTGGAGGTGACCTAGGAAAACAGACTAGAAGTGTATGTATGATCAGGTGAGTAGATTTCCAACAAGGTTTCAGAAGCTCTACAAAAATTCAGCAGAAGCTTGGAATTTGTAAACCATTAGAATAACCGTGCCGGATTTTTCTCAATTTTCGTCTCCGGGACGTTTCGCAGCCGCTGAAACTGTTACAAAAAGAGAATGAGATTTGTGTTGTAAAACATGACCAGTTTATCAAATCTCGCTCCTCGCGCCTTGCCACCGTCGGAAATGCCCTCGTAACTGCTTTTCTGGATTTTAACTCAACAAGTTCGAAGAAAAATGTTGAAACCGAGAATCACACCCTTTTGTTGCAATTTTCAGAGAATAAAAACTGAAAATGTTGCTCCAAATTGGTTGAGTTTGAGTGAAAGGACCCTCAAAAGAGAAACGTACCGCGTGGTGAAGCGCGCTCCAGAATCCCTACTGTAACCCCTCTCTAACTACAGTACCCATTTCCAACGGTGGCAAGGCGCGAGGAGCGAGATTTGATGGACTAGTCATGTTCTACAAGACAAATCTCATTCTCCTTTTGTAACAGTTCCAGCGGCTGCGAAATGTCTGGCTGCTAAATGTCTGGGTGCGAAACGTCCGGCTGCGAAATGTCACAGCTGCGAAATGTTTCGCTGCGAAACGTGGCCGGATAGGACCGGAAGGCTCAACATCGTATTATGTTATATCAGAGTCATATACAGTATACGATTATATTTCCAAACAATTTTTCAGCAATACTACGGCTATTGCTGAAGCATGGGCGCGCCTCGATCACAAGTTCGATTTGATGTATTCCAAGCGTGCCTTTGTGCACTGGTATGTCGGAGAAGGTATTGCCACCAGACAGTTCTGAGTCCAGAAAATACCTTACGTCTTGTCGGTGGTTGCTTTCTCAAAATTCTCGGCACGGGCCCGGTCCGGCCCGACCCGCCGGACCGAGTAGTCGAAAGTTAAAATTTTGAACCTCGACCAGGCGTGTTATTTTTCCGGAGAAAAAAACACTAGTGCGCTCTTGTGAGAATATATGGTGCAGCAAGGTGAAATGGCATGTAAACCGACAAGTGTGTCAATCAAGCTTCGACGCACGCAGATATTTTTCAGGAATGGAGGAAGGAGAATTTTCTGAAGCACGTGAAGATATGGCAGCATTAGAGAAAGACTACGAAGAAATTGGAGAAGACGAAGTACCGGAGGACATAGACGAGCAATCATACCGTGAGAGAACTGGAAATTCAAGATATTGAAGACTGAAGACTCGGAAGAAATATAATTTTCAAAAAAGAATGCATATAAAAACTCGTATATTATACGTATATTTATATATATAAATATATATACTCAGGCAAATGAAAAACAATATTATAAGAAAAAAACCGGAATATTATCGTAATTTACAGTTTTCTAAGAAGTTACAAGAATATTCAGACTTGCGACGGGCCGGGCCCAAATGGAAAATTTCTCGGCCCGGGCCGGGCCGAGTTTTCGCTCGATGGGCCCGGGCTCTAAAAAACACAGCCCGGCCCGGCCCGGGCCATCCCGAAAATCGCAAGTTTTAATTTTTGAATACCCGGGCCGGGCCGGGCCCGGACCGAGAATTTCCGAAAATGGCATAAAAATATTATAAGTTCATTCCTAGCATATTTTATTTTATTTTACCCGCAGGAAACACTTCCACAATAACTATTCCTATTTTTCATGCAGCTCCCCCTCAAGAAAGTTCAATTTCTTTCTTCAGTAGAGTGTCCAGACGAGCCGAAACAAGCCGGGTCAGTCCCGGGCCGAGGAAATGGTGACTCCGTTGCAATATCTTTTTCAGCTGGCGCATGGCACGTGCTGTGAAACTGTAACTTAAATACCTGGTCTTTTTCAGCGGCGAGCAATGCAAACGCGCTCTACGGCTAAGGGTGAGAGAGTACGAAACGTCGCGCTGGCGCTTTTAAAACCGGAGAGACCGTGCACGGCCGCCGGCCAAGCGTCAGTGCAAAGAAATGGCCTAGGAGATGAGAGGCCGTGGAAGAGCCACCGCCTCTGTTCACTCGCCTATTCTTTCTCTGCATTTTTGCGGCATTTCGTATTCCGAAAAGGTGTTTGCGTATCATCAGTTTCGAAATAGGCAAAATTTTTTTTGTCTTAAACGTTCTCTTAGTAATTAAATGTTTATAGTTCTCAAATTCTTGTTGAAAAGCTCCTCGAATGTTGAATTATCGTTTCTTTAACCTACAGTTCATGGATTAGATCATGAACTGTATGTTGAAGATTATGATCTTCAAGTAGGAAAACCAATGTCTTTCTAGATGTCGTCAATCCACTACAAATTTCGTGCAGAACTTGATTACAAGACACTGCAATTTGACGGACTTCATATTCGTGGCGAGCAATTAGTGCGCGAGATTAGTTCTAAAGAAAATCTAAAGTTAGAGCTATTCGAGTTACAACTTCAGGTAAGTGGAATGAAGTTCCTTGTAAAAAGTTAATTGAACAGAATGCTCACACAAAAAAGACGTACAGTGATGACGAATTAATTCCTCGAAACTCATCAATCATCGTACAGAGGTTCCCGCGAAAAGATGCTGCGAAAGTGCAGAAAGTTCAGTGAGTACATTTAGATCATGCTCGGCGCATACTTTGATTTCTCAGAGCTGGTGTCAACTCCGGAATAGTCAGCATGCCGGACGGTTCATCTTTGAATCTTGATTCAACGAGTCATATTTCCACAGTAAGTCACAAAAAAAACCCCACCAAGAATGTTTCACAAACAATTCAGGTTGATTTCGAAAACATGGATGAGACAGAACGACTGAATCACATCAGAGATCAATCCACAAGAGCTTACGACTCTTCGAAGTAAGACTTTCGAGAAACAAAAATAGAAAGTGATTGTAAATACTATACACTCAAGTTTCCTATTCGGCAAAGCGTGCCTGGCTGGAGCGCGTTCGACTGAGTTGTAGTTTCTTCAAAGAAAATAGTGTCTCTCAAATTGAAAAATTCTGGTAATTAAACAATAGAAAAAACCCACTTTCATTTTACATTCGAAACCCTACTCAAAATCGAAACGATTACATGAGCGGACTTGAGATGCCGAGCAAACAAAAAAAACATTTCAGTAGTCTCAGAAAGGAGCATCACGAAATTTTTTTTCTCGCGCCGCTCCCGAACCCGTTTTCAACGAGTTTTCAAAAAGTGTCAAGTGGTTCCGAAATTCTCAAAAAACATCTGGTCTCCTTGCCAACTAGTGCCGAGGGCTGGCCCTCCCTACAAAAATGTTCGAGCGAAAAATCTGTAAACATGGCAAAAGTTCCAATAACCGTTTTCCAAATCTCAAAAAATACCTATCTGTTTTCGTTCAGTTCTGGTAGATATTTTTATTACGACTACCCTTTCAACATCACACTCAAGCTTAAAAAAAGCCAATCGTAATCGTATGAAGTTGCTCTTTAGCTCATCCACGATTGTCTAATTTTCCAAGAACTGTTTCTAACCAGGCAGACTCGCAAAATCGTTACTTATTTAGCTTTCGCCGGCGCCCGCAGGGGATCATGACTGGACCACCTCCACCGACATACACGTGTAATCGTTGCTATCAACCAGGCCACTGGTACAAAAACTGTCCGATGGTAAATCAAAAAATGCCATTTTTTTTAATCGTCTGTTGTATATCTCTCCCAAGAGTGAGAAAAGTCGAATCTTCTGTTTGTTTGTATCCAGTTTTGTGTGCGTTGATTGATAAACCACCATTTTGTGTAGTTTTGAAGTATTACATAACTATTCAGCCTCGCCCCTACCAATATTCTTCCATACTCTCTTTATCGTTTTTAGATGAAGATTTTCGCCAGGGACTGAACTCGCGCTTCTGAAGCTGTATGCACTCAGGGAACCAAAATTTGATGGCCGATCAAAAAGCGAGTCATGCACTGTTTTTTCAGCTCAACACAAAACGAACGACGGGGATACCCTCCCAAGAGTTGATGGAGACAACAGCCGATGATCCGGCCGCCATGCTTCATCCAAGTGGAAAATATGTTGTTCCGATCATGCACTGGAAGGCCCGCCAAGAGACACTCGCAAAGAAGGTAAACGATTTTTTGAAAGATTGATGTGGGTACGAAAAAATTTTTTGTTTAAATTATTATCAATTCAACAAAACTAAAACCTGTAAATTGTAATCTGAGAAAGCGCGCGTAGTGAAAATTATAGTCCGCTTTGCAAACATCTGGCCGGTAGACCACGAGAGAGCAGAGTTGTTACGGGCCGGGCCGAGACAGAACGATGTCCACCGAGAAAACCAAAAAAAAACATTATTGAAAAAAAAACAAAGTTCGAAAAAATCGCATTTTTTTCGATACCGCGCCAAAAAATCACAACTCTTTTTTCAAATCACAATTTAAATGTCAGCTCCAGAATTGATACCATACTTTAATAATCCCGAGCCGGCCGGAAAAAAAGCCCGGCCCAGTCCGATGAAAAAATGGCCGAGCCGGGCTGTTTTTTGAATTTCTCGGCCCGGTTGCTGAATCGGTGCCCTCCGATTTCATTGACAGAAAAACCAATAAAAACGACGAAAATGATAAACTGCGCCCCACCGCCCCGTAAATCGACATCTGGGGTCAACCTATGTGCAGTTAAACATTTTGAACAACAGACGGCCTACCGATAATATCGAATTACAGGAATCTCTCGAAAAACAGAAAAAAACCAAGCTTTGCTTGACTCGAGCCGAGCACGCTCGGGCAATGCTCGAGCATGCTTGGCTCCAGGGTTGTGCGGGAAATTTCCCGAATTTCCCGAGGGGTCAACGGGAAATTTCCCGACCGGGAAATTTCCCGAAAAAATTCGGGAAATTCGGGAAAAATCAGAAAGGCAATTTTCGCGAAGTTTTGATGCGCACATGAAAATTTTTGAAATTTATCTAAGCAAAAAATGTATTTTTGAGCTCAAAAGAGTTTTACTTCCATTTTTTAAGCTGTTTTATCTGCCAATTTCAACAGATTCGAGCTTTTCGCTAAACCACCAAGCACCTTCTCTTCATTCAAACGTAGATATTACACTCTGCGAATTCTAGATGACTCTGCAATGTTTTTCGTTGAACTTTTTGACAAAAAATGGAAGAAAGTTGTGTTTTAAACTTTAAAAAAAGCCCAGAAAAAAATTTCCCGAATTTCCCGAAATTTCCCGGTTTTTCCCGAACTTTTGGACCGGGAAAACTTTTTCCCGAAAAATTTCCCGATGGGTCTTTCCCGCACATCCCTGCTTGGCTCGGCACTGTTCTAGCCGAACACGATCAGAAGCTCGAGCCGAGCAGTGCTCGAGCCCACACACTGGTCCAGAGTCACGTACGAAATTTCGAGTGTCTTGTTTGTTTTGATCCAAAATTTCTGACAAGGCAAATAAGTGCTAACATGATTATGTATCGTTAAACAGTTTTGAAACCAAACTATATAAACTTTCAGAGTGCTGATGTGGAGAGTTCCTCTTCACCTTCACAGTTAGATCGAAAAGTTCCCGTCGAGTTACTTTGTCCTCTTTGTCATAGTATTTTCAAAGAAGCCGTCGTAACTTCTTGCTGTGGAAACTCATATTGTGCGGAGTGTATCGAACAACGAATAATTGATCCTGATTCAAGAAAATGTCCTGGAACTAACTGTGGGAACACTGAGGTATGCACTCGTCACACTTGAAAATAGAAAATCAATCGTAACTAATAAGTACATGTAATAATTAGAGGGGGGTGCCAAATTGTAATAATATTTTAAATAAAGTAGATCTTGCGATAATTTTTGTCTAGAGACAATCGCGATCTCGATCTATCGAGAATTATTGTCTTTAGAACGGACACTGACCATGAGAACGCGAAAGTTTCGAATAACCATTGTTTAGAATCTGTTTTTTTAGATCTCCATAGAAAGCTTGATTCCGAACCGGACGCTACGTGATGCGGCTGCTGCTTGGCATAATCTATCTGTTGTGGGAGCACTATCAGCTCAATCATCTCAGGAGCCAGAGCAAATCCGTATTCGTATCGGACTAAAAGCACCAATTACTGGTGTTGGACAATCTACAGTACCTCCTTCAGCAATTTCACCGGTCAGTTCTTTACCTGCCTCATCAACGGTTATACCTCATCATGCAATGCCAGTTGTTCCACAGGTTAGTGTTCCGTCAAAGAGTCTTGTTTTCAGTAATAATGAAATGCAGGTTCAACTTTATTCTTCAAAGAAGTGACTCCGATATGAAAACTATAGTTTTCCGTTTTAGGCTTACACAAATTTCAACTCTTCTGTCTCTACACTTGGATTGGCACAGAACTTGATTCCCTCATCAGGATCTGCATCGAATGTTCAAAACCTCATTCAAGACGTCAGCCTTCCTCCTCCTAATCTCCGCTCAGAACTTCCGGGAATCCCAGGCGTGACAACAGGAGGTTCCGGACTCGGTCATTTTGGACAACCACCTCCTGTTGTACCCGGCATCCCTGGATTATCGGCAGCTCTTCAACAACCAGCAGCAGCCATGATCTCAGCTTATGGGTAAATCAACCCCTGGAAATTCTGTTTAAATTGAGGCTATGTTAAGAATGCACATGTTCACCCCCGGTTTCCCACCAGCTGCTTCTGTTCTTCCCAGAGTACCAAGCTCTGGAATTGAAGACGGATGGTATCAAAATCTGCGTAGCTCTGACAGTTATAATAAGCGTGGAATTGAAAAACGAGAACATGCCAAAGACCGAGAACGAACAAGGCGGAAGGAGAAAAAAGACCCCAGGAGCCGCAGAAGAAGGTATGCTCGATTTTTCTCGATGAATATTTCCATCCATAATTGACATCTCCAGATCGATGCGGAAAAATGTATTTTTTTCCTGAATTTTAAGCTATATGATTATGTTGACCTTTACTTCCAAACGATATTCCAAAAAAAAAGTTGGAGCGATGAGCTCTTCCCCTTCAAATCTGCCGCAAGGTCCCTTTTTCCAGAATTGTTACGAGCGGGCCGACCGGGCCGACCTCAAGCTATATTTAGGAATTTTCATTTTTTCAGTATTCCTCGTAGATTTTTCATGAAAACCTGCCATTTTGACATAATTTTCTCATTTTAGAATAACCATTCATTAACCAGTGAAAATGGGTAATAGGAATAATCAAAAAAGTAAAAATTTTTGAAAAAAATTGTCGAAAAATTGAAAATTGTTCGATGTCGGGCCGAAAAATCACAACTCTGCTTTTTTCGAGTTGAAAAAAATGTAGCTTAGAAAATTTTTAAAAATCTTTCAATTTTAAAAATGTTTTGAGCGAAAAGAAAGCGGTGTGCGAAAGGGGGGAAAGCTTACCACGTCCACTCATTAAAAATCCCGTTTGCCAAAAAGGGGCAACATCTTCAAGTGGGTAACACTTATTCAGCTCAGATTTGAATTTTAAAAAATATATATAATTTTGATTTTTAGAAACAGGTTTTTTTACGATGGCGCGGCCAAACTCAACTATTTTTTAGAACAACATATTTTCTTTTGAATCACTTGCGCCTGTTCATTAGTTTCAAACCTTCTTTCTCAAAAATGGCACCCTCCCCCTCTCACCCTCCTCTTTTCCCGCTTGAAATCAGCAAGAAACACTTTTCAATTATTTATTTCACACAGAGAGTCATCGTCTTCAACAGTCTCCTCTTTGTCCTCATCGTCGGTAGAGGAAGAAAGACTTCGTCGTAAGAAGCGAGAGAAAGGAGCAATAAGCAAGCGACGAAGTGTGGAAAAGGAACGTCAGCGAAGATCTGATGAATACCGTAGATCAGAAAGAGATCGAGGCAGAGATCGTGAGAGAGGAAGACAGCGCGATAGGGATGCCAAAAACGTTAAAGACATGAAGACATCATCTTCTCGTGTCAGAGATAGAATTGGTTCATCGGTGTACGAAGATCAAAACAAAGAGGAGAAACGCAAAGTCGAAACAGTTTCGGAAGATGTACTTAAAGATAGAAGGTAAAACTTCGAACTCCAATGCCTCTGGAATACATGAACTCTCAAAAGTCAACTTGGAAAAAAGTTTACTTCAATTCAAACTAGAGGCGTGGGGAAATCCAGTGCACAAGGTGCTACACTTAAAAAAAGTGCAAGTTTTTTAAATTATCGATTTTAGGCCAAAACTAATATTCCTGTGGCCGTGGCCTAACTGCTGCTATCCGTGGGAATTCTTCGCGAGGCCTTGAATTTTCGAGATTTCTTCGCGAAAAGACGTGTCTGTAGGTGGAGCATCGTGCGGCCGAAAAATATCGCAAATCAATCGATATCGCGCATAGGCGCGCAACGAAATTTGGGTTTCTAGGTCACGGCCACAGGAATATTGATATTGGCCTAGAGTCGATAATTAAAGGGGGGGGGGGTGCCAACTTGAAAAAAGTTTTCTTAAAAAGAAACTAGAGGGGTGGGAAAATGCAGCGCACAAGGAGTGACGCATTAAAAATAAGTGCAAGTATTTTTAATTATCGGATTTAGGCCAAAATTAATATATCTGTGGCCGTGGCCTAGAAACCCAAATTTCGTTGCGCGCCTATGCGCGATATCGATTGATTTGCGATATTATTCGGCCGCTCGATACTCCGCTTACAGACACGTCTTTTCGCGAAGAAATCTCTAAAATGCACCGAGGCCGCGCGAAGAATTTCCGCGAAAAGCAGCAGTTAGGCCACGGCCACAGGAATATTAATTTTGGCCTAAAGTCGATAATTAAAAATACTTGCACTTATTTTTAAAGCGTCGCTCCTTGTGCGCTGCATTTTCCCACCCCTCTAGTTTGTATTAAAGCAAACTTATTTCAAGTTGGCACCTTTTTTATTATGCCTGTGGCCGTGACGGCCCGTTGCAACTTTGCACGCCTCTAGTTTTTTATAGCAAACTTATTTCAAGTTGACACCTCTCCTTTGAGAACGAGCTTTTCCCATACTGAAAGTTTTATTTCAGAAAAACTAAAGACATCGAATCGAAGGATGAAGATGAAATCGATGGAATCATTGCAGAGTATGGTAAAACCCAAATTCAAGAAGATTCTGGAGATTTGACAAAATGCGACGACCTTGAGGAGGAACAAATAAATGAGCCTTCTTTGGATTCAACTGTTTCAACGACACCGTTTATGGATTTAGGAAATTCAAAAGTAGATGAAGACGCCGCTGTAGACGAAGATCCTATTGAGCAACACTTATCTATCGATAGACGTGATAAATCAAAACAAGACGTGAATCAAGCAATGGAAACAAGTGAGGCGGAGGTGGTGGAGCCGATAAAAGAACACCAAGAGGATACACTTGAACAGAAAGAAAGAGATGATGAGAAAAAAGGAAGAGAATCGCCATATTCTACGATAAATACTGTAGATGAAGACGCCCAGGAGGAAAAAATTAAGAAAAAACATAAGAAGAGCAAAAAGAATAAGAAAAATAACCGGAAGGACGACCAGGCAGATGAATCGCAAGAGAGGAAGCGGAAAAAACACCATAGAAAACATAAAAAGGAGAAAAAGCTCAAAAAAGAAAGAAAAGAAGATATTGAAAAAGAGCAACTGAAGATTAAGCGGAAAGAAGAACACAAAGAGAGAGGGCGTGCCGAAGGGAAAGACGACAGAGATGAGAGGAATGTACGTGATGACAAGAGAAAAATCAGGAAAAGGGAACGTCAACAGGAGCAGTTTGACAATGACGTACGTTTTTTAATTTTTCTGTTCTTCAGTAGAATAGTTAAGCAGAGTTGGTACGGGTCGGGGGAGAAAAATCAGGGTTTGCTCAGTGAATAAACAAATCGCTTGTTTATATTCTTGCGGTTTTGATAGAGAACTGCAATTTTTAATTTGCTGTTTTTATAATGCCAAATGACTTGGTTTCGACCATTTCCTTCACAATGGATATCGAGCCTTTCTTTCCAATGGGTATCTTGAGAAAGTCAAGTAACGAATGTACTAGTTTTCCGCTGGAAACATTATGTCTTCCTCCAAAATTTCACACTTTCCTTGATTTGAAATCTTTCTCGTCATTTTTCAGTTGTGATTGATGATCTACACAAAGTTATTGATCAGATAATAATTCCCATGTTCATAATATTCTTTTTTTCTAGCCCTATTGCCATTTTTTGTTTTTGTTGATTTTTGTTCTGCTTCTGGGACTACTCTGACCCGTCCCTGGGTTTCGGTTTTGTCCGATGTTTTGAGTTGAACTTCATATAATATGAATCATATTGATTAGTAATTGTAGGAACCTCGAGTCAAAAATAGGAGAGACGAGGAAGAGAACAAAAAAACGTCAAATGAGAAAAGGGACCAGGATTTGGAAAAAGAACGACGAGAGAACAACAAACGAAAAGAAACAGCCGTTGGAGTGGGAAGAAAAGACATTGTTGATGAAATAAATAGCAATAAATCCGAAAGAACTCGGCGATCGGTTCATGACCGTCTTCAAAAACCCGATGATATTGTCGCTTCTTCACCTTCATCTGCTGTGAAACAGTCAACTATCCCTGCGCGAAAACCAGTATCTTTCGTAGTGACATCCAATAAGAGCGCTTCGAATATAAAATCACATCGGTATTCATCATCTTCATCAACTAAAGACCACGAAGAGGACGAGGTTACTTTTTTCGACTTTGCTAATCTAGTAAAAAGGTTTCAGCCGTCGAGAGAAACACGCCAAAGTAAAGAAGAAACGGATTTAAAAAGCAACAGCGAGAAAGTCAAGGTATTTTTCAAAGTTCTCAGCCGACTATAAACTTCTTGAATTCCTACAGAAGAGAGCGCACCCAAACTTTTTCCCTATTATCTGTTTTTTTTTAGAAGTGGTCCCCGTACGAAACTCCGAAATAACGGGTCTCGCCACGCCAGGCGTAGTTGTTTTGCGAAATGTTGGGCGCGAGATTTGAAACGAATAAAATATTTTTCAATCTCTTCTTCCGCAATTATTCGTTTCAAATCTCGCGCGGCGAAAATTTCGCTAAACAACTACGCCTGGCGTGGCGCGTTATGTCGGAGTCTCGTATCGGGGGATCACTCCAAAAAAAAACAGATAATACTAACTAAATTTCTTCAGGCAACTCACACTTCTCACTCTTCCCGAGAATCCGGAACGAAGCATAAGAGCACTAAAATCAAGTTCGACCTTTGAAATTCTTGTTCTCTGATTTTCACTAAGATAACGCGCACACTTTTTCTGATACGTGTTATTATTTTTTCTGTAATGAAAATTCTTCATAATCCCCCTTTACATACATATAAACATTCTCTACCCCGTTTCAGCACAGGAATGCTTCATTTTCCCAATCTGAAAATTTACATGGTTGCGCTATCACTTTTTCGTTCTTGTTTTTTTTCTGAATTAAAAAAATTAAATTTTTTGTATGTTATATTTTGAAAGTTATCTCGGTTCAGTTATTTCCGTGCAAAAGTTTTTGTGAAATCTTAACTTATTCTGCATAGCTATTTATTCATTTCGTGTCAAAACCATCGATAGTCATCGCTTAGAATTTTTTCTTCTGGATAGTCGAAAACTATTATTTGTTCAAAAGTGTTGATGGGACGCATAAAAAAGTGCAAGTTTTGAATTATCAACTTAAGGCCAGAGAAAATATTCCTGTGGGAGTGGCTTAACTGCTGCTTTTCGCTAGATTTCTTTCCACGGCGTCGATAGACTTCCGAGATTTTTTTGCGAAAAAATGCGCCTGTAAATCTATCGAGGCCGCGCGAAGAAATCTCGCAAAAAGCAGCAGTTAGGCCACGGCCATAGGAATATTAATTTTGGCCTAAAGTCGATAATTAAAAATACTTGCACTCATTTTTAAAGCATCGCTTCTTGTGCGCTGCATTTTCCCACGCGCTCATTTTTTAAAACTTATTCCAAGTTGGCTCCGTCTCCAACGGTTTTCGCCGGTTTTATCAAACTCCCGAATACTCCAATGCATTTCCTTGGAATCTCGATAAGAGATGATTCTTTAGAGGTGGCACCAATCCAAAAAATGTTGCCCCTTTTTCAAGGATCTTTTTTTAGAAGTGGGCGGGATAAGCTCCTCCTCTTTTGCAAGGCTACCGCATGATGCCTTTTTTTCAAGATTAAAAAAAACTTTTTCCGTGCGAAAAAAAACTCAATCGTATGAGCTTGACTTTTCCAGACCTCAAAGCTTTTTCTGAGCGAAAAAAAAAACGTTCTGTTTTTTCAGAAACTGCTTCTCGCAATGGTCAGTGAATGTGGTCATGAAATTGTAATAAAAGACATGTGTGCAACATGTGGGAGAGATCTTCGTGAAGAAGGAGGCAGAGCCGGGCAACGGAAAGAACAGTCAACGGCGAATGTTTCCATGATCCACCATGTTCCAGAACTTATTGTGTCTGATTCGGTACTAATTCGACGCTGACAGTTTTATTATTTATCATTCAGCTAGCACGTACGATTGGTTCAGCAGACGAGACAAACCTCATAACGAACAGAAAACTTGTTCTTCTTGTCGACTTGGATCAAACTATCATACACACCTCTGACAGACCAATTCATGTTGACATGGAAAAGGTAAAATAATTTCATCGACACAAAACAGAACATGAGGGAATTAAATTAGAATGGTATCGAGACTCGTTAGAATGGTATAACATGTTATCGAGTCGTTAAACTATTAGAATGAAGGTGCAACGACTCGTCCAGCGGAGCGCATTTGCTGACCCTCCTTTTTTCCAGAGTTGTGATTTTCCGGCCCGGCCCGGTCGGCCCGGCATCGAAAAAATGTCATTTTTTTTGAAAATTTTTTTCTAACATTTTTGCTTTTTGGATAATTCCAACCCATTTTCACTAGGTAATAGTCATGTTCTGAAATGAGACAATTAAAGGGGGGGGGGGGGGGTGCCAACTTGAAAAAAGTTTGCTTTAATACAAACTAGAGGGGTGGGAAAATTCAGCGCACAAGGAGCGACGCTTTAAAAATAAGTGCAAGTATTTTTAATTATCGATTTTAGGCCAAAATTAACATTCCTGTGGCCGTGACCTAGAAACCCAAAATTCGTTGCGCGCCTATGCGCGATATCGATTGATTTGCGATATTTTTGGCCGCTCGATGCTCCGCTTACAGACACGTCTTTTCGCGAAGAAATCTCGAAAATGCACCGAGGCCGCGCGAAGAATTTCCGCGAAAAGCAGCAGTTAGGCCACGGCCACAGGAATATTAATTTTGGCCTAAAATCGATAATTAAAAATACTTCTACTTATTTTTGAAGCGTCGCTCTTTGTGCGTTGCATTTTCCCACCCCTCTAGTTTCTTTTTAAGCAAACTTTTTTCAAGTTAGCACCCCCCTTTAAGTAAAGATGACAGGTTTTCATGAAAAATCTACGAGGAATACTGGAAAAATGAAAACTCCTATAGCTTGAGGTCGGCCCGGGCCGGAGGACATCGTTCTGTCGGCCCGGCCCGGCCCGTAACAACTCTCTTTTTTTTCCGAACGAAAAAAATTACTAAAATCAGGCGAAGCAGACGAAACTAGGCTGAATCATGAAACTTTCTTACTTTCCTCCGGAGGAAAACAATTATCATAGAAGAAAAAATGAATTCTCCGAAACCAGAAAGACAAATGATCGCGCGAGGCTCGGGGTCCGTCGACACGCCCCTTTTTGGGTCTCGAGCTTCGAGAGATCGTGTAATATACTTTTTTTTGTGACGCGGTGGTTTGTTGCAGACAAGATTTCTAGAGAATTCTCGAGAAATCTCGAGATTTCTTGAGAAGTTTCGTCTCGAGACTCCTAAGACGAGAAAAAGCAGAGAATGAGAAAACTCTCCAGACCACAGACTGCTCTTGATGAGAATCACGTATTTGCGCGGCCTGTAAATTTTCAGACTTGCGACGGGCCGGGCCGGGCCCAAATAGAAAATTTCTCGGCCCGGGCTGAGCCCGGCCCGGCCCGTTGGGCCCGTGTTAGTACTAACTTTTTCAAAAGTAATTTTGTAGAACAGTTCTTACTGATTGATTTCAAAAAAAAAGGGGACAAAATTCGAAAAAAAACCTCAAGAAAATGAATGTAGTGGGGCGCGTTTCATTACTCTGAAATCGGAGAGCTCCGATTGTGATGGGCGGGAGCGGCAACTCAAAATTGGAGGGCACCTACTTAGCTTTTCAAAAACGGGCCGGGCCGAGTTTTCGCTCGATGGGCCCGGACTCTGAAAAAACAGGGCCCGGCCCGGGCCGAGTTTGACGTCGACCCGGCGGCCCGTTGCAACTCGAACCGATGAATTATACTATAATTCAGAACAACGACATCACAAAGTACAATATCCAATCCCGCGTTTACACCACCAAACTACGACCTCATACATTAGAGTTTCTCAATAAAATGTCGACAATGTACGAAATGCATATCGTGACATACGGGCAACGGCTTTATGCTCACAAAATTGCTGACATTCTGGATCCAAATAAGCGTCTTTTTGGTCAACGAATTCTTTCAAGAGACGAACTTTTCTCTGCACAACACAAGACACGTAACTTGAAGGTTTCTTTCTTTGAAAAATTAGAAAATCGCGGGGCAGACTGGTCCACATTTTTCACTTAAAGGGGGGGGGGGGGGGGTGGTGCCAACTTGAAAAAAGTTTGCTTTAATACAAACTAGAGGGGTGGGGAAATTCAGCGCACGAGGAGCGACGCTTTAAATAAAAATAAGTGCAAGAATTTTAAATTATCGATTTTAGGCCAAAATTAATATTCCTGTGGCCGTGACCTAGAAACCCAAATTTCGTTGCGCGCCTATGCGCGATATCGATTGATTTGCGATATTTTTCGGCCGCTCGATGCTCCGCTTACAAACACGTCTTTTCGCGAAGAAATCTGGAAAATGCACCAAGGCCGCGCGAAGAATTCTCGCGAAAAGCAGCAGTTAGGCCACGGCCACAGGAATATTAACTTTGGCCTAAATCCGATAATTAAAAATACTTTTACTTATTTTTAAAGTGTCACTCCTTGTGCGCTGAATTTTCCCACCCCTCTAGTTTCTTTTTAAACAAACTTTTAACGACGAACGCCGACGAAAAGTTGCGCCTCCTTTCAATAATTTTGTGGCAATATTAAATTTTTGCGGTTCAAAGATTTTGAAGGGATGTTCAACTTGGTACTCATCCCTCCATTTAAATACAAATACTGAAAAAAACCCAGGTCGCCCTGGCAGAAGCTAATCAATAAATGATCCAACTTTCTTAACTGACAGGCTCTCTTCCCGTGCGGCGACAATCTGGTTGTGATCATTGATGATCGAGCGGATGTTTGGATGTACTCAGATGCACTCATTCAAATAAAACCATACCGATTTTTCAAAGAAATCGGTGATATTAATGCTCCGAAAGATTCAAAGGAGCTGATGCCAGCGGAAATCGAGAGCGATGCGCACGAAGATCAAGTTCTTGAGGAGATAGGACGTGTGCTCACAAACATCCACGAGAAGTATTATGAAAGACATGATGTCAGGCCGGGTGGAGATGTTCTGTTAGATGTGAAGGTAAATACTTAAATACTTGGGTAGGTACTCGGCACTTCCTGCTGAAAGGTGCGAGAAACTGGAGCCAGATGGTAGAAAAACCGCTGCACGAGTTTTCTCTGTACTTTCCATCAACCTTCCGGCACGGTCGGAATCAGTGTGTGGTCTCGAGACTCTCGTTTCGAGAATTTTCATCGTTCTCGGTTTTTTCTCGTCCCGAGAGTCTCGAGACTTGATACTTCTCGTCACGAGAAATCTCGAGATTTTTCGAGACGAGACTTCTCGAGTCTCGAGACGAGACTTCTCGAAACTCGACTTCCCGAGACCGAGTCTCGAAAAGACTCTAGAAGTCTCGTCTGCAAACCCACCACGCGAAATTGCACAGTTTTTAAAAAATGAGGTATGCGCCTTTAAAGTTTTGGGCTACGGTATACAAAAAATGCAATTTTTTCAGAAATTTCCGCGTCCCATGTTCATTTCAAAAATTTTTAACGTTTTTTTCAACTTTATACCGAATTAATTGATTCAATGTGCTAACGATTGCCTATTCTAGAAAAGGTTCACAAAAATACATCTTATTTGACAGTGGGCTTATCCTTTGAACTTTTGATGTGCAGGATATCATCGATACGTCTGGGTTTTCTAGTTGGCTTTAACAAAACGTGCCATACGACGGACGGCATATGTTTGAAAAAAATCGCTTAAAAAGTTGAAAAATTGCAGCTAATTTGGAATAAAAAGCTGGAAAAAACGTTTCTGATAACAGTGCATTTTGCGCAATTGCGTATTATCTGTTTTTTTTTTGGAGTGATCCCCCGGTACGAGACTCCGAAATAATGCGCCCCGCCGCGCGCTGTTGTTTAGCGAAATATTCGCCGCGCGAGATTTGAAACGAATAATTGCGGACAGAGAGATTGAAAAATTTTATTCGTTTCAAATCTCGCGCCCAACATTTTGCTAAACAACTACGCCTGGCCTGGCGAGACCCGTTATTTCGGAGTCTCGTCCGGGGATCACTTAAAAAAAAACAGATAATAACACCAATGGTTTTTGTATACGAGACATTTTGCATACCGTAGCCCAAAACTGTTAAAGGCGCATACGGTATGGTGGCATACGTCAACGAGACCGAGAATTCTCGAGAAATCTCGAGACTAGACTCGTCTCGAGACCACACACTGATCGGAATTTTAGTACTTCTTATTTTCCTGAGAAAAAAAGCGGAGGAACACTGCAAATAGCATTAAAGGGGGGGGGGGGTGTCAAATAAGTAAAGTGTTTTTGATTATCGACTTCAGGCCAAAATTAATAGTCCTGTGGCCGTGACCTAGAAACCCAAATTTCGTTGAGCGCCTATGCGCAATATCGAATGATTTGCGATATTTTTCGGCCGCTCGATGCTCCGCTTACAAACACGTCTTTTCGCGAAGAAATCTCGAAAATGCATCCAGGTTGCGCGAAGAATTCCCGCGAAAAGCAGCAGTTAGGTCACGGCCACAGGAATATTAATTTAGGCCTAAAGTCGATAATTTAAAAAACTTGCACTTACTTTCAAAGCGTCGCTTTTCATGCGGTACTTTGCGACTATATTGGTCAAATTTCGGTGGGTTCGTTCAGGAAATCATAAGAGAAGAGAGGCACAAAGTGCTTGATGGATGCTGTATTGTTTTTTCCGGGATCGTTCCACTCGGAGAAAAACTCGAGAGGACCGACATTTATCGTCTATGTGAGCAGTTTGGCGCCAAAATTCTCCTCGAAATAACAGATGAAGTGACTCATGTGGTTGCTGCCCGTTTTGGGACTCAGTGAGTTATAAATTACTATCATAGTAGATTGGTGTAGTTCATTCCGGAAAGCGGTATATATGCCGGGCCAATGAGGCAGCCTCTGCCGGCTCTCCCCGGGGTTTCAGCAGTACTTTACCTCAGAATGTCGAGTTTTGACACTTCTGTGTATTTAAAAACTGGAGATGACAGAAAGATATTTTTTTTTTTAGAAAAGTTCATCAGGCTTGTCGTCTGGGAAAACACGTTGTCAGTGTTCAATGGGTCTACTCCTGCGTTGAGAAGTGGATGAAAGCGGACGAAAAAACGCACGAACTGACCAAAGAAAGCACTCCACCGGTCGGACGTCCTCTTGGCTCGAAGTACGTCAACGATCTCGCAAATATGGATACCATCGGGAAAGCGGCTCTAGCATATATGAATAGTGAAGTCGATGAAGCATTATCCGACGAGGAAGATGAGGACGAGAACGAAAAAGAAGACGCTGTAGGCAAGGAAGGTGCCAAGACTGAGAGAGACATGAAAAAACCAGAAAACGGAGAAACTATCTCTCGGAAAGTGGGAAAGAAAAGAAAGCACTGCCCAGAAGAAGAATATGACAGTGGATCTGAATCAGATGACGAAGAAGTCAAGACGCCTATGTCGTACAAAGAACTAGTCTCTCGGTCACGAAAGGAGGGGAGACTAGTACCGAAAGAGAATGAGGATATCGTGCGTGACGTAGATGATCAGGTTAACATAACTTTACCATTTAAAAGAGGGTTATCAGGGGTGCTGGAAACTCAGCAAAACTCGTGACCTCTCGGTCGCCAGCGGCCACCACTACCGACTGAGCTACTGACCCCCCGTACAGGCAATCCCACCGAACGGGGGTGGGCCCTCTCGAGGCGGAGGCGCCCCCTTGCCAACCCTATTGACAATAGGCTATTGTAAACCAAATGCTGTTTCCTATAAATTTTTTCTCAGAATCGACACATTGCTGGTGAACTTGAAAGCAGCAGCGATAGCGATGAAGAAGGAAATGAATCTCCAGTATCGGATGATGAAGAGTTCGAAGATATGGCTGCTGAAATTGAACGTCATTTTAGCGATAACTAAACACCCAATCTAATTGAAGGAGGAGTAAAAAACCACTTTAACTTCATGCGCCCCTACCACTGCGGAAACAGAAATTGTTATGTTCACTTTCTCAAAAATAAATTGAAACTCGGCGGAGTTTTCTTTGTACGTCGCGCCTTGTGTGTTGCACTCGCTCTGCGATGAATCCCCTGGCCCACGGTCTCCTGCGCGAGGAATGCGTCAGCGAAATTTGCTTTCTGAAGAACGGAAAGCGTGGCAGCGAATCGTTGGCGCGATTCTCGGTTCTTTGAAAATTTGACAGAATATATCAGCGGTGAAACCTCAGATTCAAAGAAAAACGATTGCGAACATTTTGGTGTAAAAAACGTCAAATTTGATGCCTGACCCAGTGCTCAAAGACCATTTTAGTGAATTTTTCATAATTTCGGATTTTTTAACCAAAATTTTTGCAATTTTTTTCTACGAAGTTTCTGGGGTTTTCCAATAATTTATTTCTGCTAAAAGATCGAAAATTCAAAAAAATGACAAATAAAAAAAATCGAGAGACGCGTCAACTGTTCGATGGCGCACTTTCTGTCTTTCAGAAAGCAAAACACGCTGGCGCATTCCTCGCGCACGAGACCGTGCGCCGTACGTATTTGATACGTTCGAATCACAAGGCGTGCGCTGAAATTGCAAAAAGGCGTGCGACAATGTTGCGAGTGTGCCACGCCTCTTTTTGCAAGGCCTTGATTGATTTATTTAAGCGTGACACATAATAAAGTCAAATATAATCATAGGCTTGTTTTTTAAATTAAAAGCAGCAACATTGCACTCGCAACGTTAGAAAATTTCACTCTATTTATAAGTGTTCTTTTCTTCCACGTAATTTTTAACATGAAATTTAAGGAGTAGTATTTCGGAATAGAGCTCGCCGAAATATTTCGAACTTTAATGATTTCATTCGCAAGCGCCGAAAGAAACGATTTTATTAAAAAACTCAGTAAAATAATACGCGCACAGTCCTCCGAAAACTGACTACTACTTCGGCCTAGTTCTTTCTCGATAAGTAAATAATCCTATTTGAGGTGGGATAGCTTCCAGTAATATTCAAAATGGACTTCGATCGAGATGCCGGAGATGGAACCGTCAGTCAACTTCAGCTCAATATACAAAATTTGAATCAACAAGGTATTTAAAGTTTCAGTTCTTGTTCAGTGCAAATTTTTTTCTCAACTAAATTTTTCAGTGATCCAACTCGAGTCATTTATATCTCATTTATCAGATAGCAGTGACGCCGGTCAACGTGAGCGTGAACTTTTTAACCGGGTAAGAACCATACCGTAAAATCAAAAGCTGAATATCGAATGGCATTTGTAGTCTAAAATGACATGTACTGCAGGTAAAATTCGAATTTTTTGTAGTTTTATCGAAGAACTAGAAAACCTTTCCTTTTGGAAGTTTAGACGTAAGGACTCCGCAAACATTTTTTCTTGACCTGTAAAAAAATCCGACTGGCCGGATCAGAATGTGAATTTACAACTGTGGTAATTTGAGCAGTAAGCTGTTTTTTTTTAAGTTTACCTTCATTGGTTCAAATATGTTGAATTCCGTTTTCGAACAAGGTTTCAAAAAACACTATTCAGAAAGAAAGGCACCGCGCGACTGACTTACGAAAACGGAGGAGACGCTGGGTCAAGTATTGTAAATACTACCGACCAGTGTTGCATGTAACTCCGTTTCCTATCTTCCGTTCCGTCTTCCGCGTCTTTTTGGCGTTTCCGTTTCCGCCTTCCGGAATGGAAACTTCCGGTTCCGTTTTCATTTGCCTTCCGGATTAAAATTTTTTTACTCCGCTTCCGTTCCCGTCTTCCGGATAAAATTTCCCCGCTTAGCTTTTTTGGCCTAAAATTGATAATTAAAAATACTTGCACTTATTTTTAAAGCGTCGCTTCTTGTCCGCTGCAGTTTCTTTTTATTAAAAGTTTTTTTTAAAAGTTTTTAAGCAAACTTATTTCAAGTTGGCACCTTTAACAATTGAAAATTCAAAAGGAAACTGCGCGGAAGACTTGCCATAAAAGAGAACTTGCCACGTCTACTTTTTCTGATCTTCTTTTTTAGCGTTTCATCGCAAAAACATCACGCTTTGGTTGTCAAAAAAGTACCGTGGACACATAGGTTTCCGTTTCCTTCTGTGAAGTACATGGAATGATGTTCTAGTGAATTTTAAGTGAAACGCGCTTACTGTGTAAGACCCAACTTCCGTTTCGTCCCTTCCGCCTCCCGTTCTCGGTGTTTCCGTTTCCGCCTTGCGGATCGGAGAGTTTTGGTTCCGTTTCCGCCTTCCGTGTCAAAAAATGGTATTATAGGATCGCGAGAAGCGCGGAGTCCATTGACACGCCCCTTCTTGAGTCTCGCCACGAAAATTTAAGAAATCAGTGCTGCGCCTTTAAAATCCGTTGAGTACGGTATGCATTTTTTCACCCTTTTTCCGTGATTACGACGAAAAAATGCATACCGTACTCAACGGATTTTAAAGGCGCAGCACTGATTTCTTAAATTTTCGTGGCGAGACTCAAAAAGGAGCGTGGCTGCGGACTCCGCGCTTCTCGCGATCCTATAATAGTTCCATTTCCATTTCCGTCTTCCGGAGATTATCATACTTTAAAAATTTTTCCGGGCCGGCCCGGAAAAAAGCCCGGCCTGGTCCGATGGAAAAATGGCCGGGCCGGGCCGTTTTTTGAAATTCTCGGCCCGGCCCGGTTGCTATATCGGTGCCCTCCGATTTCAGGTCGATTTCGAATAGAAATTCAAATGCGCCCCACTGCACTACCTTTTTTGGTTATTTCTCCGAAGAAAAGTAACACTCCTATGACATTTTCATTTCCGTGCAACACTGCTGCCAACGTATCAGAATTTTTTCGTGATTTTCAGAAAGCGCAAGACGCCCAGGAACTATCGAAGGAGACAAATGCATTGATGAAAAAACTAGTACTGCTATGTAACTCTGATGTAAGTGAATCAGCGCGTATGAATAATACTTTCTGGACGAATATACTTGTATTCTTCAACCAGTGAGTGGCGTGTATGTATATAAATATTATGGGCGCGCGAGACCGTGTCATTCCGCAGATTAGCGGCCTCGCAAAAAAAATTAGGCATACGCCTTGAAATGTTTGGTGTACGGTATAAATTTATGAATTTTCCCTTTTGAAACCGTAGGACGATGAAAATAAAGGCGAATTGGGGTATCACACGATTGCGCGAAACTCTTGAAGGGGGGGGGGGGGGGTGCCAACTTAAAATAAGTTTGCTTTAATACAAACTAGAGAGGTGGGGGAATGCAGCACACAAAGAACGACGCTTTGAAAATAAGTAAACGTTTTTTAATCATCATAAAAATACTTGCACTTTTTTTTAAAACGTCGCTTCTTGTGCGCTGCATTTTCCCACCCCTCTAGTTTTTTTAAAACAACCTTTTTTCAAGTTAGCACCCCGTTTTAAAGTTTTTTGTTGAATGTATATTTTCGGAATACCAAGGAATATGATTCGCCGGAATAGACCTCGGCCGCAGTGAATTTCTTACTCGGTCTAGCTTGTATTCTTCAAATTCTATAATAATTTTACTCGAACTTGCGCCGAACGAAAAGATGTTATGAGAAATCACAAAAAAGTCAGCACGTGGGCAATCAAAGTGGAGCTCTATGACGGCCGAGTTCTATTCCGGCCAGTTTTATTCCGGCCGATTTCTATTCCGGCCAGTAAATACGTTTACTTATTTTTAAAGCGTCGCATCTGTGCACTGCATCATTTTTCCACGTCTCTAGTTTATGTTAATCCTGAACTCATTTCAAGTCGTACGCGATTTTTCAGAATCGTACTTCAGAAAAACTTACGTGCTACTCGAGAACGACTTCAAAATGAATACATCAATGTGTTGAACCGCCTACAGTCGTCTCAACGTCGTGCGGTACAAACCGAGAAAGCTGGAATGGTCGCTGCGGAATTAGATGCACAGGCCGCTCGCGAAGCAGCAGTACAGAACGTTGATAACGATACTATGGGGGAGTTACGGACGAGTACCCAACAACGTAGCTTCGCTGGCATCAAAGAGAGGCAACAAGCACTACATCAGTTAGAACAAGACATAGGAGATGTTAATGCTGTTTGTTAACGGACAAGATACAACTGAATATTGCCAACATTCCAGATATTCACTGAGCTTGCGAAAATTGTCCACGAGCAAGGTGATACGGTCGATTCGATTGAAGCTAATGTCGAACACGCACAAATTTATGTTGAGCAGGTACGGATAGTGTGGGGTCTCGAGGGGTTCGGTTCGAGTGTAGTCGAGCACGCTCGAGAGAAGACAGCAAATTCGTTCAGTCCGTTTTCTGTCATTTTTCCTACCCAAAGATATCAGTTTTCTTTTTCGGAATAGAACTCAACCGGCAAAGAACTTCTTACTCGGCCTAGCTTATAGTTTTAAAATTCTATAATGATTTTACTCGCATTCGCGTTTAACGAAGGAATATTATGGGGAATCACAAAAACTGATACGCGCGCGATCCATCGAGAACGGAGTTCTATTCCGGCGAGTTCCATTCCGTGGCAAGTTCTATTTTGGCGAAGTCTATTCCGTAGCACTCTAATTTCCTCAGCGCGTGTCGGCCCGTCCGAGTAATTAACCTGAATATGCTAGGAATTTAATTAGAATGATATCGAGACTCATTCACCCGCAAAAAATTTGGAACATTAATATAGCAAAAAAATTTTTAGATAAAAATCCGGCAAATTTTCCGTTTCCGGATTTTCCGAATAAATTTCGGCAGCGAGTTTTCCGGTTTCGGAAAATTTCGGCGAAAGTGCGCAAATTCGACTCAAAGTTTGAATATGAGAAGTTTGAGGTTTTTTTCAATCCAAATCTCTTCTATTCATTCTTTTTTAGCCGTTGTTTCCTTTTATTCTAAAAAAAAAAGACCTCGTTTTTCTGTTTTATCTTAAAGGTTACTACAATTTGCGACTGTGTAGCGGAGCGCGTTTGCACCACGAATCACGGTTTGGCCGCGAGAGGCCGAATTTCCGGCAGCGCCCAACCCTGATTTGCAACTCTGCATTTCAGAGCATTTTTTTAAAAGGGGGGGGGGTGCCAACTTGAAATAAGTTTGCTTAGAAATAAACTAGGCGTTGGAAAATGCAGCGCTCAAGGAGCGACGCTTTTAAAAATAAGTGCAGGTAACTTTAATCATCGACTTCAGGCCAGGGTTGGGCGTTGCCGAAAATTCGGCAAAAAATCGGAAAAACGGAAAATGTGCCGGAAAATTTGCCGTTGCCGAAATTAGGTCGGAAAATCCGAAAACGGAAAATTTGCCGGACGATTTCTCGGAAAATTGCCGAAAATTTTGCCGAATTGAAAACAGTAATATTAAAAGCGCAGGGGTTTTTTTTCGACTGGAACATCGATTTTCTGGTTTTCCATGCCTTGCCAAGCCTATTTCTCTACTTTCTTCCCATTGCGCCCATCGCGGCCGAATCGTGGTTCTTGGTGCAAACGCGCTCCGCTGCACAGTCGCAATTTGCTTACCGTAACCTTCAAGAGAAAAACAAGGTTTTTTTACGGAAAAAAGGAAATAACGGTTCAAAGAGAATGAATGTAGAGATCTTGACTGAAAAAAACGTCAAAACTTTTTATATTCAAACTTTGAGTCGAATTTGCGCATTTTCGCCGAATTTTCCGAATCCGGAAAATACGTTGCCGAAATTTATTCGGAAAATCCGGGAACGTATTTTTTTGCTGGAATTCTTCGCGCGGCCTCGACGCATTTTCGAGATTTTTTCACGAAAAGACGTGTCTGTAGATGGAGCATCGAGCGGCCGAAAAATATCGAAAATCAATCGATATCGCGCATAGGCGCGCAATGAAGTGGCCACAGGAATATTAATTTTGACCTAAAATTGATAATTAAAAATACTTGCACTTATTTTTAAAGCGTCGCTTCTTGTCCGCTGCATTTTCCCACGCCTCTAATTTACAATTAAAAATTCAAAAGGGAACTGCGCGAAAGACTTGCCAAAAAAGAGAACTTGCCACGCCTACTTTTCCTGATCTTCTGGAAACAAAAGGCAAGAATTTTGAACGGATTATTTGAGAATGACTTTCTGGAAAACTCAACGTTTCCAAGACGCCTCCAGTTTTAAACTCAATTTTATTTTTCAGGGAGCTCAGAACGTACAGCAAGCTGTATACTACAATCAGAAAGCTCGACAGAAAAAATTACTCCTAGGTTGTTTTTTTATAATCCTTCTCTTCATAGTAGGACTAACCTTCTACTTGTCTAAATAACCTTGACGCTTTTCATTGTGATTCGAAATGTTTTCTTATAATCTGATTGGGAATTACTTGTGTGGTGGTTCCACTCATTAGCTAGACCGTCTCACGCCTGTTGATACCTCCGCCATATTTTAAATTGTCGGTGTTCTTCGTGATATCTCTTAAATAATATGTAAAAAGTTGTCGCTGGACGGTCATTTTGCCCACTTCTTGCACTTTTCAGCTATTTTACATGGATGGGCACCAGGGTTGTGCGGGAAATTTCCCGATACCGGGAAATTTCCCGAATTTCCCGAGGGGTCAACGGGAAATTTCCCGACCGGGAAATTTCCCGAAAAAATTCGGGAAATTCGGGAAAAATCAGAAAGGCAATTTTCGCGAAGTTTTGATGCGCACATGAAAATTTTTGAAATTTATCTAAGCAAAAAATGTATTTTTGAGCTCAAAAGAGTTTTACTTCCATTTTTTAAGCTGTTTTATCTGCCAATTTCAACAGATTCGAGATTTTCGCTAAACCACCAATCACCTCCTCTTCATTCAAACGTACATATTACACTCTGCGAATTCTAGATGACTCTGCAATGTTTTTCGTTGAACTTTTTGACAAAAAATGGAAGAAAGTTGTGTTTTAAACTTTAAAAAAAGCCCAGAAAAAAATTTCCCGAATTTCCCGAAATTTCCCGGTTTTTCCCGAACTTTTGGACCGGGAAAACTTTTTCCCGAAAAATTTCCCGATGGGTCTTTCCCGCACATCCCTGATGGGCACGCCTATAAGTAGTTACTACTTTTTAAGCACACTTATTTCAAGTAGACGCCCCCCCCCCCTTTTGAAAATTTTTTTCAATCCGGGCTCTAAAAGCGGACGAATTTAATGGAAGCATGGCGAGACCCGCCTCCCGCTTGTCTGAGTACTCTCGATGATTTTCAACTTTATAATAAGTGTTCCCAGAAAACATATCTCAGACGTTTCGATTTCGGTCTGATTAGGTTCTAGTTCAATCTGATTTGAAAAAACGAGATTCTGAACGTGGCATGATCAGGTTCAACTTTTGCCTGATCAGGTTTAAAAACTGCCTGATCAGATTCAAAATGATAAACTCATGTAGAAGCTAATTTGAGCTCCATTTGAATCTGATTTATGTTCGATTGCAGTCTGATTTCAGTTGAATTTTAATCTGATTCGAGATACATTTGAATGTGATTTCATTTGAATTTCAGTCTGATTCTAGTTTATGCGGCTGTATTTTTTGATCAACAGGTTTATTTAATATAGAAAGAAAAACAAACAACAGGAAAGAAAAACAAACAACAAATCAACAAGTAATTTTTAAAAAAGCAACAAAAATGACACTTAAGAAGAAAAAATGACAGGTACGAAGAAAAAAAGAAACGGGAAATAGAAAAAAGGAACTATTCCGGAATAGTTGAATCCGATGATGATTTTTGGATTCCTTCCTTCTTTTCTTTTCCTCTGGCTTGCGTGCTGAAATATTTATTTCTTCTTACGTGTGTGGTCAAACTTGTACTTACAAAGAGTAGTTGAGATAGTCTTGGAAGACGTGTGCGATCGTCGCTTCGATCTCGACACGATCATGATCGCCGTGGATCTTGATCACATCAGAGAGAAGGTCTTAAAAAGAGGTTAAGATTTTTGGACCCACAGCTTTCCACTTTTCACTCACCGACGGGAAGAGTCACGTATTCGTTCGGGAAGGCAACTTGCGGAGCCTTCGGGCAAGTCGCCGTCGAGTATTTTCTGAAATCCTCCGCCGGCACGACCTGTAAGAATTCAACTATCACTAATGGCAAATATCTCACCGCTTACGCCTTTCAAGTAAAACTGAGCGAAGGCTTGGATGCAGTGTTTCAGTGATCCTGAAATTGCCTTGTTCATGGACAAGTATTGGTTCAAGTCCATCATTTCGCCGGTGATCATGGATTTTATGAAAGAATGATGGCTCATTCGAGCAAAATCGGCGCCGTTGACGGTACACTTGATGAGCTCCTGGAAACCGTTTTAACAAATTTACAAACATTTTGCTAGAAAATTGCGGAAAACGACAATGTTTTGCGCCAACATTTCGGTTTTCAACTTCGAAACCAAGTACTCACTTTCTCTCCAACAACGGCTCTGCGAGAAAACTTCGCGTTCATCATCTCCATGTACTTCATGATGCCCATCATTCCCATAGCGAAGATTTTGCTCGTTTCATCGCCACTTTTCAGTAGTGCTTCCACGCATTCGTAGTTGAATTCGAAGCGGCCGCGAATTGCGGACGCCATAGAACTCTGAGGTGATGAATAAAGAGAATGAAAAGTAAAGAGCAAACCGTCAGAATTCGCTTGTTCTCTTCATTTCCGCCAAAGAACGCTTCTCCGATCGAGAAGGGACAGCGAACGTTCAATGGCGCGGCATCAGAAGAATGAGTAGAAGAAGAAGCTGGATTCGGCGGCATCGACGACGATTGGGAGTCGAACGTAGAGCGAAAACCTCGTCCGGACTTCAAATCAAACTCATCTTCGATCAGTTGCTCTTGCGTGTCGATGATCTCCTATAAAAATAATATCAAAATCGATAACATAATAAGCACAGTTGTTAATGGCCGACCCGCTGTAATGACGAATACTCGAGCATAAAACTTTTCAAAGGAGCGAGCAAGAAGATACCGGAGAAGGCAAAATGGTTTCCTTTTCAAAATAAGTTTTCTGCTCGAAAATCCGGCGATCTAGGGACACGGCACGTAAAAACTTTGAAACTGGATGTCTCACCTTTTCGGTTCTGTCCATGCGAAAAGAAGGCTTTGGGAGCTTCGGCTTCGGCGGCGTCTGTGCACCGTCTCCAGTTGCGCGTCTCTTCAGAAAGCGATCGACAAACGACATCTGAATAAGGTGTGTTGAGCTTCTGAATATTAAGGCGCACTCGCATGAAATATGAAGCAATGATGAACAACATTGATTACAATTAAAATTAAGAGAAAAGGAGAAGACATTCAATATTCATTAGGATAACATTGGGGCAAACGAAAATGGAATAACAACGCAGTCTATCAGTACAGAATGCCCACAAACTTGATGAAACGGCATAATTTCTAACTCGTCATACTCCGCCACACGCCCGCCGAATCGACTATCATTAAAAGCATCGAGTATTGACTGGCATTCACTGTGCGGGAAACCGGCATTGTAGAGATCAGTGGTTAAGTCAACTAAATGCGCATCCGAAAGAACCATTCGCCGGAACATGACCCGAACACGAGATCCGCGCACCAAAAATCCCTGGATAGTGCCGAATTGAATGACTCCGTCTTCGGAGAAATGGAAATGACGATCGTCAGCGGTGTTCGTGTGCGTGGAAGCGAAACGGATACCGTTTTTGTACATTACAGTACAAAACGAATCGCCTTCGTCAGCAAATCCAGCAAACTGAGGCGGTACGGCGTAAGTCTTTGATTTAGTCAGTCGCAACGGCTCCATTTTGAGGTTCCGAAACAATTTCGCGGCTTCCACACTCAGATTTGTTTCGTTCCGGTACCGTCGAGTTGCCTCAGATATGAGTTCGTGAGCAAGAGACGACCTATAAACTTAAACCGTTCTTCCGCAGTGTTCTCTGCGATCACTCACGTTCGTAGAATTGCGAATCCGACAGCAGTGCTGATTTCGGTGCATAGTGTCCTTTGCATGCAATGATAAGCGTGCTCATGTTGCTGTGTAGAGAATGGCTGCAGCGTTCCGTACCTCTCAACATTTTCTGCTAAATGAAAGAGGAGCTGCTGAAAATTGAAAGCAAAGAAATTTAATAGCGTTAACCATGCGACCTACGTGTATTTTAGAACCCCTCAGCAAATCTGGAGCGTCGCGGATGACGATCGGTGTGACAGCTGCTGTCACCTTTTTGATCTGCGTCAGAAGTACTATTTTTTCACCGGTTCACTACAACGAAACTTTAAACCAACTTTTTCGTGGAGAAACAAGTCGTGTGGAGCCTCTTCGTCAACTAAGAGTCTGAATAGAATGTGGAAAGCGAGAATGACAGCAGCTGCAGAAGCGTTGATACTACCAACCATCGCAGTGTGCACAATACGAGTCTCGAAAATCTGAAGCATGTGAATGGGCTTAGAAAGTACAGCTTGCTCATTGAATTACATTTCCTTTTTCGACTCCCGTTATTTCACGAAACCGACCCGATAGGGCTCGGCATTGTGACGGAAGGTGTACGGGAATAGATTCATCAAAAGAACACTCACTGAAGATCTTGTACGTCCCGCGGCGAGTAAATCCTGAACAAAAGTTGATGTATATGAAGAATGTGTGGGGGGAATTTGTACCAGTTAGGATTTTATCGAAGATTCCTTCGTAAACACAGTGGAAAATATCGATTGGTGCATTCCACATCGGTACAACGGAATGATAATGCGTATGAACACCTGCTTCCTGAAGGCCGTCTTTGATGTTGCTGGGAACCACATGGGCCTCTGATTCGCGTTCTGTAACCACGTTGCTTGGCTAGGATAAGTAAAAATTTTCAAATATAGTCGACTAGCGCCTCATTGTACTCGTTCAGTACAATGAAGCGCATGGGGTGACTTTAAGACTTAAGACTTAGGGTTTCGCTGTTGTTGATTTTGGTGTGTGTCGATTGATTCAGACAGAAGTAACAACTGCCTGGTGCTGCATGAGCTTTCATCGCGTAAATTTTTCGACGCGCTTGGTCGTCGTGCGCTCCTGACGAGATGACTGACGTTACAGTCTTTCCAGACCACTGAATAGGCGCAGCGAACTGAATCTGCACCCATTTAATAAGTCGATCGTGAACCGCAGAAGTCGGCTCGCGATTCCCGAAATAGACAGCGGAAATGATAATTGAACGAATGGTGGACCGATCTCGATCTTCGAGGTCCAAGGGAAGTATTGTGAGAGGCCAACACTTCAATCTAAAAAAATATGATTTCATAACTTTCGAATGTTAATGTGCTCACTTTGTATTTCCCTTTAGTTTCACCCCATCAAAGCCCGTGACAAAATGAAGATGCATTTCTCCAGGACGTTGGGACCGCAGAAAATCGTCACGTAGCCGTCCTCGTCCAATCGCAGCTGTTGTCCGCTCTCCTCGTACAACTTTCTCATGCACTTCCTTCATCAACTGTCCATGTGAAGAGAGCAATAATCGGATTCTATCGATCAGATCGCAAAAAAAAATTTCCGCATCGTTCGCTTCGTGACAAAAGCAACTGAATAGATAGAATAGAGGTGAGGCTAATATTTTCACAAGCCTACTTGGAGTGGTCCTCCGCGCAGCTGGCGCACAATCGAATACGGGAAAATCTGTTATTTGAAAGAAGAAGTCGCTTCATGGTTTCCTCGTGCGAAGATGGAAAGGTGTCCAGGAATTTTCGGATTGCTGCAAATAAGGTATATATGTTTTAAAATATTTCGGAGTATTTAGTATTTATATCACCTGTCTTCGACTGAGTCGTCGAAACGATGAACTCAACAGCAAGCAGCTCTTCATCGCTCAGTCTCTTCCAATCATCACCTATAATATAGCAATTGTTAATGGCGGGGCTGGGGAAACGGCTTGCAAACGGCTTGCATTTAATATGTTTCCACAGGTTTTTACCATGGTTTCTACCAAAATAATTTTTCGTGGGCGCGAATTCGTGAAAAAACGCCGCACAAAATGTCCAGATTGTTCGATTTTCAACGACGAAAAACCCCAGTGAAGGCCGCGGCTCGGTGGGCGGAGTCGAAAAAAGCCGCGACCGACGGTTCGCCTACCCCTGATAAATGATCAATATTTCGTCAATGAAAATCTAGCCTCTTTCATCGTCGACATCTCTATCGTCTTCCTCGCTCATTGCTTCATTTGGCTCTTCTTCTAGAGAGTCATTTTCTTCGATAGAGTCGTTGTTCACTTGACTTTCTCCCTCTCGATCTTCGTCCTCCTCGTCGAGATCGTTCGTCCGAGCCCTTGTGGGATTTCCAGGAGAACCTGCAGATGCTTATATTCATTTCTTTTTAATTTGTGATAATCAAATAATAGTTTAATGTTACTTTTTTTCCTCTCAAAACACTTACTATCGCTGTCTTTGCCGCCTTCGCCACCTTTCGCCTCTCTTTTTTTTGTGTTTCTCCATAGAAACGCGACCATCTCATTATTTGTCACACGCTGACGTTTCATCGCTATGCAAAACGATTGAAAACAATTAGAAAATTTTTTAATTACACATTTACATGTATTTGTTAAAATTATAACCAGTTTTACTGCTTTAAAATGCGAAAAATTAAATTTAGTCCTAAAATCCGGACCGTTGCACAAAATGCGCCAGCCTGCATCGCGGAATGCGCCAGCCTGCATCGCGGAACGCGCCAGCAAATTCAAATCAGATTCAACTCTAGCCTGATCAGATTCAAAAACAACGGTTTTCTAGAATCAGACTCGAAATCAGCCTGATCAGATTCGAATTCATTTTTCCAAATTGATCAGATTGAAATCAGACTCGAACTCAACCGAATCAGATTGAACAGCTTCGTTTTTGAAATTTTCGTCGAATAATCCGTCGAATCTGATCAGATTGAATTTAGATTTGAATGTAATCTGATCAGATTGAAAAATGGCCATTTTCAAATCAGATTGAACTGGAACCTAATGAGACTGAAATCGAAACGCCTGAGATTATCGAATTTTTTTTGTATGCAATACGCTGAGAAATGTTTGTTTTCGAGGTGTCGATTTACGGTGTTGGGCTCGCCACGAAGATAGAGAGACGACAGGCTACGAGAGATAAGGAGATATAGAAAATTAATAAGAGATGAGTGAAAAAATTTCATCTCTCGTCGACTGTCGTCTCTCTCTCTTCGTGGCGAGACCAACGCCGTAAATCGACATCTCCGAAACAAACATTTCTCAGCTTATTTCATACGAAAAATCCGATTATAGTCTGTGGCATGGTAAATTATCAGATAGTGAGACCCTACAGAACTCTAGATACGATCTGTCATCCTGTCAGACAGTACTATGACCGAATGTCTTCACAGATGCGGCCTCAGTTTTGTCTGAGCTGTTGGAAGCTGTATAGGCGAGAAGAAGTGAATTGGGATGCCAGGCCACCGAAAACGTCTCACCGTTATGTTTGATTTCATGACACCTGTAAATAAGATACTTACCATAGATGAGCTATTTCTGGACAAATTTTACCTGCTGCCATCAGGGACATAAGCAATATCGATAGAATGATCTTCTGAACCTGACGCCAGAAGCTGCCCGTTGCAAGAAAAACTGACGGTTCGAATTCCGTAATCGTGCCTACAAATGTGCAATTGACTGCGTACGAAGGAATTGTTTTTAGTCAGAGCTGTGTTTTTTCGTACTGGCATCGAAAAAAGTTTGATTTTTCCGAAACTTTTTTTGAAAATGTTTTTCAATATGCTTCAAAATAAACTATTTAGAGGTGCGGGAAAACGCAGCGCACAAGGAGCGATTTTTTCGCGAAAAGACGTGCCTGTAGACGGAGAATCGAGCGGCAGAAAAATATCGCGCATAGCCGCGCAACGGAATTTGGGTTTCTAGGTCACGGCCACAGGATTATTAATTTTGGCCTAAAGTCGATAATTAAAAATACCATACTTTAAAAAATCCGGGCCGGCCCGGCACGATGGAAAAATGACTGGGCCGTTTTTTGAAATTCTTGGCCCGGCTCGGTTCGGTTGCTATATCGATGCCCTCCGATTTCAGGTTAGTAGTGCCGACTGCCGGTGATCAAAATCTGTGTCTCCCGATTTTAAATAGAAATGCAAATTTTTCTCCGAAGAAAAATAACACGCCTGATCGAGGTTCAAAATTTTATAAGCGTCGCTCCTTGTGCGCTGCATTTCCCACGCCTCTATTATAAAATCGCGGTCTGTTGTTAGGTGGTGAACAAGAACGGTGTTTGCGGACCTGAGCGACTGTCTACCGTAGTTTTGGTTTTTGCCGAAATGTTGTCGATTTACGGGCGCCGTTACACAGTCTCGAACCGATTTTTCTTGTTTTTTCTCGTTTTTTTCAATAAATTGCATATTTCAGCGATCAAAGCAACGTGTTGTTGTAAAAAAGGGGAAGATTTCGATAAAATGTGCTGTGTTTTGATGGAATTTTAGGCACTTTCTAAAGTTTCGCTGAAAAATCGATAAATTGGTGAAATTTTGTCAGAATTTGGTTTAGTTTTCGAAATTACGGCACCGATGAGATTGTGTAACGGCGCCCGTAAATGGACAACATTTCGGCTCTTCCACTCAAGAACCAAAACTACGGTAGACAGTCGCTCAGGTCCGCAAACACCGTTCTTGTTCACCACCTAACAACAGACCGCGATTTTATAATAGTTTTATATTTCTGAAGAATTAAAAAACTTCAATGGCGGCCGATCCGGCCGGACGCCACGATACTCATTATTTCGGAGTCTCGTACCGGGATCACTAAAAGAAAACAGATAATAGTTGATCAACTCACCGTGGAATAACTCTCTCGCAAGTGAGATCTTCAAGATTCCAGAGTGAACAAGATGCGTCCGACGAGCCGACTGCAAGCCTTCTCCCGTCTCGAGACACCGCTAGGGCTAGACAGTCAACTTGCTGTGAATGAGCTTGTATTGAAGTAACGTGTTCCAGAGTTCCGCCGGAAAACCTTTAATTTGTTTGATTTCTCATACTTTGTGCTTAGAATCAGAAGCGCTTCAATCAGAACTAGTTTAACGAGAGATTCAAATACTGATTAAGATTTGAATTAGTTCTGATCGAGGTGGTTCTCCCTTGGGCAGTTCAAATGTTTCCCTGCTTTAAATATATCTTACGGGCAGCACCGAATTTCGCCGAGACTTACTTCAAAATCTCTACTTTCCCACCAGATTCCGCTACAAAAACGTGACTTGATGAAGGATGGAAAACGACTTCATGAGAGAATGTTTTCATGTCATACGCCTGAAATTAATTGTTTTTCTTCTTTTCCGAAAGAAAAAATTGCCGCTGGCCTGCTTTTGCAGACTTGCGACGGGCCGGGCCGGGCCCAAATGGAAAATTTCTCGGCCCGTTGGGCCCGTGTTAGTACTAACTTTTTCAAAAGGAATTTTGTAGAACTGTTCTTACTGATTATTTTCAAAAAAAGGAGACGAAATTTGAAAAAAAACCTCAAGAAAATGTATGTAGTGGGGCGCGTTTGCATTACTCTGAAATCGGGGAGCTCCGATTTTGTTGGGCGGAAGCGGCAACTCAAAATTGGAGGGCACCTACTTAGCTTTTAAAAAACGGGCTGGGTCCGGGCCGGGCCCGGGCTCTGAAAAAACACGGCCCGGGCCCAGCCCGAAAATCGCAAGTCTGTGCTTTTGTAGAGAAAAAATTTTCGGATGTAGGCCTTCTAAGCATATTTCTTAAATAAATAAGGACTGCTGCCATTAAATTCGTACATTAATAACTTCATAATTTCTGATGTCCACAGTGTTTATGCGATTGTCCTTGTCCAGAAAAATGAAGTAGTTGTCACATGGTGACCATGAGATGAAAAAATTTCCAACTGAAAAGTTATCTATTAATGTCTTTGTGGCAATAACCATTAATCAAAGTTTTCCCAGTCGGCTATCACAAGAAGTTGAGACAAAACGGTGCGCAAATGCGATTCACTGGACCGACCGCGCACGTTCAACACTAAAAATCGAGAGGAAAAATTACAAAAATGAGTCTCGTATTTCAAGTTAGCTTTAAAAACAAGTATTTAAAAGTTTTTTTAATTTTCGATTTTAGGCCAAAATTAATAATCCTGTATCCGTGACCTAGAAACCCGAATTTCGTTGCGCGCTTATGCGCGATATCGATTAACTTGCGATATTTCTCGGTCGCTCGATGCTCCGTCTATAGACACGTCTTTTCGCAATGAAATCTCAAAAATGCATCGAGGCCGCGCGAAGAATTCTCGCGAAAAGCATCAGTTAGGCCACGAACACAGGAATATTAGTTTTGGATTTTTGCAACGTTACGCCTCGGAGACCTTTATTGGAAATTCGATGAGTTGGTTTACTCTGCCTGATGTCCCACACGCAAATGTTCCGATCAGCACTAGCCGAGGCGAACATGTTAGGCTGCTGTTCGCTACATGCAACCTGGAATGAGTGCATATGAGTTGGATTCAGAGTTGAAAATCGCAGGCCGACGGGTCTGCGGTTTTTCGAGCATAAGAAATTTCATAAAAATGCTGAAGTGAAGCCTGTCGACTTTTTAAATTGTGGCCGATTTCGTGAAATTTACCCGGAGACAGCAAAATGCCGGCCCCGTCCGTCTACGGGCCGAAGATTTTTGAGACGCAGGAAAATGAGAAAAATTCGCTTGTCGAAATACCTACAATTAAAGAGGTCGGATGGATTCTAAGCATTTTCTGAAATTTTTTAAGTCTGAACCGCAGGCCCGCCGGTCCGTGATCTGCAACTCCGGTTGTATCGGGGCGGGCTGAAACTTCTTTCAAACTAAAACCCCAGCAGAACTGGTGCTATTTCAAAAACAAACTCCTCGCTGGTTTTTGATGAATTTCTGTAATTCAACATGTAGAATTATAATTGGTCCTCAATATTCAAGGTCCACTACGAAAACCCCTTTATGTTCTTCATTTTTTTAATTTTTCGCTTACTTGTTCCACAGATGAGGAATGACTTGTTCCAACCCACGAGAAACGTAACCTTCCTCCGTCCACGTTTGCCACGCTGACTTTTTTATCGAAAGCACCACATACAAGCTTAGTTCCATCGCTATTGAATGCTACGGACTGGCATTGTTGAACCTGCAAGCATTAAATGTGAGGAATGGAAAATATTTGCTTTTTTAAAGGGGGAAGGGGGGGGGGGTGTCATCCAGGGTTGAGCGATCGAAAAGTTCGGCAAATTTCGCCGGGGCAAAAAAATTTCCGGGAAAAAAATCCGGAAAATTTTCCGTTTCCGGATTTTCCGAATAAATTTCGTAACGAATTTTCCGGTTCTGGAAAATTTCGGCAAAAGTGCGTAAATTCGCCTGAAAGTTTGAATATGAGCAGTTTTGACGATTTTTTCAGTCAAGATATCCACATTCATTCTTTTTGAACCGTTGTTTCCTTTTTTTCCGGAAAAACCGTTTTTGAAGGTTACGGTAAGCAATTTGCGACTGTGCAGCGAAGCGCGTTTGCACGAAGAACCGCGATTCGGCCGCGAAAGGCGCAGTGGGAAGAAAATAGAGAAATAGGCTTTGCAAGGATTCGAAAACCAGAGAAAATCGAAGTTCCAGTGGGAAAATTACCCTTGCGCCTTTAATAATACTAATTCCAACTCGGCAAAATTTTCGGCAATTTTCCGAGAAATCGTCCGGCAAAATTTTCCGTTAAATTTTTCATGCTCGAAGAACCGCCGTCCCGCCGGCCTATGATGAGTGCAATTCTGTTAATTTGGCCCTAAACCGATAATCAAAAATTTTCACTTATTTTCAAAGCGTCGCTCGATGTGTGCTGAATTTTTCCACGCCTCTACTTTATTTCCAAAAGCAAACTTATTCACTTACTTAACTTTGGTTGGCACCAGGGGTGGGCCGTAATGCGGCGATTTCGGCAACGTTCGTGGCAGGATCAAAATGGTTTACTTAACCAATTCGTAGAAAAGTTTCAGTTGGCAATTGCCGAATTGCCGAAAATGGCGTTGCCGCCCAGCCCTGGTTGGCACCCCCCCCCCCCCTCATCTAAAGCATACTTAAAAATGGCCCGGCCCCGGCCATTTTCTCATCGGGCCGGCCCGGAATTTTGAAAGTATGATTTAAAGCTTCGCTCTTTGTGTGCTTTAGATTAAGGCAAACTTATTTGAAGTTGGGACTCCCCTCCCCTCTTTAAATAAAAAGTAAACCTTCATATCAGTGGATCGAACTCTTTTATACTTCTCGAAGTAGAGACTGGCATCTGATTGTGTTAACAGTCGAGCACAACGGCGTTCACGGATGGTCATCGCCTGTAAAGTGAAGAAGCCATCTTATTAAATGTTATTGATCTGTTTCGCTCCAATAAAACGGACACTTTTTCTTACACCAAATCTCGATTAAAACTAGGTGCCAGCGTCTTTGAACCGATAGAAAAGGGAGTCCTACGGAATAGAACACGCCGGAATAGAACTTGCTACGGAACAGGGCTGGGCGGCAACACCATTTTCCGGCAATCGGATTTAAAAATCTGTTTTTCTTGGAGTGATCCCGGTACGAGACTCCGAAATAACGGGTCTTGCCACGCCATGCGTTGTTTAGCGAAATATTCGGCGCGCGAGATTTGAAATGAATTAAATTTTTCAATTTTTTTTCCGCAATATTTTTAATTTTCCGCTGTTTTCTTAGATAATATTTCGCTAAACAACGCATCCGTTATTTCGGAGTCTCGTACCGGGATCACGCCAAAAAAAAAAAACAGATATCTTCTCGTCAAAATTAATACGAAACAGAAGAAAAATACGATTTTCATATTGAAAATGAACTATGAGAAGATATTATCAACTTTTCGGAATAAAAAAGTAGCTTCAAGGAGGTTGCTCGAAAATCAGTACTTTATCGGAAAACCCCATACACGAGATTTCGAAAAGTTTCTGAAACTACCATCTCTCTATTTTTATTCATGAGAAAATTTTTGGGAAAACGAAGCAACCGACGAAAATTGAAAATTTTCTTCTACGAATTGGCTGAATGAACCATTTTGATCCTGCCACGAACGTTGCCGAAATTGCCGAGCCAGTGATTGCTGAATTCGGCAAGGGCGATACGGCTACAAAAAGTTCGCCATTTTCGGCAATTTCGTCAGCTCGTTGCCGCATTGCCGCCCAGCCCTGCTACAGAATAGAACTTGCCACGGAATAGCACTCGGCCGCAATAGAACCCGCCGGAATAGAATTTTTCATTCGGCCTAACTTATTTTTGAAAATTATAATTTTACTCACAACCATACTTCGGAATAGCGGGCCGGGCCGGGCCGGGCTCAAAAACCTTCAATGACCGGCCCGGCTATTGTATATTTAATCAATAGTTTTTTTACTCTGTTTTATCAATGAGCACCGTTCACACACCTGAAGAACTTCAAAAAATGGTAACTGAACACAAAGAACGGATCGTATTGGTAATATTTTTTGAAAATTCATTGAAAATAAGTTCGCTGTGAATACCAAACTAGCCGGGCCGGGTTGCTGGGGCCGGGCCGGGCCGGGCTGGGGAAAAAAAAGTATTAGAGAAAACTGTATCAGAGCCGGGCCGGCCCGTTCCGAAGTATGCTCACAACGAAATTATCTTATGAGGAATCACAAAAAATCGATACGCGCGCAATCCAAAAACGTTCTATTCCGTGGTACTCCCATAGAAAATATACATTTTTCGAACCTGTCCAGATAATAATGTTACGGCGTTTTCTCGAAGCCTCATTCAGGAATTTAACGAAATCATTAAATCAAAAAAAAATTTATACTACATTTTCAGAAGGTGATTTCGGGAGTACTACTTTTGACGTTAAAATAAGTTGGATTGTATCCGAAAGATCTGTGAAATCCTGAACTGAATGAAAAACAGTGAAAACGGGTATTAAATATAAGCTGCCATCTCGGCTCCCAATCCATGTTTCTTTGTAGCCAGAAAAAATGGCTACTGAGAAGCTTTCATGAGTGCACGAGAAAGATGAATTTCAGACTCGGTCGACGCTGCAGGGAGCATTTTATAGGCGATTGTACCAAAAACGATAAGATTATTCGCTTCTTCTGAAAAACTTAGTTATGAAAAAATAAAATTCAACTTTTGAGAGCCAATTCGAGGAAAGTAAAAATGAATATACCCGGGCATGTATCTACAAAATCGGGTAGTAAGGAGAGTGCATGTTGAGAAACTTGGAAATCAGCACAGCAAAGAGCCAAACGATACGAGTCCAGTAATATTTGTCGTGTCTGAAAAAAGTTGACTTTTCGGAGAGGAATTGCTGAAAATTTGTGCACTTACATTTTGCGGTACAGCTAGTATTGCAAGACACGATGCGAAAGCAGACTTTCGTATAGAAGAGTTTTTATGCGTTAAGAGTTGCGAAAGGAACTTCGGAACTTTCGTTGACCGCTCCGGTCCGCAGTTTTCAATTTTTTTTAGCAACTCTAGCAACTCACGATCACTCAAAACTTCCAAATTTTCGTTTTCGCTAATCATCTTAGCAAGAGGGTCGCTGAAATCAAAGCATAAATTCGAATTGAATCTGAGCGACTCACCTTCCCGACGAATCCGCTAACGGAAACCGCGGTTGACTGCCAGCACGACTTACTCGCTCATCGATATCACCCATGACTTCTAAAATGTTCTTGAATCTTCGCTTAGACTTGAATAACACAAAAAATTTCAATTCAGCTTATGATAAAAACATGTTTGTGTTTAAAATGTGTGAACATGTTCGAGGCGCCTCGAAGCCATGACCGAAGTTTCTTCGTCCAGGTCCCTTTTTTCGAAATATGTGCAGATTTGCGTGTTAGTGTTCGCAGAACAAGTTCACGCGCGAACATTCATTATTTAATGATCATTGACTTCAAAAGTTGGGAAACATCTCTACTCAAAAATCCGTTTCCTGATAAATACCGATTGTGATCACTTCAAACGATTAGCATTAGCAACTCCTAACTATATAGTTTATGTTCAATCTTCTTACTCGTAGTTTATTCAACCTTGCTTTTTTAAAGCCGGTTCGCTCATTCAAATGGATCAAGATCGACATACCCGTTCGATAGATTATCGATTCGACAACGTTTCAGTCGATGACTGTTCATTTGAACCTCCGGGTAGTGACGGTTCATTCTGTGAGTGGAAAAGTAATGTGTGTTTTGAAACTTTCGAAGGTTTTAAGTCAATGAAGACTGCTATCAACCCGAAGAAGCGGAGCCGTCATCGTCAGATAACTTTCCCGCAGATAATCGCTATAGGTTCACGAGGTGATAGAAAAGTTTAATTTTCCAGATTACAGGCCAAAACTTTCAACGATACGAGAAGAGAAACCTGATGAGAGCCGATCAACATCAGGCAAAAACCGGACAAACCGTAACCAATATATTTTTGTTTTCAGGTTCCCGAGCACCGACGCGCCTTTCTAATTCCTGTTTGAAGACTAATCAGTGTGATAGTTTACAAGACATTTCCAACCATTTTCAGTTTCAAAACGGAGGTAAGCAACGCCGTTCCATTTCACTCTAATATCATTTTACAGCCAACGCGATTGAAAAATATACCGAGAACTTTTATTCGAAACAAAATGAAGCAGAACGGCTTTTTCCCGAACATGAGCTCCTTCAAAAAAACTTTTCATCGCCGCCTTTTGATAAACAGAACTCTTGGGAGCCGTCTGTTTGCCATTACGAAAAACAACCGACTCCAGAAGTCATCAATGATTCCCCCGGTGTTGTTTTTGGGCAAATAAACCGTGGCTGCGATGAAGTTCACGAAAACAGTTCTTGCAAAAAAAGAGAAAGCGAAAGCAAAAATCAACGAGATGGTCAAGAAAAGGAAAATAATGAAATTTTAACTGTAAGTTCGCACACAATTTGATAAAACGCGAAAAACGGGATTACAACAAAAATAGAATCTTCTATTCAGTCAAACCTACGGACTTCTCCTGAGCGAAGTATTTTTACTGCCTCACCTCCCAATTCTTCAAAATTCATCGAAGCCAAAACAAGCACCCCTAAAAGACGTGAGTCTTCGAGCAAGATGATTTGGTTCAAAAACTTATTTAGCGGGAGTATCAAGCCGTCTCGGGCAGCGATTCCAACCTCCCCCACTGGAAATTTCGACAATTTACGCACTGAGCCCGCAACGAGGAGGGGGTGTCAATCCAAGTAAGCTCATTGTGTTGGACTTGGAGATTTATCTGGTTATGAGAAAAAGAAACCATCTTCTGTATTTACAATATCCAACGCACTCGTGGCGAGACATCATTAAAACATCGAAAAAAAGCAAAACAAAAAACAAGACCTGTCTGTGTAGGCGGAGTATCGACAATGTTCAAGCCATAGTTAACGAAAATGAATAAGTCACAATATGCTAAAGGGTTCTTTCACCGCAGGATGTGTCCCAACGGATGGTTCTTCCACACACGCTGCTGTGGGAAATGGGACTTCTGACACAGTTTTCTCTAATCGAACAATGAGCGAATCGATGGTAAAGAATGTTTTCAACGATCCGAGACTCGATACGAGTCTTTTCTCTGCACTTGAGATGGCTCGCAAAAGAAGAGAACAACATCCCGCCAAAGCTGACTTTCGAATGTACGTGTTCATTATGTCACATACATTTTATTCAGCTTTACTCGCATGTTTTTTCGTACTTTTTAATGCAATTCTGAATTACTTTTCAGTTCCACAGCAAGTCAATCGTCTAAGATGATTCCTGCTGTAATCTCTTCAACATCACATCAACCAAGAGAGAATGTAATGATGCGGAGAGCTGTAGAAGCTTCCGATAGAACTTGTGTCGTCAAAGCTGCGGATAACGCATCCCGTCTCAACGAAACTAAGCAGATGGTTAGTCATTACAATCACTCAACATTTTCGACAGTGTGTATCCTTCATCGTAAACCCAATAATAGGAGGGCTAGTTGAAGTTCTACTTTAATTGGCTATGTCTTCTAAACCAACTATAGTTTTAAGAAGTTGTCAACTACAAACACAGATAAAATTGTACGCTGGTCATGTTTATAGTTGGCAACTTTCTCTTAGTCCTGCTTGTTTCGGAGTTTTTTTGGTCTGAAGTTTAACTCAAGGAGTTCCTACTACTATGAGGCTCACGGTACTTCGTAATTTCTGTCCGTTTTGATTTCAGATATCGTCACGTGAAGAGATTATTGGTTCAACCTCCTCCAACTTCAATAACCGTGGTGTATCGTCAACCTCAGTAACCAATCCGAGCGCATTAACTGATAGCACTTCCACATATCGAGCAAAAGATGACGAATCCCGCCACTTACTGAATTCGGTACACTTCTTTCCTATGGCCATCTTTTCATGAAGTGATCCTCACAGAATCGCGCACCTTCTCGAGCTTCTAGTACTATGACATCGGCTGCGACTGTTTTTGTTCAGAAACCATTAAAAATCAGTGTGCGGAGATTGGCCTTCGGCACCGTTTCCGTATCTGAATCACTGATCATGGAAGTTGAAGTGGAAAACATATCGGATAGGCAATGCCAAGTTCGAGCAAAAATTGACAGTAACACCCCTGTTTTTGAGGTGCCATTAGATGTCTATCTTACGGAATTCACTTCTATTCAGATTTTGGACAACAAGATGATGGTCATTGAGCCGATGAAAAGTACGAAGCTGAAGCTATCGTTCAGCCCGACTTCTGTTGGACGCTATCAGGTTATGCTCATAATCGAAGCGCCTGCTCAAAACTATCAGCAAAAAGTATGCTTTCTTCATGTTTTGTTTTTCGAGCTGTAGATTTGACTTCATTATCAAAAACTTCAGGTACCTGTGTGGGGGTTCGGAGGAGTAGCTATCATCTCACCAGTCATTACTCAGGACGTTCATCCTACTTTGAAGCCATCTGAGTTTGCTATCTGCGCTGTTAACATGTCTCGAATTTCGTTCAGATTGATCAACAATGGGATGCGGTAAGGTTAAAGAGGGAGAGTACTTCCTATTATAGAGTTGAAATTCATCGAGAGTCCTCAGACAAACGCGCGGCAGGTCTCACCACGCTTCCATGAACTTTTTTCGAATGATCATCTGCGCCTTTAAACCATTTTTTCAAACCGCGCTTTTCAAAAAAACGATGACAATTCGAAAAAATGTCGATGAATTTCAACTCTATACTATTGCCGTTTCAGTGATGGGTTTGCTCTTCTGAACGTGTTGGACTCGGAAATGCGTGCTCTCCCAAAACAGTATGTCACATTTTGCCCATCTCGAGGAATCGTGGTGAAAAGAGGACGCGAAAAGAGAATTGACATCCGTTTGGATACACAATATCTGAATCAAGGGCCGGATTCATATCCACGAACATCATCTGTCATGTCTTGTCTCTCTAGCATTGGTTCGGTGTCAACATCTGTTCATCGAGTTTTTTCTTCTTCTGGAGCCGATTTGGCAATTCAGATAGCATGGGGTGACGAAGTTATGCGACAGAGGGTAAAATTGTATGATTATGAATCCTTAAAATTCTCGAATAATCGTTTCTATTCAGGCTCGAGTCCAAGAGTGATCGCAGGCGAGAAATCGATGGTCTTGATTTCACCTCTTTTCCATTTACTGATGAAAACCATTGCAACCCCCCTCCTCCAGGTTTCCCCGCTGTTCTTGAAGAAGATTTCACATTGTTTGCTTCTTCTTATCGTACGCTTTATTTGTTTGTGTTTTCTTCTACTCGCAGTTTCTCCGCTTTCCGGAAGAACAGTTCGGCGCAAATGGAGTGTACAATACTCGAGACTTCCGCCTTCAGGAACCAAACTTTCGTGAAAGATGCAACATTAATGCAAAAAAGGAAATGAAATGTTAACTGTAAATGAGAATTTAAATGAAATTTCATCTCAATGTTCATGATTTTGAATAAGAGCATCGTCGATTATCAATTTTTTGAACTTTCGTCAGGCTTTTCCTTTCCGGCTACGTCGTCATCACCCCGTTCATCTGGCATTATGCACAATCGATGCCGTTTTCGAAGATAAAATTGCCATTGTAACACTACTTGATCTTCGACAAACTTCGCGCTGGGGCCTTAAATAAATTCGTTAGCATCAGGCGTCTATCTGCCAATAACATAATAGGTGAATACATCAGGAACAGGCTTGGTCGTATTTACGATTCGCAAAATCCGATTTTCCGTATTCTTCATATAAATCATCAAACGAATATTATCAGACTTGCGATTTTCGGGCTGGGCCCGGGCCGGGCTGTGTTTTTTCAGAGCCCGGGCCGAGCCCGTTTTTGAAAAGTTAAGTAGATGCTCTCCAATTTTGAGAGGCTGCTTCCGCCCATCCAAATCGGAGCCCTCCGATTTCAGAGTAATGCAAACGCGCCCCACTGCATACATTTTCTTGATGTTTTTTTCGAATTTCGTCCTCTCTATTAGAAAATTGATCAGCAGAAATTGTCTCACAAGATTACTTTTGAAAAAGTTAGTACTACCACGGGCCCAACGGGCCGGGCCGAGAAATTTTTCATTTGGGCCCGGCCCGGCCCGTCGCAAGTCTGAATATTATCGAATTTTCCATCGAAATTACGGAGGAATTTTGGAATTTTCGGATATTTTTCGTGGAAACCTCAAAAAACCACCAAAAACCAGCAGCGGCCTAAAGAGGGTTGCTAACTTGAAATAAGTTAGCTTTAATACATACAAATTAGAGGTGTGGGAAAATGCAGCGCAAGGAGCAACTCCTTTAGAAAAAGTTTTTTTTAAATCGACTTTAGGCCAAAATTAATATTCCTGTGGCCGTGACCTAGCTGCTGCGGAGCATCGAGCGACCGAAAAATATCGCAAATCAATCGATATCGCACATAGGCGCGCAACGAAATTCGGGTTTCTAGGTCACGGCCACAGGAATATTAATTTTGGCCTAAAATCGATATTTAAAAAAACTTCCATTCATTTTTAAAGAGCCGCTCCTTGCGCTGAATTTTCCCACACCTCTAGTTTATTTTTAAGCAAACTTATTTCAAGTTGGCACCCCCTTCAAAAACTCTTCGCAATTGACAATAGTTGGAATTCCTTATATTTCAGCGGAAAAACGTCAAGAAATGACCCCGAAATAAGGGAAGTTATATGATTTATTAAAAAGTTTGGCGGTACCCCGGAATAGAACTGGGACAGATTAGAACTAAGATACCTAAGTATAATCCGTCCCAGTTCTAATCCGGCCAGTTCGATTTCGTCCCGGTTCTATTCCGGCCGAGTTCTAATCCGGGGTACCGCCAAAAGTATTTGATACGACGCTCCGAAATAACGGCTACGGCGTTTTGTTTGTTGTAAAGTGTGTTCGTAATATTTAATAGCCTGAAAACTCACCGTATGCCATCGCATCACGAAACTGTTGACTTTGAAGCGCTTCTAGCATGTGCAGGCATTGAGGAAACTTCAGACATCTTTAAAGTTGTTTTCAGAAAAAAAAGTATCTTGCGCTCAATGGAATTTCTTTCTCGAATGGTTGTGTCAACTTGAAATAAGTCTGCTTGAAAATAAACTAGAGGCGTGGGAAAATGCAGCGCACGAGGAGCGAAGCCTAAAAATTAGTGCAAGTATTTTTCAGAGCTGTTACGGGCCAAGCCGACAGAAAGATGTCCTCCAACCGGGCCGACCTCAAGCTACAGAAATTTTCATTTTTCTAGTATTCCTTGTAGATTTTTCATGAAAACCTGCACTTTTGGCTTAACTTTCTCATTTTAGAACATATTCATTAACCAGTGAAAATGGGTATTTAGGAATAATCAACAGCATAAAATTTTTGAAAAAAATTTTGCGAAAAAATCGAAATTTTTTCCGATGCCGGTCGGGCAAAATTTTTCGCCGGCCCGGACCGAAAAATCACAACTCTGGCATTTTTTAAAAATCGATTTCCTGCCAAAATTAATATTCCTGTGGCCGTGACCTAGATCGATAGTCAAAAATACGTTTACTTTTTTTAAAGCGTCGCTTCTTGTGCGCTGCATTTTCTCACGCCTCTTTTTTTATAAGCAACTAATTTCAAGTTGGCACCGCCCCCCCCCCCCTTTAAGAGTACTCGATCCCAGAAATACCTTGCGTATTGTGGCTCTTTCCAGTAGAGAAGATATCTAAGGTAGTTGATGAAATACTCCTCTTTGAAATATCCACGTTGCGCCAAAACTGTATTTAAAAAACGAGTATAATCTCAATGCTCTAACTTACAGTTCAAGTAGTTCGGATTGGCTAGCGCTTGAACAAACTCGCATTCAGTTTCGAATCTGCGCTTTTCGCCTTCATCTAAGTTTTCCATCGGATAAATGAAATCAAATAATTATTTGTAATCAATCTGAAAAATGAAATTGGTACCTAAATTTTGATCTGAGCGAGCGCACCATTTCAGATGAGCCGAATGAATACGAAAATAAAAAAATCGGAAAGTACAACCGAACTCCTGGATGAAAGTTTGAACAGTGGTCGAGTAAGTCATTGAAATGTTTTTATTGAACAAACCGAAACACCAATTCGACGTGACTAAAACTAATAAAGACTGATGAATAGTGTTTATTGCCAGTTTATTGAAACTGGCACCTAAATTGTGATCCGGCAAAGCACGTCATTTCAAAAACAGGCTCCGCCGAAATCGCTCAAATGTCCCTCTCTCTTCGTTTCCCACACTCTCTCGTTGCCCAACGACTGACCGTTTGCGGGGTGGACCGTTGTTCACACGCGCTCTCTTATTTAGGTCTTATCTTACGGTAGCCAGTTCCATTAAATTGATAATAGACCGAAAATAAGAAAAATACCGCGGAACTATTAGGGAAGCCCACTATCATGAACCGAACTGTGGAGTATAAAAAGATACTGGAATGGTAAATAATCTCATTCAGATAATACGGTACGGTCCGTGAATGCACTCTCTGATTCTTCCGCGGCTCACAAAGAAAACGGCAGCGTCCCTAAAACTATTAAAAAAAAAGATCTAAAAGTGTGTTTCTCAGTGTTGATCTTCTTCTCCGGCTTCGTTTTCCGAGTCTATCGAGATATGTGTCGAGGAAGCACGGCGATCACGTTTAACTACTTGATCTACAATCTGAAAGAATTACGTGAGAGTATGAAAAAGGAGGAAGAACAAACATGATCAATCCTTCTTTTCATGCGAATAGAGTTAGCGACGATAATGTCCGAATTAACTATCAGAGAGTTCGTGTCGATTTGCATGCCATCCTGTGAAAAAAACGGTAATAAGTTCTTTTTTTTTTTTAAAGGGGGGGGGGTGCCAACTTGAAAAAAGTTTGCTTAAAAAGAAACTAGAGGGGTGGGAAAATGCAGCGCACAAGGAGCGACGCTTTAAAAATAAGTAAAAGTATTTTTAATTATCGATTTTAGGCAAAAATTAATATTCCTGTGGCCGTGACCTAACTGCTGCTTTTCGCGGGAATTCTTCGCGCGGCCTCGACGAATTTTCGAGATTTCTTCGCGAAAAGACGTGTCTGTAAGCGGAGCATCGAGCGGCCGAAAAATATCGCAACACGGTGTTTTTTTCACGACGCGCAGTAGTAAAAAAGAAAAAGTGCGGCCACCAATCAGCGAGTGTGGTGGAGGGCGTGGCTAGCCAATCAGACTTTGCAAGGTGCGGCGCGAAGTTTCGCAAGTCTGCCGCACGCGGTTGGTAAGTCGATTAAGACGACTAGAAAGGGCAATAATTACAGAGAATCGCATTCGATTATAATCCAAAAGCAGACAGAACATGAATAATTTCATATCCACCAAAACTATCCAGATTTTTTACGGGAAAACAAGAAAAAAACCGATTTTTGAATTTTTGACAGCAGATCACAATTGCAATGGAATAAATTCAAAAACAGCGATTCCATAAATCAATTCGATTACAAAATGCAGCAAAAGTCCTGCTTCCCGAGCTACTTGCGAAATATGGCGGCCGCCGTTATGAAACACGAGTGCACTTGCTTCAAATCGTATCTCCTCCGCGAAAACTCGACCTTTTTTGGCGCTCTTTTTTTTAATCGATTCCTCTAAGTCATCCGCAAAAATTTGGGTACCAAATTTTTGATTTTCGACCTGTGAGCTGAGAAAATCCCAAACGAATTTCAAAAATAGCAAATGGAAGAGAAAAATCAGTTCGGCCGCGCTCATTCAAATCGTATCTCCTCCGCGAAAACTCGACCTTTTTTGACGCTCTTTTTTTTAATCGATTCATCTAAGTTATCCGCAAAAATTTGGGTACCAAATTTTTGATTTTCGACTTCTAACTCGAGAAATCCTCGAAAAACTGCCGAAAAACCGAAGTGGCCTAGCGAGCGCCAGGGTCGCGGCCGAGCTTTCACTCTTTCAGGTAGTAAAAAGAACGCCGTGCGCAAATCAATCGATATTGCGCATAGGCGCGCAACGAAATTTGGGTTTCTAGGTCACGGCCACAGGAATATTAATTTTGGCCTAAAGTCGATAATTAAAAATACTTGCACTTATTTTTAAAGCGTTGCTCCTTGTGCGCTGCATTTTCCCACCCCTCTAGTTTGTATTAAAGCAAACTTATTTCAAGTTGGCACCCCCTTTAAAAATAAGTAAAAGTATTTTTAATTATCGACTTTAGGCCAAAACTAATATTCCTGTGGCCGTGGCCTAAATGCTGCTTTTCGCGAGAATTCTTCGCGCGGCCTCGGTGCATTTTCGAGATTTCTTCGCGAAAAGACGTGTCTGTAAGCGGAGCATCGAGCGGCCGAAAAATATCGCAAATCAATCGATATCTCACATAGGCGCTCAACGAAATTTGGGTTTCTAGGTCATGCATCTTCCCACCCATCTAGTTTGTATTAAAGCAAACTTATTTCAAGATGCCCCCCCCCTTTAAAGGCGCAGCTTTGATTTCTTATTGCGAGACTCAAAAAGGGGTGTGTCGGCGAACTGCACGTTTCTCAAGCGCCTATAACATTTCAAGTTTGTCTGTGGACTCTCTATGTTTTTTAACTCTATTATTTATTTACAAGAATAGTTGTTTCGATTATTATCCTCCCCTGACTAAGATAGTTTCTCAGAGAAGATTCATAATAAAACATGTCTCACCGTCAGAATGTGACAGATAGAAGTGGGAGTGACAGTGATGTTACCGTCTGGTACATCAGGCCTCCTGATATCTCCTGATATTACAGCTTCTTCTTCACTTGTGCGAGATTCGACGTCGATATCTCGGCGTAGGCGATCTTGTTCGCGTTCAGCAGTTTCTCGGGAGAATCGCAGACGCATTGGTTCGAGCAAAATCGTGCGCATTCGAGCCTGACAATGATATTTTTCAATTCATAAACGGCCGTATACGGTTTCAAAAGAGGGGGGGGGGGGGGGTCGAAGGGTGCTAACTTGAAATAAGTTTGTTTTATTATCTGTTTTTTTAGTGATCTCGTACCGGGATCACTCCAAAAAAAAAGATAATGATACAAACTAGAGGAGTGGGAAATCGCAGCGCACAAGGAGCTTCTAAATAAGTGCATTCCAAGTTGGCACCCCCCCCCCCCTTTAGCAAAAAAATTCAGTTTTTGTTGAACAGAACGATGTGATAATCGACTTCTCTATTTTACCCTTGTTTTCTTGCTAAAATTCGTGCACTTGTTCTGAAAGTTAGTGTTTTGGAACGTCTAAACTTTGAAAAGGAATGTTTTGCAACGTCCACTTTCGAGATATCTCGGTTTTGAAACGTCCGGTTTCGTTAGGTCAGTCTTGAAGCCAAGCACATTTTCTCTCCAAAGAGATTGCAATTGTTCTGAAGTTTCGACTTACAGAAAAATTGTTGAACTCGGAACTGTCTGTGACTTGTGAAGAAAATCGAATGTTCATTCGTTTAGTCTGATCCATATTCTCTCTCTCATAGTTTGTGAACTCCGGCTGTTTCTCTAACGGCAGATCAATAGGATAGAAATTTTCAGCAGCAAGTTTGTTCAGCCCAACACGCGCTTTTTGCAGCATTAAATCGAAGTCGCACGAAGCAGATGTTGGTGGTAAGGTAGTTTTGACAGGATGTTGAGTATAATCTCCTCGAGATCGCCATACGGCGACTTGATCAGCTTTATCACATAGCATCTGCAACCAATAAGCTGTCATTAGCGTGTTTGACTCGATCTAGTGTTCTAGAAATGCTCGATCAGAGCTGAGTAGTGCTCGAGAAGAAGCTCTAGTGAGACATAGCCTTATAGTTTAGCATAAGCAATCTGATACCCACCATTTCAGTGAACCATTTAGCGTATCGACATGCTGTATGCCGATGTTCGGCCCAGAATTTCTTGCCCCAGCCGATTACATCGTGTTTTCGTATACTTATACACAACGCCTCCATCAATCTCATAACTTTCTCATCCTCTGGACAATCCGATTCCAACACCGGCAGCAAGCCGGGATCCATATCGACATCTACTGGTCGCACTCGACATCCTACTTGATCAACATTCTGGTATGAAAATTTTAATTTATCACGACCAACTTGAAATAAGTTTGTTTTAATACAAGCTAGAGGCGTGGGAAAATGCAGTGCACAGGTGCGACGCTTTAAAAAAAAACGCACGTAAATATTTTTAATTATCGAATTTAGGCCAAAATTAATATTCCTGTGGCCGTGACCTAGAAACTCAAATTTCGTTGCGCGTCTATGCGCGATATTATCGATTGATTTGCGATATTTTTCGGCCGCACGGCGCCCTGCGAGGCGAATTGTCCGTGGAGCGCGTTTGTAAAAGTGGGCGGGGCGTCGCGAATTTTTCAGTTGATTTTTTGGTTTTTTATCATTTGCAGCGCAGAAAATGATTTTTTCTTCAAAATCGTCCATAGCAACTGTAGAGAAATGCAAATTTTTTCAAAACGGCGTAACACATTATTCGCTGGCTGCGGTGTTGATACACCTCAAAATTTTGTACTGAAAAATGCGTTTCTTGCTTTTTTGCGAAAACTGGCTGCGATATCCGAAATTTCGTCCATAGCATTTGTGAAGATCTCAATTAGGAACATTTTGCGACCAAAACTGAACCGATTCCTCAAAAACTGATGGAGTTGATACATTTTGAAGTTAGCTTTTTGAATCCTGAGACGGCGCACGGCACCCTGCGGTCGTAATTTTTACATTTCGCGCGCCAAGAGGGTTGATGACGCGTCTCTCGATTTGCTGGCGCATTTCGCGACGACTCAAAAATTGAGGCCCCCACAGTAATTTCATGAACTTTTAGAAGTTGTTTTTCGAGAAAAAAAAACAAAATTATATTGAAAGAGAGCATTTACATAGTTATACAAACACTTTTATGGTCATATGTGTCGAAATTGGCGGCGAAATCTGCTGTTTTTCGAATTTAATCCGCCGCCTCGGGCCTCAAAAAGCGAACTTCAAAATGGAACTCTTCTCTCAGTTTTTGACTAATCTGCTCGATTTTGGTCTCAAAATGTTCCCAATCAAGTTCTTCACAAATGCTAGGGACGAAAATTGGGATATCGCAGCCAGTTTTCGCAAAAAATACAAAAAACACCTTTTTCAGTGCAAAACTTTGAGGTGTATCTCCTCCGCGGCAAGCGAATGGTTTGCTGAACCATTTTGAAAAATCGATTTTAATTGAGTTTCTCCACAATTGCTAGGGACAATTTCGAAAAAAAAGTCAATTTCCGCGCAGAAACTGATAAAAAAGGGAAAAATCAACTGGAAAAAAGGCGACGCCCCGCCCATTTTTGCAAACGCGCTCCACGGACAATATACGCTCGCAGGGTGCCGTGCGGTGGAGAGAAATTGAAAAACAGCAGATTTTGCCATCAATTTCGAAACATGTGCCCATAAAAGAGTCTGTATAAGTATGGAAATGCTCTTTTTTGCCATTTTTTGCTTCTTTTTCTCGAAAAACGACTTCTGAAAGTCTATAAAATTACTGTGGGGAGCCTCGATTTTTGCATTGTCGCGAAGTGCGCCAGCAAATCGAGAAACGCGTCACTAACCCTCTTGGCGCGCGAAATGTAAAAATGCCGGCCGCAGGGTGCCGTGGCCGCACGATGCTCCATCTACAGATTTTTGCGAGCGAAGCGAGTGAAACAATTTTTTCAGAGTTGCAACGGGCCGGGCCAGAACGAAGTCAAAATTTCCTCGGCCCGGCACGTTTCGGCCTGTCTGGCCCCTCTGCTGAAGGAAGAAGTTGCACTTTCTTAAGGGGGAGCTACATGAAAAATAGGAATAGCTATTGTGGATGTGTTTCCTGCCAGTAAACAATCTAAATATGTTAGGAATGAACGAGAGAACCTCTGAGACCCAACAGATATGTTTACTCAAAAGCCACCTGATATTTCAGATCTCAGCCAACACCGTGGCGGGGGCTGTTCAGTGGTTGGCAATTCATTCCTTTCCAGTATGAAAATGTTTTTGTTTGAATGATATAACCCCGCCCATTCTTTAAAAGTTTCACATACTCTTCGATACTGCCTCGCCTGATAGTAACGTGCCATCGTTTTGCTTCTTTCGATCATATACCGTACATCACTGAAAATTTACGTGTGTAAATAATGAAGAAGTTATAAGAACACTTACACCTCTGTTATTCGAAGGGAAGAAAGAACATTACTCGCTCGAAGTTCATTGTCACAATCCTCATCTTTTCCTTGATGCTTCCTTACAATTTCATCGATATGTCCTTTGATCCGTTCATAATCCGGAAGATTTTTCAGTACACGAATTCGAGCAGCGACCTGAGCATCACTTCCGTTAATTACCTTCTTTTCGTTGTATTGCTAACACAGTGCGAAAATAATTGATATTACGGTAAAACCTAGAATGGACCTATTCAGTTGCTGAATTTTGGCCCGGCTCGGCTTTGCTCCTAGAACATCTGTCGTAACTCTCTTCTTGCTTCAATATCCATTGAAAAAAACATAGTTCTAGATAACTCGAATAACAGACTAAAAACAGAGTTGCAACGAGCCGGGCCGGCTAATATATTATTAAAAGGGGGGGGGGGGTTGCCAACTTGAAATAAGTTTGCTTAAAAAGAAACTAGAGATTTCTTCGCGATAAGACGTGTTCGTATGGAGCATCGAGCCACTCGATGCTCCGTCTACAGACACATCTTTTCGCAAAGAATTTCGAAAATCTATCGAGGCCGCGCGAAGAATTCCCGCGAAAAACAGCAGTTAGGCCACGGCCACAGGAATATTAGTTTTGGCCTAAAATCGACAATTAAAAATACTTTTACTTCTTTTTAAAGCGTCGCTCATTGTGCGCTGCATTTTCCCGTGGCTCTAGTTTCTTTTAAAGCAAACTTATTTCAAGTTGCCCCCCCCCCCCTTTTCAACTTTCTCGGTCTGGCTCGTTTCGGTTCGTACGGCCACTACGCTGAAGTGAGAAGTTGGAACCTTTAAGTGAAGCTACATTAAACGAGAGGATGGGGTATCTGGAGATGAATCCTCGATGCGACTGCGGGTTTCTAGAATGTGACTGATGTCTTTGCCTTGACAAGAAGACCCTCCCAAAATTTCGCGCTAAGTCTAGCGCATTTATGACAGCTTACCGGTTTTTCAAGATAGTTGACTCTATTCATGAATTCTTCCGGTGTCTCGTAAACATCGGATTTTTCCTTTGCCAATTTCTCATAGATCTGCAAACATAAATGATCAGCTGGAATGTGCCAATTTGAAATATTTAAGTTTGCTTAAAGGCGGGGGGGGGGGGGGGGCGGTGCCAACTTGAGATAAGTTTGCTTAAAAAGAAACTAGAGGCGCGGGAAAATTCAGCGCACAAGGAGCGACGCTTTATTTTAGGCCAAAATTAATATTCCTGTGGCCGTGGCCTAACTACTGTTTTTCGCGGGAATTCTTCGCGCGGCCTCGATGCATTTTCGAGATTTCTTCGCGATAAGACGTGTTCGTAGATGGAGCATCAAGTGGCCGAATAACTTCGCAGATCAATCGCTATCGCGAATAGGCGCAACGAAATTTGAGTTTCTAGGTCACGGCCACAGGAATATTAATTTTAGCCTTAAAACGATAATTAAAAATACGTGCAGCTTTCTTTTTTCCTTGTGCGCTGCATTTTCTCACGCCTCTATGTAGTTTGTATTAGAACAAAATTATTTCAAGTTGGCATAAACCCTTCCTAAATCACGTAAACTCTAAACCCTATTTACCTCGATCATGAGCTCGTTCGGGATGTTAGCTGCCTCTTGCTGGTCTTCTTCCTCTAACTCATCTTCTTCAGGTGATCTCCGTCCCGACTGCATTGCATCGACGGCATTGCAGAACCCGGCAACAAGCTGCAAGTCGAATCTCATGTTCATACGACTTATTTATTAATATGTTCTAGCAACTCACCCGCAGTTTTGCTGCGATCAGTTGCACATAACGTCTTCTCAGTTGTTTCGCTGTTTTCTTAGGCAGAAGTGCTTGACATTTGGCCCAGTTGCCTTTCCCGAATACTTTCACCGCGTAAAGGAGCTGCTCGTCTTCAGTAAGAGTGAACCTCTCCGAAATATGTGCAGATCGGTTCAGGACATTGTTCCAACGCTCGCGACATTGCGAGTCGTTGCGGTTCTGAACAGCTTGAGCCACTTTGGCCCAATCCTTTGCCCCGTGACGAGAAACTGCACACATTAATAACTGAAAGGATTAATCGAGCTGGTAGAAAGTATTAAGACTTACCATGTCTTCTTGGTCAGTCCATCTTCCATGTTTGACAGAAGAATCAAGGGTATGAGAAAATCGAGTCCTAACTTGCTGACGGGTTCGCCCGGGCATAAACTGTGCGACTTTGTCCCATTGAATATGACCATTGATCGAAGTGAGCTTGGTCAGAGCAATCAGTTTAGTGTCCTCGTCTTGACTCCACTCTCTTGAATGCTGAGCGATCTCAGTTTTATACTTTTCCATGCACTGATACGATGTACGATGTGTGCCCAGGTTCAAAGCTAGCATTTGCCATGAAGTGAACTTTGGACTCTCCCGCAATGCTCGCAAACTCTCTACTTCCGTTGATGTCCACGGCGCTGTGCTCCATTTAGGATTTAGTTCATTATTCCATTTGGATTTCACGGCCCATTCTGTTCGTGTTCCTTTAAACTTAAAAAGAACTTCAAGGAGAATTGAAATGTTGGCCCTTTCGGCCGTTCTCAAACATTTTCATGTTTATTAAAAATCAATTTAATCAGTTTTAAAGATATTATGTGGGAAAAATACACAGTGGCGGAATTTGACACCTACAACGGATCTAGGCTAAAGCATGACACTTTTGATAACATTGCAACTCTGGAAGACCTCGCTACGAAATCATGAATTTCCTTTAAAACAATATTGGCTTTATGTTTAAGATACTTTTCCTTCATAAAAACTATTTTTGAATGCGGTGTTTCTAGTTCCGCCTTATTTTCGTAATCTTTTTCGATAGGGAAACTAGAAGTCAGCACCGCGCTCCATTGGACGAGCCGCTGCAAGTGACTGATTCCGCCGCCGTGAAAAAAACTGTTGTTATTTAAATATTCCAGTTCGTTGATACAGAAGAATCTAAAGGAGAGAACTAAGAACCAGTTCTCTCTCTCTGTCTCTCACTCTTTTTAATATTTGACTTATTCTCGAAGAACCTTTTGAAAAAATGGGGAAATCATGATGGGGAAGTTTGTAATGCACACGTTTTCTAAACTTACATTCACATTCGCGATCTCGTTCCAGGGAACCACGGAATAATCAGCTGACGCTGTTAAAACTTCTATTTCGGGTTTTCGTTTAATGTACTCGATATTTCGCATTAACTCTTCCAAGTCCATAGTCCATTGCCGTCTCTCTGGACCGCTGGTTGTAACATCGTGGCTCCGTAACTTCGCCACTATGATGTCTCTAAATTCTTCCGAATAGCCGAACTGCACTTATCGTGATATCTCACCTTTTAGAACAGAAAGGCTGCACTTGGATGGCAATCATAGCGTCTCGAACAGCATCTCGCAAAGTTTTAATCTCGTGCGGCGTCCACTTTTTCTCTTCTTTCATTAGGGGGTCGAACCATTTTAGTTCTTGCTTTTCGCGCGCTTCCGCACTCATCGGCGGACACATTCCATTTTCATCTTTAAAATACGGTGGCATGTAGAGATGAACAGGAACTTTTCGTTTCGTCACGTCAGAGCGACTGTACAGTCGATATTCGTCCAGCAATTGCTTTTGTTTTTGCCGATTTTCTGACAACTGATAGTCTATTTGCGCTATCACCGAATCAATGATTTCACAGTAAGTCTCATTGAAAACCAGAAGCTCATCATGGTTGTCGCAGATTAGTCTTTCCGTCGGCTGCTGTTGTTCGTCTACATTTTCGTTTTTTTCAGAATCTTCTATGTCAATTTCCATAACAGTATTTGTTTCACTCAGCCGTTGCACCTGAAATATTTCGTCATAATCATTTCAGGTGTATGAACTTTACCTGCATGCTACCTGCAACCAATACTTCATCACTCGAGTTCATGGCTCGGTCCATCCTAAACAAAATTTATTTTTATCTCATATATTAGTCCGTGTTTTCCTCAACTAACTTAAGAAGGGCCATAAAAAACTTGTGCTCGTTCAACGCATTTGCATGTTTATCATGAAAAGCGAAATAGAAACGGTCGTTGGCTAGGCAATGAAGGAAGAGAAAATGCGGAAAACGGTCTTCTATCTCGAGCGAAGTGGGAGAAATATTTTAAATGGCAATTCTTTACATGGAAATTACATGGCAATTCTTGAAAATGTATGATATTATATTGAAAAAGAAGACGTCGCAGAACTACAGAGCACTACAGCCTTCATTTGAGTACGCTTGGCAGAGAAAACTAGGCCGTGTATAGCCGCTTGTTAGGCCACGAACTCGTCTACCGTCTCTTCAGTGAACTCTGCGTCTCTCGCGTACTCTCTCGTCTGGTATGGGGAGATTGCTCTTTCCGTGCACGGCCGTGGAGGAAGTGGCTGAAACCTTATACGGATACTGTAAGTAAGAGTGATCCACACGCAAAAGAAACAGTGAACCTCGCGCAAAATCGTCAAGATTCGGATCAAAAAACAAAGATTGAAACAACATGAGAAAACGGACGACTGCTTCCCAAAAAACTGTCCATCCCTCTGTCCGAACGACTTTCACGTTGCAAAATTTTTTAGGAGGGAAACAACAACTCGTAAATGAAAAGTCTCGATATTACATCATAAGATTTCACTAAAGCAGACAACACTCTCCGAGTGAGGTTTCACTGTTTTGCCTGTGGCTTTGTCCAGATGTCAGAGCTGCACGGAATTGAAAATTTGACTTGCGGGTTTCGGAGTTCCTAAAGTTCCTTATTGGCGGTTTTAACGTGGGCCGTTCAGATCCGAGACAATTCTGAGAGTATGGGGGCAGTTCTGATATTTTTCCCTTTTTATTCCGAGTAGCAGAATTTTTAAAAACACAAAAGTAAGTTTTAAAAAATACGGGAGTTATCTCGTTCTCGCTGTTTGTCGTTGTCGGTTTGAATGAAATCAATCTCTTAGCCTGATCGCTGCTATTTTCTCAACATCAAAGAAAGATCTTAACAGCCTTTTGGCTACAGAGAATGTCATTATTTTTTCTTTAATCTTTCTGTGGATCTCTATGTGAGGACTAACGTTGGACATGAAATTGAAGGTCATGTTTTACTATTCTTTATGGAGCTATGATGCAAACTAGGATGAAGAACTTATTAACGTTCTTAACTTCATTCACGTTGTTTTTTTTTTCAACGACGATAATTTTTTCCGGGAATCGAGATAGAGTAAGTGCCTGGGTCAGAATTTATAACAGCGTGATCGCACTTTGACAGCAACTGCATTTGACAGAAAGTCTGTTGAAAAAAACTTTGTTACAAAAAAAAAGACTTTTATTCCTCAATTCCTTGTTTATCAACTTTGAAAGACATCCCACTGTCCCTATTTTAAAATTCTTTATATTTAAATTATGACCGTTGGCGAAGCTTGATATTCTCCTATGACTATTCTGAAGTGTTTGTCAGTTTATTAAAAATAGTGATTTCTAAAAAAGAGAGACAGAGTTGCCATTCAGGGGTTGTGTAAAAAAGTAGATACGAACATTACAGGATCAGCATCATAGGCAGGTTACCGGCAGGTTCCCGCCCGCTCGGCATGAGTCCTCTCTAAAACTGGATATTATGATTGTTATGGTAGTTGAAAGTGCAGAGAATGCCGAGAGGGAGTACAGTACTGCTCTGAACTCAATTCGATGCTACAGTAAGATGCAAAAATATAAATTCTCACTAGTGGAGGACTATGAGTATCGCCGTCTATGTCGACAACGTGATGTAGGTTATCGAGTTCATATTCAGTGGTTGGTCAATCGCGATTTTCTTCGTGGCTTCTGGCCCTTTTTCATTACTCAAAGTTCTTTGAAAAACCATAGATAGATACTTTTTAAGTTTATGTTCCGCCGACATTGCATCGTAGCCAACTTGCTTCAGGAAGCTGAATGGGTCATCTTCTTAGACGCTGATGTGGCAGTTGTCAATCCGAAAGTGTGAGTCTGTTATGAAATTCTTGAGAGGTTTCAATAACTCCGAATCACTTCTTGAATTAAGCATGAAATAGAAAAATGATTCCAGGCTTCTTGAGGACTACATCAATTTTGATTATGACTTAACACTCTATGACCGCTTTTTGAACTGGGAAGTTGCTGCAGGCTCGTATATTGTTCGAAACACAAAGTGGGCTAAAGGCTTCCTTGAGAAGTTTGCAGATTTTGAGAGCCAGTTGCCAGACAGCTTTCACGGAACTGACAACGGCGCTCTTCACGTGAGGCACAAGATTCAATGGAAACTGAAGTTTATGAAAAATATTCAGGTTTTACTACAACAAACCTTTTATCCAGAACTTACTGACGAGACTCGGGTGTGCCTCAAAGTTTGGGGAAAAGCTGATAGTTACCAAGATTTGTTCACATTCGAGGCTTGTATACGGACAGTTATGGGAGACGTCCATGAGTTCTCAAAAGCAAGAATACTGAAAAAAGTAAGAACAATCAAAATCTGTAAAAAATAATTCTGTTCGATTTGACGGGGACCGGTTGGGTACGTGATATTTGGCTCACCGACTCGAAATGGAGCCCTGAAAGAGACTTCATGCTTCATGGCCTCAAAGATTCTCATCAGATCAGTTTGAAGCAGAGTTTCATTGTCAACTCGTAAGTTTGTTGAACTGTATTCTCAGTTCTGAACTAATGCAGTATTTGCAGATTATTTGGAAGATTCAACTGGAGATCACCAATAACTAAAAAGTTAAACCTCGATGATTGTGAATCTCCAGAAAGTATTAACTGGGAGTATGATAAAAAACTGATCGTACCTAGTGAAATCATCGAGGATTATCTTAGTGAGCGATTTGTTGATGTTGAGAGAAGAAGATGGCTTAGTTTATCTGCCGTGGCTGGATATGTTTCACTGTAAAAATGAAACAATTATCATGATCATTCTACCAAGAATAAAATGTTTCTTTTTAAGGGGGGGGGGGTGGTGAACACGTCCTAACCGGAGAACCCTAACTGCTCGGACCTAGGAGAGTCTTTTCGAGAGTGTGTGTAGCACGAACAAAGGTATCACGCAACGATTTATCGGTTATCTCTGTGACCGAGACTTGCATCTCACTGAAGGCAGCACTGTCCTCCCATGGAGCGGGTTGCAGCAGCTACTGCCAGCCCGTGGGCTTAGTCTGAAGTTGGTGTTGTCTAGTCATGCCCGAGGCCGTCAGAGTTGGATCATATTTGAATCAACGATTTCACTTAGGTATTTTCGATGAATCTCTAACGGATATTCACAAGAAACCAGTTACACTCGAGATACACTGATACAGAAGTAATAAAGGAAACTAAGAGAAAAGAAGCACAAACAGATCTCATAATCCACCGAATAATATAAAGAAGAAAAAGTGGTATTAGCCGCGCGGAAAAGTAATGATGACGAAGGGGTGGGGCAGTTAACGACTACCAGTATTTAATGGAGGAGTCCGACGGAATGCACCTCTTCATCCTGGAGAAACTTACAGCGCTTCACGATCACTGAAGCGGCCTATTCAAAATATTCAGAATAATGTGGTGGCGCTTTTTGTTTAAGGTGAGAGGTACCTCCTGGATCGACAGATACAGTAATCTTGACTCCCTCCTTTACAAAGTAACGAACATTTTCTCGAATCACGCCGATCAATACGTGGGCGCTAAAATTTATTGAAACACTGCTCTTTTTGGCTTTCGAGAAAATCATGAAAACAAATTAGGTTAAATTAGACTTAACAACTGAAATGATCATTCATGAGAGTTGAAAAGATCACCGCTTTACAGTGCTTTCTTTTCTGCGTCTCAACTGCTCGGAGCTTCGAGATTCAGAACGGTGTTGTTGGTAAGCCGGATGTTTTCTGTGGAATTGATACGATTCGGGTGAAGATAAACACAGAAAATCCTTTTAAAGGTCAGTTTTTGCCAAACCGGAATTTATTAAAATTTTGCTTTTCACCTCATTTTGGTAAACGATTTGTGGCAAACTAACAATCATTACGGTTTCAGGCAGAATCTATGTGGATGGGGAATCAGACAAGCAGCACTGTGTTCATCAGTCGGAAAGCACTTCGTCTACACAAGAGTTCACCATTCCGATTGGAGCGTGTAATATGCGTCGTCAAAGAACTCTTCACCCGCGTGGGATTGCGTTTTCTTTCACCATGATCACATCATTCCACCCATTCTTCGTGACAGGGATGGATCGTGCGTTTAGCATCCGGTGTTTCTTCTTAGAGTCCATAAAAGGATTGAACGCTGAGATAGATGTGGGGTCAGTTTTTTTAAAACTTTTCATTTTGAAGAATCAAAATTTGTTTTTCAGAACTCTATCCCCTCAGAACGTTGATCAAGAATACTCGCTTCCGGTGTGTGCTTATCACTTGAAAGATGGCATCGAGGGACATGTACTACGGTTTGCGCAAGTTGGACAAAAAGTGACACATTTGTGGAGATGTGACCAAGGTGGGCAAAGAAAGACAACGACAACAAAAGTAAACTTCAGATGCTAGCCATGTGTATGGAATTTTGATTCATAGCTGCTACGCGGACGATGGACATGGAAATAAGTTCGAGTTAGTGGACGACAGAGGGTAAGAGATGATCGTGAGATTGATGACTGAAAGGATTGAAACTCCATTTCATAACTCAACCAGCTTCCCAATTCTGGGATAAGGGAATCGTTTTGTAGTTGCTCGACCGATCCTTTCCTTCTCCCACAAATCAATTACGAATCTGGCGCCATTTCTGCCTACACCAATGCACACGTATTTAAGTACGCTGATAAGGTACGGAATCAATGTTGTTAACCTCCCCTAATCTTAAAATGATCTTATATGAGATGCTTAGATTCCGTTTATAGTTCGAAACGTAAACTTAATTGCTCAGATACAACTCTATTTCACATGCACTGTTCAACTCTGTTACAAACATGATGGTGGATGTGAAGGAATCACTCCCCCACAATGTTCGGGTCATGGAGGGACTCCTATCAAACGTGGGGAGCGTCCAATGGATCATACTTTCCAAGATCTAGACGCATATGATAACCATAAGTCATCTGAGAGCTCACCTCACTTGAGTCCACAAGGAAAATTTGATGATCACGAATCCACCCGAGTCCCAGGCTACATCAAGCCAGATTCATTCAATCCAATAATCTTGGGTCAACCAAATCCAACCATATTCCACAAGGAGAGGAACCAGCCGTCACATGCATCTCCGTTTCAAGATTCGAATGCTGTTCGGGGACAGGAAGAAGAGGAACTCTCGAATTCATATCGTCGCGACAGTCCTCTCAATGACACCTCTGATGACGAAATTATCATGAAAGTGATAACTTTGCGCACCACTATTCCTACATTAACTCATACTCCTGAGCTTGTCACCTTCAAACCCATGAGTCCAGTTTCTCCGACTGTTTATCATGAACAGGAGCTGAGCACACCTAGGATATTTGGAAGAAGCACACCGGTTATCCCGTCATCTCCCAAGATGAGGCGAACATCAGGAGACATGGAAACAGATGTATCCGTGGACGTGATCGTACTGCCTGTGGAAGACAAAGAACGGAAAGGTAAGCCTTCATAAACGAAGCAGACTTCTGTGACGGTTCGTTAAGACTTCCTTAAGGTCAAAACGTTACGGTTTTGACTAACCATGAAACCATTCAGATAGATAGGCTGGAAGGCTCCAAATTTCCAATTATACATTGCGGAGTATCAAATATAAAATTTTTTTTTGAGAAATTATTGATTTAAGATTTTTTAAAGACACCAATGTGCCTCCACAATCATTGTCCTTCCAATCACCGTCAGAAGTGTGCATGTCGAGGATTTCCACGATTGTTTTATCAACAGCTCTTCTCCTCAGTTTGTTCTGTTGTGTTACTGTCACTTTCTTAGTAACCCGTCAAAGAAATAGACGATTTCTGAACGATTCCAAACGGCACATCGAAAACTTTTAAATTAAAAAGTTTTAATTGTTAACACTAGCATTTTTCCTATTTCTGTGGTCTTTCCTATCCTTATCGATCTTTTTCTGTCAGGTTCTATCTTCTTTCTATTTTTTAACGAAACAAACTCCAAAGCTCAATTTCTTATTACCGTTCCTTTTTAATAAAAGTAATCTTCATTGGATGAAAATTTGTCGAGTTCGAATCAAAGTTCCGGATGATTGGGAGCAGATAACTTCTGCGGAGCTTCCTGCCAGAGACACGCCTTCGATGCGTACAATGATCTAGTGAAGGGCAAGACAAGTGGCTCGAAGATACTAGCCTGTAAAATTTGAAATCGAGACGCTCGTTTCAGTGTTTCTCAACCTCTCCTGGCTTCAATAAGATGGAACTCAGTTGGCAGGTGGGTTTTTTGGACAGCTTCAGAATGTCATCGACTGTTTCAACTTTAGAGTTCTGCACCATATCAACTAATACGTTGTCCGAAATCACGACGACTTGTCTAAAACGATATGTGGTATATAACATGCACTTCGAAGAGACAGATCTGTTACCCCATAAAAACTTTTGATTAGAGCTCAATGACTCGATTGGTTATTCGCGTTACTTACTTTTCTTGAATCTTAGCAATACGTTCTTTAAAGAAACCATGAACACGGTTCTTGTAGTCATCGATACTTTCAGCTCCGAAAAACTCTTGATATGGGACGTATTGAATGTTTATCGGATAACCAAGACCGAAAAACTGAACTAATCACTTGAAGACAATCTACTGAATGCTTTTCTTACCGCTTTTGGCGAGAGAAACATTTCCTGGTAGTTGTGTGGCAGCGTTTGACGATATCCCATAAGAGCTGGTTCCACATTTATCTGATAAATACATGAATTATGTTTTCCATGTACTTATTTTCTCTGAACTCACAGTAGTGTAAGAAACACCAAGACCTTTGATCAAAAACACAGCTGTTTGAACTGACTTCATGTCTGGAGAACAGTAGATTGCGAATGGGTTGAAGTTGTTGGCAGCCAAGCCACGACCGTATGTTTCGGCCATTATTTGGCCGCGCTCGGTAAGCGGAGGGTCAAACTTGTAGTGATTGGCTTTCCGAGGAACCAGTCTTGGCACCATATTCATATCATATGGCTCGTACTCTATTGGTCCACGATGGTAGCAAATGCGCACCCAATTCGGAAAAATGAGTCCCATGGATTCAGCGTGGGACACTGGAACGATAAACACAGTGGAAAATTGGAATGTACTGTTTTTTCTGAAAACTACTGATGGCTTGAGAGAAACTAACTGAGCATGATATTGAGTTCTCGTGCCGGTTGCTCCGATTTAGCGATTCCCTTCAGAAAAGTTTCTGCAGAGGTAGACTTCTCCTTGGAAGTGTAAGTGGAAGCGTCGATTGAACCTTCAAAGATTGCGTAAGCACCTTTTCGAAAACTTTTCTGATGATCTTAATAGCTAAAAGTGACTCAAACTTACTCATGAGGCTATGTCCAATTTCAGTTTTTGGAAGCTCTTTTGAGACTTTCGAAGAAAGAATTCTCATTGGTTTCCCGAGATCGAGAAGAATGATGAAGACTAAATGAGTTTTTTGCAACATCAATTCATAACGTAGTTCAGAATTTCCACGTGACGTTTCTTCCCTTATTTTCTTTTCTCTTTCTTTTCAAGCTCTACATAAGCCTTATCGAGCGGATGTCCGAGACTCACATTGATTGATAGTATCAAACAACTTAAGCTGATTCACCGTCCCTGGTTACTTTTCTCACTTAAAATTCTCATCTGTGATGAAACTATCTTTACATTCACTTTTCCCATCTTCTTCTTTGTGAATCTTTCCACACGATAACAAAACCCCATTTAATGTAATACTTTCAAAGTCACGTCCGACGGAATATCGCAACACTGGAATGTGTCTTTTTGGTTCTTCATCTTTGCTTTATAATGGGAAGGGAAGCTTGCTTCCTCTCTTCCAAAAGAAAGTGGAAGGAGGAACAACATTTATAAAAATGCTCGAGGAGCACATCTTCTAGCTTTTGCTTCCCACTATTTTCCGACAACTCCTTCCCCGTTTCTTTGTCTTGTGGTGCCACATGGGAGTTTTCTCTCCTTCAAAATCAACACACTTCAAATATTCATAACTTTTCGGTTTAACTAGCTTCCACTGCCTGATCTCAATAATTTGGTTAAGATAAACGATGTTCTTCAGAATACCAGAGGTTTAAGGAAGAAAATCCTAAGTTGATTTGTTGGTTTTGAAAGTGACTTAGAAAAAAGAATAACCAGATTTTAGAAAAACGGCATAGCTTCCAGCTAACGAGATTCCCCATTCCTAACGGTTCTGTTTTTCTGGCAAAGTCTTCAATATCTGCTTTATTTGGCTCTGAATATCTCGTACTCTGGAGATAATTTACTCCTCGCTAACGTTGAGAAAAAATATAAGAAAACAATTTTTAAAAACTCTGCACCAACTTTTTTTCAAGGATGCATCCGGATGGGCGATTTTGGTTTCTTTGTTTGTCTCCAATGCTTTCTTTTCTGACTTTTGTCTTTTTTGTTACCTCGATTTTTACCCTTTGTTGAATTCACCTTCAAAACTTGACTTCCCGTAGCTCTGAAAGTAGGAAGAGTTAGATTTGAAAAGTCTTCATGGATTTGAAAAACATGGAAACAACTTCTAAGCTTTCATTTTAGAAATGGGGCAAAGGAATAACCTAAACTTCTTTTCTGAGAGATCCGTGGTTTGATAAATATTGTTTCCCATAAATCCGCGCTCTCTGGCTGCTTCCTTTTGAATTGCCTTCTTTCCTGAATTGCGCACTCTATGGCATAGAAAACTTCTCTCCCAGAACCCTTTTTTTGTCAGAGGCAAGACATTGTACTCTCTCGCTCTTACACGTTCGGGATTCTAAACCGTGACCGAGTAAGAAAGAAGTTCGGAATACTTTTATTGAACTACCGTATCCTTGTTGCGTCTCTTTAATCTCCAATGTCATTTCGAGTCCAACTTTTAATAGAAACCGGTTCACGATATCATCCCTCTCTCCACCTCAATAACTTTTAGTAACTCACAGAGCAAGGAATGAACTTGAGCGTAAGATGACTAACAATGAATCGCCGAGATTTATCAACGTTAGTGTTTTTTTGTCTTCTACTTCGGATTCACGCTCTAAGTTGGGCTTCGTGGAGTCAGTGGAGCTCATGTTCAAAAACGGCGAGTCTTTAGGAATAATCGATAATCTTTCAATTCTTCGTTTCAGTGCGGTGGTGGCGTCTCCCGCCAATTACGCCGATGTTTGACCTCCAAGTGCTCTGGAGACGCGGTCCGATTTAGAGTTTGTGCACAAAAAGATTGCGAGTCTAGGTCTCGATTAACTAGGGATACAATTTGCGGAGGAGAAGAAATTATTTCTAAACAACAGGTATTTAAAAATTTTCTGGCAACACTCTGAAACTTGATGTTTTGAATATAAATATTCAGTGTGAAGTTGTCTGCCGTTCCCGTGTCACAAGATCAACGTTCCTTTGGCGTGTTGACGACGGGACCCCTTGCCAGGCAGCTACTAGTCGAGCGGTTTGTAGCAAAGGGTCATGTCAAGTGAGTTGTGAACATTTTGAGAGCAATTCACATTCTCTTCATCCAGATAGTGGGATGCGATGGCTTAGTCGGCTCATCGTTCCGGTATGATGCTTGTGGTGTCTGTGGCGGTCGAGGCGACACATGTGAAAATGGAAAATTCGTGTGGAAAGTATCAGGTGAGCTTATTTGCTACGTCAAGTCGAAGTACCTTTTTGCAGAGGAATACACGGCTTGTGCTTCGAATTGCAATGAAATCATCGATTGGTCTGGTGCAGGAAGAAGCCTATCTTCTCACAGTCAGCCTATTATTGTTTGTGCCAACGCTGTCACGGGACGAGTGGTCCCAGAACGATTGTGCGCCGATAAATTGCGACCTGAAGTCGATTCAAGGCCATGTCCTATGCTGATATGTCCTTCCAGGTTTGCCATGGAAATTCTTCGCTTCTACAGTATCTGAAAACACTCGGTGTACATTTGAAAACTCCAATCCAGAGGTTCATCTTGAAAATGAAAGTTTTCTTTCCATGTACAGTAACCTAAATATTAGAAAAAACTGATTCTGGAAGTTTTGACTCAAGTAGCAGGTTTTCATAAAGTTTGAAGTTTACCGAGAGGAGTACTGTACTTTTTCTCGGACTCTCACAATTTGTTTTTCAGATGCCGGTGAGTGAAGGAAGGTGGTAAGCTAAGAAGTGTGCCCCATAAGAATGAAGGGGATGAATTCTTTTCATTTTCTTGTATCGTTTTTCGAAAATAAGAAAATCAGGATTTTCGTTTTGACGAATGGCTCTGTTTTGATTTGAACATTCAACTAGAGATCATGAGCTCGTGTGATTATACTTTTCATCATACATTAAGGAAGCAAAAACAAAATGTTCATTACAGATGGATGACTGCCGATTGGACGGAGTGTTTCCCTTACTGCGGAAGTGGGATGCGAAGGAGAGAAGTTTTCTGTGTACAGAGCGCTAACAACGTAACAGTTCATGTGCCAGATACTTTTTGTGAAAATGGAACTAGACCGGTAAGACGTGCTTCATTCTTCTTGGTAAGCCTGAAAGTGAGAACATTTCATAGCCAAACAGTACAGAAAACATTGTTTTGCCGGAAGCCATGTTGGCACTAATGTTTGATATGCTTGACAGACATCAGAGGCAGTTTGCGTTTCAACTTCATGCGGTCGATGGGAGGCAGGAAAATGGTCACGTTGTACAGCTTCTTGTGGTCAGGGAATAAGAAGGCGCCACGTCGCTTGCATCGGAGGATCGGATTGCGATGAGGGAGGACGTCCTAGACAAGAGACAACTTGTTATTCGGGAATTCCGTGCAATTTGGCTTCAAATAGGTATTTTGATCATATTTCCTGGGCAGGGATTTAGAATTGAACACTTTTCACAATCTGAACCTGAGAGCAATACACGTCCAGAAAACGTTCAATAATTTCCTTTGCTTTCTCGAAAACACTCATGTTCCACAAACCATATGCTCACATCATCAATACCCTCTCTAATTTGGGACTCCTATAGGCACATACAACTAGCTTGCGTTGCTACATGAGAGACTTTGTCTTGTCCAAGTGCCCTCTTGCAACTATTGTTCCTGGGATTTTGGGTGCGTTGATGGAAAAGAGAGATGCGAAAGAAGACGTTGCGTCTTATTTTCTCTTTTCTTTTCTCAGCCTCAAAATAAATTGATGGTTCCCGACGTGCTCTTCACATGGGCCCGAGAAGCTCCGCCCTTCTTGCTCTTCGCTTGATAATTGGCTAGCCCCGCCCCCTCTCGAAGAATATCTTCCAGTTGCCTTCTCCAAACAAAGGCATAATAAAACTTTATTCTCTTCTTTCCCCTAAAAACTCCTGTGTGATTTTTGCTGTAAAGTTCTAATTTTCAGTGGAATGCTACTCAAACTAATTTCTTTAGCTTGTTGGAGCACTACGGCATACGCCTTGTAAGTATCTCTTTGAGAACTCGTACTTTCTTTAGGAAGATTTTCTGTTCTTCCTAGGCTGAAACTCATTATGGCGACTTAAAGTTGCGTTTCATGTTCCAAATCGGTTTCGAACCCGTCTTGGTTTATTCAAAAAATACCAAAACCCGTGTTTCTTTCAATCTGTTGTTGAAAAGTGGTTGAACGAGCTTCATCATTTTCACAGACTATTGATGCTTTATTATTAGTACGAGTAAAGTAATAATTGCTCCACGTAAACGTTCTTCACTACACTACAGCATAGGAAGTTCCCAAATAAATAATAGACAAGAATATCGAGGTTCCTCAAATTGCGTTGTTCTTGCCACTCCGATTATTCCAATTGGTCGAGTGGGCCCGTCAAGTCCATTATGTCATTCCATTTTTCGGCCGGAATTACGAGAAGAATACGATTCTAAGAGGACTACTTCGAGCGGGGAAGCTAGTGAATACGGCTAATCAAAAGGCTTTTCCAATCATGACTTGCATAATGAGTTTTCAAGGAGGCCAATCGATTTTGAATGATTAATATAACTTCGCAGTGAAAGCTGAGCGTGGATAACTTGGTTACTGACGAGCATATATGTGGCTATAGCCATTTTCTCTTTTGAAACATTCAAACACTTATCATCTCTACCAAAACGAGTGTTTTTTAAATCCACTCCCCCTCACCGCGAAAATCATTCGTTGGTGCATGGTGTTTAAAGTGTTTTCATTTTCTTTCCCGAAATACTTTTTATTTTATCGAAACCCTGTTCTGAGAAAAAGAAGAAATGGTTCAAAAACTTTCCGAATCGGGAAGAGGACTTGCGATGGCATAAAGCCCTGAATACACACACTCATTTGTCATTTTCCTGGCTCGCGCGCACCATGGGATTAGAAAACGAAGAGCAGAAGTGTGGTTAGCCAAACGCAAAAATAACGATTCGAAGCTAAACTTTCGGGGGAAATAAAATGTAAAAAGCATGTGTGAAAACTTTCAGCTTGGATTGGAATGATAGAACCTATCTGGACGGAAATACATTCGGATCATTGGACAACAGTGATTGGCAAGCCCCTCGGTATGAAACTTCATATCAGCTAATTTTTTTTTGTACAACACAACGTCTTATTTCTACTTTGACCACGTCAAAGGGGGATGGTAGTAAACAAGGTCGCTTCAGAACAAGCTATAATTTTCCGCTCAATTTCCATTGAAGCTTCTGGACACTGGTAAATTGTAGATTAGTCTCTGGAGAGTGGAGCACATGCTCATCGACTTGCGGCACGGGTGTCATGTCACGCACAGTAGAGTGTGTCGCCGTCAACCCGATTTCGTCGGCACCCATCAAACTGCCAATGTCGGAATGTCAAGGTATGTTTGTGAACTCCAGGACAGAAAACGGGATCTAAGAACAATGCTTGGATAAAAAAGAGTATGCTCGGATGACTGAGCTTCACAATGTTACAATGAAAAAGTCTTGAGATCTCAACGAGCTAGACCTGAATTGAATAGTTAATCAGGCCTTTTTCAATAAATCTTTTGGGACTTATCGGCCGAAGTTTATTCCCACTGGGGACGAAAAACAAAAATCGAGGGGGGGGGGGTTCCCTTGTTGCAAAAGTACAGTACACCTCTCACGCTTCCGAAAAATGTTCTAGGGCAAGAGCAGCCGAAGCTATTCGAAACCTGTGAAGTACGTAGCTGCCCTCTGCAAGAGGATGCGAAGTTGACCGAAGATGAAGCTCCTTATCAATGGAGATACGGTGATTGGACGCAATGCAGTGAATCATGCCTTGGAGGTGAGGTTCCACGCTGTTTCAAGAACCGGTAGGAACAGAAAACATGCTTCTTGAAGGGAAGCAGAAGGCAGCTCTGAAATGCATTCAAGTATCCTCGAACAAATCGGTTCAGTGGTCTCAGTGTGATGCTCGACGCCGTCCCCCGGAAAAGAGCCGCCCGTGCAATCAACATTCCTGCCCACCCTTTTGGTTAACTTCGAAATACTCGGAATGTTCTGTGTCTTGTGGAAGTGGAACCTCTAGTCGCAGTGTGAAATGCGCTCAAACTGTGAGCAAGTCCGAGGGCGCTGATGTTCACATCATTCTTCGCGACGATAAGTGCAGCTCAAAGAAACCGCAGGATTCGGAAGTCTGCAATGCTGTTTCTTGTCCAGCAACATGGGTGGTACGTGAATTCATTATTGCTCGAAACTATCGTCATTCCAAGTAGTAAGTATCAATTCAATCCGATTTTCAGACTTCTCAGTGGACAGAGTGTTCTCGTTCTTGTGACTCTGGAGAGCGACGGAGGCAAGTGTGGTGTGAGATAAAAGACCCACGGGGGAAGACCATCCGTCGTCCGGAAACAGAATGCAACGCAGCCACCAAACCAACATTCGTAGAAGTTTGCTCACTCGGATCATGCTTGCGGCCTGAACTACTGACCAACAGAGTTTTCGAACAGAACACAGATCAGAAAAAGCTTACTCTTGGGATCGGCGGAGTAGCTACTCTCTATCAAGGAACAAGCATAAAAATAAAGTGTCCGGCCAAAAAGTTCGACAAGAAGAAAATTTACTGGAAGAAAAACGGGAAGAAAATTAAAAATGATGCACACATCAAAGTTTCGGCGAATGGCAACTTGCGAGTTTTTCATGCAAGAATGGAGGACGCTGGTGTTTACGAATGTTTCACTGACAAACTCCAAGGAAATGTCACGCTGAGTTTCAAATACAGAGACTTTCCAGCATCGAGAGTGAGTTGACTGACTCTAGAAGAACCATTCTCACTACAATATTTTCAGGATATCACTTCAAATGATGTACCGACACAAGTGGGTCGTTCTGGTAAAACCTGGAGAAAGCCTATCCAAAGACCAGTTGATGAAGGAAGGTTCAGCGACCGTGAAGGACTACGTAATTCAAACATGTCGGTCATAGAAGCTTTACTTCGGGCTCCGAACGACGAGAAAGCAAGAAAGTCTTTGAAAAAATATGGGAACGAGTTGATAGCGCGGTGGGAAATAGGTCACTGGTCGGATTGTCGACAGAAAACGTGCCACGTCGCAGGGTATCAGGTGCGTTAAAGTTCTTCCACCGAACAATACATCGCACATCAGTGGAAAGCGTATTTCACCTTCTTTTTCAGGCACGTACTCTCTCCTGTAGAGTATCGTTTCATGGCGAGTCTCGATCTGTAGACAGTGCGATATGCGAGTCATTAGCCTCAGTGAGGCCACCGGAGACACGTCCTTGTCATCGTGATGATTGCCCTCGTTGGGAAGCCACTCAGTGGTCTGATTGCTCTTCCCAACGATGTGTTAGCAGCATGCTAGCCCAGAAGCGACGGAATGTTACATGCAAGTTCACGAATGGAACCTCGGTTGATATGCAGCGGTGCGATTTTACGAACAGGCCAGCAACAACTATGGACTGTCCGAACCGTAAGAAGTGAGATAGTTCGTTCAGAAAAATTAATCTTGCAGAGAACTGCAAAGCTGAATGGAGGACTTCGGACTGGGGGTCGTGCAGCTCTGAGTGTGGAACTGGAGGTGTACAGCTACGTCTTCTTTCATGTGTCTGGATATCGTCCGGACGACCTGCCGGCAGGAATTGCGAGCAAATGCGCCGTCCTCATTCAGCTAGGGCTTGTGTTGTAGATGAACCTCTTCCGCCATGCGCACCAACTTCCAGTGCGCTATTTCAAAGAGGTGATGTCTGGGAACTTCAAAGATTGGCGTGATTTTTTGTTACAAGGATGGCTCTCGAGTGAATTTCACTCAAGACACTTTTTAGAAAAATAGCATGTGTTAGAATCTTAGTCAGCGAGTTTGGTTACACCTGCGTAAAGCTGGAACATTCTAATTCGATACGGAGGATACTGTAGATATTCACAATACATAGTGCTCTTGAAAATCGCTACAAGCTTACAATTTATCTCATTTCAGACTCCTCCTGCCAAGATCAATCTCGATTTTGCGACATAATCAAATTGTTCCACTCGTGAGTTTGATTTTCCCCATTTCACACCATTTTTAAGGTTCTCGACCTAACCAAACAAATGGCAAAAGTATTGACTTTGCTACTTACCTGTCACCTTCGAAATTTACTTTGCAGCAGCTAAATATGAAATATTGAAAGAAAAACCCTTAAGTCAAAATCGTTTTCGATTTTCAGATGTGACTCTCTGGAAGTTCGCCAAAAGTGTTGCTCTACGTGTACTTTCGTCGAAAGAAAAGCATTCTAAGTCCAATTTGTTTTTTTTTCTCAAATTCTTTTTATAACTCGAATTATGCATTTTTTTGAAGTTATTTAAGTATTCGTAGTTCGTAGGATTGCTCGAAAGAATAAATACATTTTGTAACAATAAAGATGTTTTAATTTTCAAAGCGATTCATAGTGAAAAGCAACCCGATGTGAGAAATCTTAATTACATACACAGTGCACAAGAGATAATGATTCCTAGTCTTTCATTGTGCCCATATGATCGGAGTTTAGATGATCTGAGGAGAGAAGAAAGATTCGAGGAATATCGTAAGTATTATCTGTTTTTTTTGAAGTGATCCCCGGACGAGACTCCGAAATAACGGGTCTCGCCACGCCAGGCGTAGTTGTTTAGCGAAATGTTAGGCGCGAGATTTGAAACAAATAAAATTTTTCAATCTCTTGTTCCGCAATTATTCGTTTCAAATCTCGCGCGGCGAATTTCGCTAAACATTTCGCTAAACAACAGCGCGCGGCGGGGCGCGTTATGTCGGAGTTTCGTACCGGGGGATCACTCCAAAAAAAACAGATAATATTGTGGTTGCAGTGGCTTCTAAAGCGATGATGAATAGCCCGTTTCGAAAAACAGTCGTGGGTGGTCGAAAAGCGGTAGAAAAGTTGAAAAGAGTAGGGTAAAGTCTCACGCAAAGCTGCTCCTCACTTTCGAATTAGCTTCGAGTACCAGCAGCTAGCAACGGATGGTATTATCTGAAAATCAAGCTTTAGAAAGTGAACAGATCATTTCAAATGAATTGTTCTTCAAAATATTCGAAATGGAAAGTTGAGTTCGAAAAATAACCTGTACAATAGCATTAGTGATGCAAAGCCATGAAGCTACATTCATGACGTGCAGTAGATCATTCTGAAGAAGCTCGTAGCAGGTATTTGTATAAAACGAGGGTTCCCCGTCTTCAAACGGATTCAGCCGACACTGCGCGATTCGTGCCGGAATGCAGCTAAAAATGAAAAGTAAGATTGGTTTTGGTGAAAGTTGTGTTGAAACCTACCATGACTCGGGGACAAGACTTTTCGGGGCCTTCTGATGCATATACCATTTGGAAGTTTTCCAAATGTGCGCGTCATCTGTTCCATTGACTCCACAACATTTGAACTGTAACTTTCTGACATGTTTCACTGTTCATGCTCTAGGCTGCTCACGTTAGACTGTAGTGCATCCCATGACTTTGTGACACCTTTCATGTCATGTGTTCCGTACAACTCTCTAAGAGAAGTGAGCATCTTCAGGTTGAGAGGCGTGAAATGTGTGAGCTGATCGCGGAAGTTGAGACCGATCAAACCACCAATAACCAGCATCACTGCTATGACAACAGAGGCAACAGCGCACTGAAAACTCTGGTTCGACTTTGAACTTTCGATGCAGCCTTAATGGTATTAGTTCGAGTGGAGCACAGCTCAGCAAAGGACACTTCATAGCACCTCCCTGTATTCTGCGACTCTGACCATTCTTACCGAAGTGACAATGCACCGCATTTCTTTGAAAATGGCATAGAAACAAATGAGGTAGTTCGCGATCGAAAAAATGCTGATGATCACGAGTATTCGACCAACATCTACGTATAGTGACGGAGAAACAAGTTCAGCGTACTGTGAACGTCGAGCAAGAAGCCAGATACCGTAGCAGATACAGCTTATTGAAAATAGCTAGAAACAGTTTGAATATGGTTTTCAAGAAAGAAAACTCACAATGGAGATGAGAGCGGTAACAATATACGAAAACTTAACAAGCCTTCCTCGAGCTCCGTAAGCACTGTGTCCGAACGCACCCATTTCAGGCCACTGAAAAAGGAAAAGATAGGCAGAGGAAGAGAAAAGACACAAATAACGATCTTATTGAAAACCGTAAGCAAGTCTATACTCAAACAGCTGGTACTGAGTCTCCGCTTCTAAAAGTCGGATGTTCTCTAACTTCCGAAGTTGCTTTATGGTTTTATGAGTTATCTACAGTAACAACAGGGAAAGATTTGAACTTGGAGTTTTGAAATTGTCAGCATGAAGACCAAAAAAGAAAAAATTAATTATCGCGAAAGGTGCATACGATCAGGAATTGAAAAAAAAGCGAAAATTGAAATGGCATTCATGTGTCGCAGAATTTGCAGACGGGCGTCTTATTGAAATGAAAGGAATATATAGAGAAGAATAGGAAAAACCGGTATCGACAGGGAAGAGACGAGGCAAGTATAGAATGAATTGAGGTGCGCGCGTCCTATGCGATTTTCTTTCACCTAGCTGTTCTCTAGGAAAACTTTTTTACCTTTTAACCTGCCATCCTCCTACCTACTCCACTCCTCGAACTCATGGGCTCAGGACAGGTGCGCGCTAAGGAGGGGGTGGCCAACCAAATATTTGCTCTTTATAATAGTGATGATCCAGGAAGAGAAATAAGTGACAAATTAAACTTTTTTTCTGAGTTTGAGAAGGGTGGCGGTAGTTCAGGAGGAAGAAGTCAAACAACAATAAGAAGGAGAAAATTAAGTGAAAGGAGACACAACTGGTAGTCCTCAGTGTCGATTCGACGAAGAGACTGCTTTGCGCAACAGCTGACGCTATGGCTGTGACAGGGATGAACGTCTAGCTGAACCAAATCAGACAGGACGAAGAAAAACAATATTCACAATGAAGTACAGCGAATTACTGTACAATTTTCTTCAAAAAGTCTTATGCTCCTCACAGATCTCGAGTCTTCGAAATCAAACAGTTACCACAATCTCACAGAGATAAACGTATGGCTGTTCACTGAAATTGATCTATGGTATGGGTCAATACCACTCAACTTTTCGTAGAAATGAAATCTGATAGCAAACATAACCAGCCTACAGTAAGAAAATGGCAGTAAAAATAGCAGTGACTAGCATTCGAGTTAAACTTCCTGAGTGCTTTAATATAAGCTTATACGTCCTGTGACAGGTTGTTTTTAAACTTTACCTATCAGAAAGTTGATAAGCGTACCGGTGTACTTCCGCACGATTACTTCCGCAAGCTCAGTTCGCTTTTTATATTGCTTTTTGTTTGTTATCGTTTTGCAGTAAACAAAAACAGTCCCGCGAGTAGTCGAGAAAAGTAAATTTGACGTTGTTGTGTCCGGAATAAGTCGTCATCAAACACATTGAATGAATTTTTTCTTTTGGTTGTTCCTTTCCTCACCCCGACAGAATAACTCTGTCTCAATTCTCAAGAAGTGTACCCACGATTCTCCGGATCTCTGATGGCAATCTCTTCAGTTTCAGCAAACATTTCCAAAAATGTGAAACATTCAAAGAATGTCTGGCGCCACGGCGCCCTGCGGCCGCAATCGGCGAGCCAAAAACGGGACCACTGTGCGGGGGAGCGCATTTGCATCATTCGATCCATTCACCGTCGCTCCCCCGCACAGTGGTCCCGTTTTTGGCTCGCCGATTGCGGGTCAACATAGCATTCTTCCATTAATTGTTTTTATTAAATTAATGTTTATTTAACTAAATCCCTGTATTAATTTTCATATTATTATATTCTCTAAGTTATTTGATTAAAATTTCTTATATGTTCAAGCGATCTGCGAACCAAGCGTTGATGCAAAAAGTGACGTCATGTTGCTTGTACATCGAGTATGACAACCGTTGGATTTCGGCAGTAGTGCTAACAAAAAATTATGCCGTCACCACTCTTCATTGCATTCCCGATTCGTATTATCTGTTTTTTTTTGGAGTGATCCCCCGGTACGAGACTCCGACATAACGCGCCCCGCCGCGCGCTGTTGTTTAGCGAAATATTCGCCGCGCGAGATTTGAAACGAATAATTGCGGAGAGAGAGATTGAAAAATTTTGTTCGTTTCAATTCTCGCGCCCAACATTTCGCTAAACAACTACGCCTGGCGAGACCCGTTATTTCGGAGTCTCGTACCGGGATCACTTCAAAAAAAAAAACAGATAATACCGCGGGATACCATGTTTAAACATGAGGTAGGTACTTGTGCTTTTTAAGTTATAAATTCATGATTAAAAAGTTTTTTTGCACTATTTCGATTTATTGCATTCGGATGAAATTTCAAAAAACTTTCCATTTTAAAAGCTATCTTCTTTTTTAGTGTTTGAAAAATTATTAATTATGGATTTTTTCAGGCTCTTGAATTTCTTTCATCAAATCTGTTATCAAAATGAAGCCGGTATGTTTTGTTTATGTTTTATCTTACTAGTCAATAATCTTATTTTCAGTATATTGTTGTTCAAGCGAACGATCGAGTTGTCAAAGTCACTGCTGATGATGATGGAACCGTTAGCAAAGACACTCTTCGTTCTGCTTTCCAACTTGAAGCTGATGTACCGATTGGTCTATTCAGGGGCGGCATAGCTTTAAAGTAAGTTTTTGAAGGTTTTGTTAAGATACTACGATTTTCCGTGTGCAATTTTAAATAAAATTTTGAACAAACTTTTAATGTAAAATTTTAGATGTCGACAGGATTTATTCGAGTTGGAAAATAATTGGACCGGACAGGAGTTCGAGTTACAATGGGAAGAAGCCCGACGATCGCGGCCAGCCATACCGATGTCTACGGAATTCGAAAAAGTAGAAAGTATGATATATTTCTAATAAATGCTTGAAAACAATAGTTTAGGAACCCAGAAAATAATCAATGAATGGGAGGACCGAGTCTTCATGGTGTCTGGCGATGGTCTACAAGGCACTGGAATCTTAATATCGCATCAACAAATTTTAACCGCTGCACATCTCCGCTTCAAGATCGACAAGTCTTATACCATCCGAGGAACAAATGATCGTTGCTTCTGTGCCAAATGCGAATTTATTTCGAAAAAATATGATTTCGCTGTGCTGAAGTCGACGGATTTGCCTGAATGCGGAACGCCAATCGATCAACTTCGACGAGGAAACAAATATGTGACTATGGTATGACTTTATTTTTGAGTTTATAAAATTTGCAGAAGATCTCTTTTTTTTTAAATATTATTAACTATTTTTTTAGGGGTATCCCAATGGCATTGTGAGTTCAAAACCGTCTGTTGCAAAAGGGATTATGGAAGGAATGATGGACGATCAAATTCACTCAAGTAGGAATGATTATGTTTCATTTATTTATTATCATTATTTTTAATAATTCATCATGATAAAACAAATTTTTCAGTTGGACTTCCTGCATCAAGACGTGGTTATTCTGGAGCGCCGATTATCAACAGTTCTGGATGTTTGACGGGGATTTTGCTCGGTGGTACACCCGGTGTGCATATTGACACAACGATTCGTGAATGTCTGGAGTCATCGGCGGAACAGAAATATGCTCGAATTTTGGGAATCTCTATCGTCCACGCCATCCACAGTCAAGGTTTGGTTTAATTGATTTTAAATAAAATTTATTTTAATTTTTTAGGATGTTCGGACAAGAAAAGTTAAATCAATCACAAGTTTTCATTGTTTATTGTTTAGGTGCTTGTATTTGCTTGTGTGTTATGTTAACGTTTAAGTTAAAAAAAATAATTATGCCTTTTCATTTATTGAGCTTATTTTTTATCTTCAGAGATAATACCACTTTCAGCGCTTCCAAAAAGAGACTACCACTTTCTTTCTAAAATCGCCATCCTTGATATTTCTAAAACTGTGAAAAATGACACATTTTTGAGTATTTAAGTATGAAAATAGAAAATTTAAAAATAAAATCGCCATCCCAACAAAAATTGGTTGAAAATGTACAACAATATTTGAAAATGAGCACTTTTTAAGACTTTTAAAATTCACTCATTTCATATTTTTTTCAAAAAGTGATTCTCTGTCATCAGAGAATGAAAATGTGTTGAAATGACTGAAATGTCAAAAACGGTATTATCTGTTTTTTTTAAAAAGTGATCCCGGTACGAGACTCCGAAATAACGGGTCTCGCCACGCCAGGCGTAGTTGTTTAGCCAAATGTTGGGCGCGAAATTTAAAACGAATAAAATTTTTCAATCTCTTCTTCCGCAATTATTCGTTTCAAATCTCGCGCGGCGAATATTTCGCTAAACAACAGCGCGCGGCGGGGCACGTTATGTCGGAGTCTCGTACCGGGCTCCATCAAATGTGCCAGAAAATAGTGGTCGATCTCCGGCATTCCTCATGATTTCAGATCGCTCACCCTGTAGTTAAAGGTGTTCGTTTGGGTTTACGGTATCTTACCTAAGCTACCTTTTTGTAGTTGTAATCTACTCTGTTCGTTGTGTCGTCGTTGATGGACCCAGTGAACATTTCATTACTTGCGTTGCTGAATGGACCGAATGATGCAAACGCGCTCCCCCGCACAGTGGTCCCGTTTTCAGCTCGCCGATTGCGGCCGCAGGGCGCCGTGTGGCGGCTGCCGAAAATGCCGAACTTTTTGTAGGCGTGTTGCCGTTGCCGAATTCGGCAACACTGGCTCGGCAATTTCGGCAACGCTCGTGACAGGATCAAAATGGTTCATTCAACGAATTCGTAGAAGAAATTTTTCATTTTTCGTAGGTTTCTTCGTTTTCCAAAAAATTTTCTCATGACTAGAAATAGAGAGATGGTAATTTCTGAAACTTTTCGAATTCTAATTTATGGGGATTTTGCGATAAAGTACGGATTTTCGGGAAACCTCCTTGAAGCTACTTTTTCACTCTGAAAAGTTGATAATATTTTCTCATAAATAGTTCATTTTTGATATGAAAATCGTATTTGTCTCCTTTTTCGTGTGTATTTTGGCGAAAATATACTTATTCGTTTTTGTTGCCGAATGTTGCCGAAATTGCCGAAAATTGCCGAAAAATTTCAGTCGGCAATTGCCGAATTGCCGTGTTGCCGAAAAATGGTGTTGCCGCCCAGCCCTGGTGGCGGCAAACATCAATTTCCAGGAAAAAAAAATGTTCCGGAGCTAGCTAAATTATTTTATTCTCCTAGTTATTCTGCAAACATGAATAGACTGTATTCACAGTTTCATTTATACCAAACGATCACAATAGCTAATTCCGCAGGTGCGGATCTAAAACTAGAGTGTAAATAGAAATACATGCTCATCATTCGGTGGGAAAGAAATACGACTCGGTTGTTTATTGCTCAAGCTTCCACAGGAACAAGACGGTTCGGCTGACGTGTTCCATGAGTCACGCGTTGTTCGTAAAACCGATGACCATTAACGTTTCGTTTGAACTCAAAAGAACGATCTCTGTAAAAGAACAACGCAGCGTGTCAGTGAGATTGTTACCCATACCGCCTCGTCAAAACTTTCTCGGCAGGACAGATATCCACATGCTTCTCAATATAGTCACTGTGCTGAGTTGTATCGCCGTAAAACTTCCCATTCCCGACCGTCAGCTCATCTCTCATACGCTCCTGTGGTAATTTCAAAACTGAAAAGATGTCATGAATGCTTGTTTTTCGCTGTTTTTCACCGTTTTTGGACTGGAATCCATCTTGATAAGTGGTGTTCGCATCGAAAGGAAGTCTATCGTCATTGAAACTAGACCCGTCTACAGGTTTCACATGGATAACTCTGAAAAGGGTTACGGTCAAAAAGAAGAAAAAGATACTTGTTTTATCAGTTCCAGATATTTCAGGCCTTTACTACTATAAAAAAGCAATGTGTTACTTGGTGAGAGGTTTTTGTACATAATCGGAACGTGCTGTCGTAGTTGAATCAAATTTCGATTGAGGTTGACCGACGAGATTGGACGAGGTAGAGTGTGGGTTAGTGATTCGGGATATTTCGGCCTAAATGATAGAGGGTTGTTATGTATGCCAACTTTTGACCTTTTTCTCGACGTAATCAGCTCTATTCGTAGACAAAACAAGAAAAGGACTGGAAGTGGAAAAGATAATATTGTCGACATCTTTGATAGGAGCCGAACGTTCTATCTGAAACAAGAAAACAGTTTTTAAATTTCGAAGCGAGTTTCTACCTGCTTCTTGATGAAATCAGCTCTATTGGTCGTGACGTCATAAAAAGGACCTCTTGCAAAGCTATCGTTGGTTTGTGATTTGTTGGCGATGGGTGAACGGTCTGCCTGTAAATGTATTGTTAAAAAATTATTAAACTCTCGTTTTCTTCACCTGTTTCAGATTGTAGTCAGACTTGTTCGTTGTATCTCCGTAGAAAGGACCAGACATTACCGTATTACTAATATCCCCTTTGGCTACAGGTGATCTCTCAACCTAAGAATTCCAAATCATTTAACATAACATATTTGTTTATTTTCACCTTTTTTCGATCGTAATCTTCCTTCATCGTGGTGTTTCCACTGAATGGCCCCACGCACATAACCGAATCGCCATTTCCTCTTTCCACCATCCCACTACGATTCATCTTTAATGGTATTTCTCGTAAATATCATGTATTCTGACGGAAGTACCTGCTTTCTGTCAAAATCAGTTTTGTTTGTCGTCGCTCCATCAAATGTGCCAGAAAATAGTGGTCGATCTCCGGCATTCCTTATGATTTCAGATCGCTCACCCTGTAGTTAAAGGTGTTCGTTTGGGTATACGGTATCTTACCTAAGCTACCTTTTTGTAGTTGTAATCTACTCTGTTCGTTGTGTCGTCGTTGAAGGACCCAGTGAACATTTCATTACTTGCGGGGACTCTAACTATCTCCGGCCGTTCCACCTAACAATAAAATAAATACATAAATTATGTACATATATTGAAAAGTACAGGAAGCTTCATCTAGAGAGCTTCCTGCGAGAAATGCATACATTCTTTTTGCTGAAATCCATTCTGTTGGTAGTTGTCCCGTCAAACGGACCGTTGAAAATTTGAGAATCCTGAGGGCCACGAATCATTTCTGTTCGTGAGTTCTGAATATTCGACCATGAGAAAAGTGAGAATCAATAAAACAAGCGAACCCCTTTGACGTCAAAGTCAGATTTTTGAGTTGTGAATCCTTCGAATGCACCGCTTTGTACCGCATTAGTCGTTGGGCGGATAGCACCTTGGCGGCTCACCTTCAAATTCATATCTTACTCTAAGTTCAATCTACCTGAATACCGTTTTTCTGGTAAAATCTACTTTCTGGGTCGTATCAGCGATAAAATCTCCTCCGTTGCCGAGGCTTGAGTTAACAAACTTAAATGGAATGTTTCTAGTCACCTGAAAAGACTCAAAAGCTATTGCTTTCCCGAGTGAAAAGTGAGAACCTTTTTGACCCCGTAATCTTGGCGGTTAATGGTAGTGCCGTCAAAATCACCATCGGAGAGAAACGTAGGGTTTTGAGATCGGAGTAGGCGTTCTCTAAAACTTTCCATTCGAGTTTAATAACTATGTTCCAGTCAAGTGATCCGTTGAACCACTGTCTTCGAGATCTTACCTAGGTGCTTGCTTCTCAGGAAACTGCATACCGTACTCAGTCTGAGTTTCTTCAATCCCATTTCCCAAACCGAAATCGGCATCGATATGATCACAACGGTGTTTTCTGACAAAAATTGTGCAAAAAATTGGTCGCAAGAAGCAAACAACCCACCCGCATTTACAAATTTGACATATACACTTCTCTATTGGCGCTTCTTCGGCTGGCATATTGCATATGGCAGTAATCAAATATCAAAATCAGACGAGGGACAATAAGACTTAGAGGAAAAGTATATGTATAGCTGTGTTTCCGAAGAAAACAAAGAGCTCCTAGAAACGGATCTCCCTTCACGACAAGTGCTCATTGCACAGCAGTCTCCCGAGCATTATTCATCTCGCACCGCCGCGCACGCTTCCGAAATAGTAAAAAACTTTCACTTTTTTTGAAGTGTACTCGTATTTATGTATAATCGGCCGTCTTCAACGGCCGTTGAAAAAGAAGGAACTTATGTTGCAGAAAGCTTTCGTCTTGGCAGTATACGGCTTACTGAACTCAAAACATTTCAATGTACTTCCTTTCTTATTTCATCTCCATTTTTTAAACAATTTGAGAATGTAGAAATTTTTGGAAGTTTATCAGGAATACGCTCAAAGAGCCTGGCTGACATGATTCTTGTTGATAAAAAAATTTGCAATGCCATTGTATTTAATTTTTGAATTTAAATTTTTATTTATTCTCTGTGGACTGTTGTGTTAGGTGGCAAATACTAGTGTACTACCATCTCATGTGCTACTTTCTCATGTGCTACTTTTTTCTCATGGGCTACCATTGCTCATGTGCTACCATTTCTCATGTGCTACTTTTTTCTCTTATGCTACTTTTGCTCATGTGCTACCATTGCTCATGTGGTACTCTTTTCTCATGTGCTACCATTGCTCTTGTGCTACCGTTTCTTCGCTTTTTGTGTATCATGTACTACCAGATTCCGTAATATTGTGTCATTTGTTACCGTTCAAGCATTGTTTCCCTAGACAGATTCCTGACGACAAAAATCACAAGTAATCTTATCGATTCTATTGTTGGTACTATCCCTTCTGAAGTCAAAGCAGCTACATAACAGGCAACATTATGAAAGTACCATTGACTTCTAGGTGAGAGTATGAAGGACTAGATTAAACTATGGGAGAAAAGTATGGAATGTATGGAGCGCTCTATTTGTCTCTTGTACCGTTCCATTAATTCGTGTGTCTCATGTGCTACTTCATACTGTAATTTTCGGTCGATTACTGCTCAATTCTCTAGATTCGGAGCAATTTTTTCAGAGCTGTTAGGGGCCGGGCCGGGCCGGAAAATCACAACTCTGAATTTTTTGGATTTACAATATACTATCCCAGTTAGATTAAATTATTTGGAAAAATTCAAGAAACCTGAACTCAGAAAATAAGTTTCCAATGAACTACGGTAAATACGTATGTCCGCACACACTGCTGCTTACCGTATTATCACAGACTTATATTTTTCTCGAAAAATTTTTCCAAATAATTTAAATCTATCTAACTGGGATAGTATATTGTAAATCCAAAAAATTGCTCCGAATCTAGAGAATTGAGCAGTAATCGACCGAAAATTACAGTATGAAGTAGCACATGAGTCACAAAAAGGTAGCACATGAGACACAAGAATTATTGGAACGGTAGCACAAGAGACAAATAGAGCGCAAGGCGAAAACCTAACTTAGAACCTAACTTAGAATCGAAATCTTCGAGAAAAATTATAAGTCTGTGGTAATATGAGAACAGTAGTACATGAGACAAAAACTGGCATATCGAGTAGTTCACGAGACAAAAACTGAGAACGAATATTTCCGAGATATACATGTTATTCCGGATTGTCAAACATTTTCCGGACAGTGGAAAAGAATGCTTAACTAATTAGTACATTCCATACTTTTCTCCCATAGTTTAATCTAGTCCTTCATACTCTCACCTAGAAGTCAATGGTACTTTCATAATGTTGCCTGTTATGTAGCTGCTTTGACTTCAGAAGGGATAGTACCAACAATAGAATCGATGAGATTACTTGTGATTCTTGTCGTCAGGAATCTGTCTAGGGAAACAATGCTTGAACGGTAACAAATGACACAATATTACGGAATCTGGTAGTACATGATACACAAAAAGCGAAGAAACGGTAGCACAAGAGCAATGGTAGCACATGAGAAAAGAGTAGCACATGAGCAATGGTAGCACATGAGCAATGGTAGCACATGAGCAAAAGTAGCATAAGAGAAAAAAGTAGCACATGAGAAATGGTAGCACATGAGAAAAGAGTAGCACATGAGCAATGGTAGCACATGAGCAAAAGTAGCACAAGAGAAAAAAGTAGCACATGAGATGGTAGTACACTAGTATTTGCCGTGTTAGGTTACTTCATGATGCGATAGTGTGCGAAATTGTGTCACCGTGTTCACACAAAACAACAGGCAGTTTGTTTTCGATTGCAGTCAACCCATTGCAGGTATACAAACATTGTGTGTGAGTGAGCGAGAGGTCTTTTTTGTTCCCATAACACTGGGCATCAATTTTGAATGATTCTGAAGGAAAAAAACACAATTTTTTCAATTGTTCTTCCCCAAATTTAGCCCTGTTTTTATTAGATTATCGACCAACATTTAGAATCCGCAAAAATATTTTTTCTCCTTTTTTCTATCTCTGTTCCTGAAAATTGATGAAATGGAAGAGGGCAGCTGTAAACAAAACTGTCTGCCTGTCTGCGTCTTCGCGTCGCGCTCGCTCCCCACGTGTCTTTTCAGCATACCAGAGTTTCACGGAAAAGGAATTTTCATTTTAGGGTTTTGGAAAACGGGTAACGGAACCCCTCTTATTTTTTAGGGTTTCGGAAAAAGGGTAATGGAAATTTCAGAGCATTTTCGGGTAACGGTAAAAGGGTAATGGAAATTCTGAATTTTTTTCGGGTAATGGAAAACGGGTAATGGAACGCCAAAAAAGGCGGAAAAAGGGTATTGGAAAAAGGGTAATGGAAACATATTTTCAAAGAAGTTAAAAATTAAAAAAAAAAGTGCTGCTTGTGTCGAATTACGGGCTAAACCGTGCGCATGCGCTATGCTGGAGAATCGTAGTGTCGAACTTTTTTCACATTTTACTATTTCTTCTTGGGAAAATTTTTGCTTTTTTCCGTGGAAATGAACCTTTTTTTTAGGGTTTCGGAAATCGGGTAATGGAATTTTTTCTAAGTTTTCGGGTAACGGAAAAGGGTAATGGAAATTATGAATTTTTTTCGGGTAACGGAAAACGGGTAATGGAACGCCAAAAAACGCGGAAAAAGGGTATTGGAAAAAGGGTAATGGAATTCCGTGAAACTCTGCAGCATACTTTAAAAATTCCGGGCCGGCCCGGAAAAAAAGCCCGGCCCGGGCTTTTTTTTTGCTCGGGCCGGGCCGGGCTTTTTTTCGTACCCTCGGCCCGGGCCCGGCCCGGAAGGCCTTGAAAAATTTTTCGAAAATTGAAATTTTCGAAAATTTTTCTCAATAATTTTTTTTCATAATTCAATTTTTTTTTCCTTTTTCAATTTCAGTTGACGCTGGACGGTCATTTTGCCCATACTTTTTTACAATTATGAGAATAATAGACTTATAGAAACGGTGAAAACAAGTGAAAAAGGAAAACTATTGATAAAAGATATTCATCAAAACATAGTACCTACACTAAATATTAGGCATTAACCCGCAAATAAATAAGAGAATATGTGTAAAATGTAATTGAATTAGACCAAATCTTACAACAAAGCATTTACTTTTTAATTAGTTGAAAGCTATCCTCATCCCAGTCAATATCCAAATTAAGCTTCAACTTGCGCAGTGAATCAATTCCCAGAATGTTGACATGTTCAAAATGCGTGCCAATTCTGCTCACTTGACACTCGATTCGAGTCGACTGGCCCTGAATTTCATACAATATTATTTTGAAATAACAATAGTAACAAACAAACCTGGATCGCGAATGGATAGTACATCCCGTCGACAACGTTTCCAGCTCCAATGAATGCCTCCAGTGTCTTAGCGCTGAGACACGTGAACGGACTTCCCGTGTCGATTAGACACCAAACGTTGATGATGCGGGAATCGGGTTTCCGGAACCGTTGGAATGTCAAAGGGATCATGAGCCTGGAGTTCGGTCCATGCAAGATTCCACGAACAGGAAACGCGGGGGGACCAAACGTTGCTGGGCTCAAGTGTTTGACGTCCTCCGCAATTCCAATCTAAAAAAACTTTTTGGAAGTTTTAAAATAAAAAATAAAAAAGCCTCAAAAAACCTTTTCTAATTCCGCTTCGTTTATATCCGTGAGCATGATGTCAAACTCATCATATGGCATGGCCAGAACGCCAAATGAACTATCGGCTCCGCTCGAAGAAGATCCGCTCTGAAAATTAGTTAAATAAGCGGATAAAAGTAAGTAAGACAGTGTATACCTGATTAAGACTATTCATATTTGACGATAGCTCCACTGTCCACAGCTCAAGTTCTAAAAGTCAAACATTTTGAAAGCAACTGAAGATATTCAATAAGTATGAAAACACGCTTCTTAAAACATTGAGGGGAAAGAATAATTCGTGGTGTATATATAGGTGACATCGAAACTGGAGACCTCTCTTATAAATGCGAAAAATCGATAGAGAGTAGGAATAAGTTGTAGGAGAAAATAACATAGAATCACGGATCGGAAATCACGCACAACGCGAACTACAGGAAAAAAAAAGTTTTTTCTGGTAACAAAGTTAATGGAAGAATGCAGGGCTGGGCAAACGGCCGCTTCGGCCGGCCTCGGCCGGCCGCTGGGCCGGCCGGCCGCGGCCGCAGCAAACGCGCTCTATTGACATCCGGCCGCGGCCGGCCCGTGCGGCCGTGAGATTTGAATTTCGCAAGTTTTCGAAAAAATTTTTTCGTTTTTTTTTCGTAACGAAAATGTTTCACATAATGGAAAAGAACATTTTTTGATCATATCTGACCAAAACGTCCAGTTTTGGGCGAGAGAAAGTATTTTTTTTTCAATTTTAATTTTTGAAAAAGTTGTTTAGGGTTTTGAACGCATAAATTCTATTGCAAGCGTGAAACTGAAAAAGAAACACGCTGGAAAATCTCGGAAAAATAATGTTTTTATGTTTTTGAAGAATTGAAAAAATTTCAGTGGCGGCCGGGGGGCGGAGTTTCAAAACGGCCGGCGGCCAGCCGGGGCCAGGCCGGCCGAGGCCGGCCGCGGCCGGCCGGCCGTTTGCCCAGCCCTGGAAGAATGTGATGTTGGCACCAGACATGCACGGAAGAAAACATTTTCAATACGGAAGACGGAAGACGGAAGAGAAAAAAGCACGGAAGACGGAAGATGGAATTCCGTGCATGTCTGGTTGGCACACGGTGTTTTTTTCACGACGCGCAGTAGAAAAAAAGAAAAAGTGCGGCCACTCGGAATTCCGTGCAACTCTGGCGGCCACCAATCAGCGCGCGGGGTGGGAGCGTCCGCAAAAATTTTGGAACCAAATTTTTGATTTTCGATCTGTGAACTGAGAAAATCAGAAACGAATTTCAAAAACAGCAAATGGAAGAGAAAAATCAGTTCGGCCGCGCTCATTCAAATCGTATCTCCTCCGCGAAAACTCGACCTTTTTTGACGCTCTTTTTTTTAATCGATTTATCTAAATTATCCGCAAAAATTTGGGGCAGGGCGACGAAATAGAACTGCGCGGAATAGAACTGGTACGAAATAGAACTCGATACGAAATAGAACTGCGCGAAATAGAACTGTTACAAGATAGAACTGCGCGAAATAGAACTGGTACGGAATAGAACTGGAACGAAATAGAACTGGTACGAAATAGAACTCTTGTGCGATGGAGCGCGTTTGCATCATTTTTTTCAAATTCATTATTCGATTTTCAGCGTTTCCAGTCGGGAAAAGTGGTGTTTCGCGTATAGAAAACAATTATCTTGTGTCTATCATAGAATTCATCCAATTTAGCGTCGGTAAATTGCGCAAATAACGAAGAAATGGGAAGAAATGAATTAAGCTGCCCCCAGTTCTATTTCGTACCAGTTCTATTTCGTACCAGTTCTATTCCGTACCAGTTCTATTTCGTACCAGTTCTATTTCGTACCAGTTCTATTTCGTACCGGTTCTATTCCGTACCAGTTCTATTTCGCGCAGTTCTATTTCGTACCGAGTTCTATTTCGTACCAGTTCTATTTCGAGCAGTTCTTTTCCGTCGTCCTGCCAAAGTTAGGTACCAAATTTTCGATTTTCGACTTCTAACTCGAGAAATTCTCGAAAAAACTGCCGAAAAATCGTTGTGGCCTAGCGAGCGCCGGGGTCGCGGCCGAGCTTTCACTCTTTCAGGTAGCTTTCACTCTTTCAGGTAAAAAGAACGCCGTGTGGCAGTCCACGGCACCCCGGTCGAAACATACGCACAATTCACGGCGTTCTTTTTACTACCTGAAAGAGTGAAAGCTCGGCCGCGACCCCGGCGCTCGCTAGGCCACAGCGATTTTTCGGCAGTTTTTCGGGAATTTCTCGAGTTAGAAGTCGAAAATCAAAAATTTGGTACCCAAATTTTTGCGGATAACTTAGATGAATCGATTAAAAAAAAGAGCGTCAAAAAAGGTCGAGTTTTCGCGGAGGAGATACGAATTGACTGAGCGCGGCCGAACTGATTTTTCTCTTCCATTTGCTGTTTTTGAAATTCGTTTGGGATTTTCTCAGCTCACAGGTCGAAAATCAAAAATTTGGTACCCAAATTTTTGCGGATGACTTAGAGGAATCGATTAAAAAAAGAGCGTCAAGAAAGGTCGAGTTTTCGCGGAGGAGATACGAATTGAAGCAAGTTCACTCGTGTTTCACGACGGCGGCCGCCATATCTCGCAAGTACCTCGGGAAGCAGGACTTTTGCTGCATTTTGTAATCGAATTGACTCATAGAATCGCTGTTTTTGAATTTATTCCGTTGCAATTGTAATCTGCTGTCAAAAAATTCGAAAATCGGTTTTTTTCTTGTTTTCCCGTAAAAAATCTGGATAGTTTTGGTGAATATGAAATTATTCATGTTCTTTCTGCTTTTGGATTATAATTGAATGCGATTCTCTGGAATTGTTGCTCTTTCTAGTCGTCTTAACCGACTTACTAACCGCGTGCGGCAGACTTGCGAAACTCCACGCCGCAGCTTGCAAAGTCTGATTGGCTAGCCACGCCCCCCACCACGCGCGCTGATTGGTGGCCGCACTTTTTATTTTTTACTACTGCGTGTCGTGAAAAAAACACCGTGCAATTGTATACTTTGTAATTTTTGAATTTAAATTTTTGTTTATTCTCTGTGGACTGTTGTGTCAGGTTACTTCATGATGCGATAGTGTGCGAAATTGTGTCGCCGTGTTCACACAAAACAACAGGCAGTTTGTTTTCGATTGCAGTCAACCAGAGTTGCACGGAATTCCGAGTTCCGAGTTCCGAGTTCCGTATTCCGGGGTTTTTTTCGCTCCGAGTTCCGAGTTCCGTGTTCCGTAGAAATTTTTTTATTCCGCGTTCCGAGTTCCGTGTTCCGCAGAAAAAGTTTCTGTTCCGAGTTCCGTACTCTGTATTCCGTAAAGTGGGTCCTCTCAAAATCAAACCCAAAACTGATAAAACAGAGAAATTTCTATGACTAAGCCCAGTTTCTGATGTCTAACATCATTTCCGAAGGCAGAAACAGTGACTAGGGGATGAAAAACCTCCAGGGGACGCGAGGAATTCCGAGTTCCGTGTTCCGAGTTCCGTATTCCGGGTTGTTTTTTGTTCCGCGTTCCGAGTTCCGCGTTCCGTAAAAATTTTTCTATTCCGAGTTCCTAGTTCCGTGTTCCGTAGAAAAATGTTTATTCCGCGTTCCGTATTCCGAGTTCCATAGAAAAAAATTTCTACTCCGTGCAACTCTGCAGTCAACCCATTGCAGGTATACAAACATTGTGTGTGAGTGAGCGAGAGGTCTTTTTTGTTCCCATAACACTGGGCATCAATTTTGAATGATTCTGAAGGAAAAAACACAATTTTTTCAATTGTTCTTCCCCAAATTTAGCCCTGGTTTTATTAGATTATCGACCAACATATAGAATCCGCAAAAATATTTTTTCTCCTTTTTTCTATCTCTGTTCCTGAAAATTGATGAAATGGAAGAGGGCAGCTGTAAACAAAACTGTCTGCCTGTCTGCGTCTTCGCGTCGCGACCGCTCCCCTCGTGTCTTTTCAGTCATAACCTCGCCAGAAAATTGACAACAAACATTTGAAATTGTACTGCTTGTTTTTTCACCTATTTTTATCGCTACATTTGTAAACGAAGAGTCGAAAACCAAGGGAATTTAGCCTTCAATTGTGAAAAATCATATTACGCGCCTGGTCTCTCTTTTAAAACATTTGTCTCGCGTGTTGCGGATTTGTTTGTTGCGTTAGTTTCACAGTACGGTACCGAATCTGTGACAAACCCAACAGGAAACATTTTCGTCCTTTTCGAAGCGATGTTTCAACCTCTTTCGAAATTTCTCCGCAAGCGTTCGTATCGTTGGTTCATTGTTCAATAAATCTGAAACGAGCGAAACGCATAAAAACCCATTCGTTTCAGTGTTTCGGAGTGCTGTGGTTTTCCGAGATTTCAGTTTCAGTGTATCCCTAGCGGAGTGTATTTTTTTTTGCAGGATGGTTTTCGAATCACTTGTAGCAGACCTTCTCAATAGGTTCCTCGGCGATTTTGTCGACAACTTGGATTCTTCGCAACTGAACATCGGGATTTGGGGAGGTAGAGTGCTCAGAAAAACATTTAACTAAAATTTGTATTTAGGCGATGTAAAGCTGGACAATCTGCAAGTCAAAGAAACCGCCCTGGATGAGTTCGATTTGCCGATAAAGCTAAAGTACGGTTATCTCTCTTCACTCGTTCTCAAAATTCCATGGAAGAACCTCTACAATGAGCCAGTCATTGCCACCATCGACGGCTTGAATCTCATCGTTGTACCCAATAAAGGAGTTGTGTACAATGAAGAAAAAGCTGCCAAAAACATCCAGGAAATCAAGCAAAAGACACTGGCTCGTCTTGAGGAGGCTCGAAAAGATCGCAGGAAGCCCAAGGACCCGCAAGCGGACACGTTTGCTGAGAAAATGGTCACACAGATTATCAAAAATCTACAGGTAGTGATGGTTGTTGTTTTTAACCACGCTTATAACTTTTCAGGTGTCCATATCAAACATACACGTTCGATTTGAGGACAGATACACAAACAGGCACCGTCCTTTTGCGATGGGAATCACACTGGAAAAACTCGACTTCAAGGTACGTTTTCTGAAAGATCTGCGTGGTAACCACCGCAACATCCATCTTGCAGACAACTGATGAAAATTGGAAAGAGACGATCCACAAAGATGTTGTCAAAATCATTTACAAGCTGGTATCGTTACAAAACTTGGCTGTTTACTGGAATTCCTCCTCCGAGTTCATTTCCGATCTGGAGGATAAAGAAGTTATTCGCAAAAAACTACACGAAACAATCCACAATGGGAAGAAACGACCGATTGGTTATAAATACATTTTGGACCCTATTCAGTTGGAGGCGAAGCTGAAACTCAACCAGAAACCAGAGACTGATGGATCGAATTGGACGATTCCAAAGATCGATCTCGGCGTTGACATGCATGCTTTGACATTAGCCATCGGGAAGTTCCAATATCAAGACATACTCCTGTTCCTAGAAGCTCAAGAGAGATTCAATGCGGCCGGACAGTATCTCAAGTATCGACCCAACCTTAATGAGTTCAAGGGACATTATAAGGCGTGGTGGAAGTTTGCGTACACATCGATTCTGGAAGAGAAAGTTCGCCGTCGTCGACATAATTGGTCTTGGGATCGTATGCACAGACATCGAGAACTCGTACGGAAGTATCAAAAAGCCTGGGTTCGTCGACAAACAGAAGCTAGTCCAGGTGCAGAAGTTGAAGCAACGATCAAAGAAGCGGAGAAGAAACTAGATGTTTTCAATGTCAACGTGGCTAGACAGCAAGCTGAGCTGGAAATCGATCGGCAAGGCTTGACCCGACAAGAGGATAAACCACAAGGATGGGTTGCTTGGGGAAAAAGTTGGTTCGGCGGAGGAGGCGAAAAGCAAAATGCGGACAAGCACCATAAAAATACGAAAGACATCGGATCGCAATTTCAAGAAGCGATGACTCCTGAAGAAAAGGCGAAGCTGTTCGAAGCGATTGACTATCAAGAAAACATTCCACCGACAAACTATCCGAAGCATTTTGTAGAAAACAAGTTTGAGTTCAAACTCGGACAAGTGGCCATCATTGTCGATGGAGCTGTATCGATGCAACTCCTTCAGATCAAGGCAAATGTTGAACAAAGGCCCAGTGCGTCGGCTATGCAGTAAGTTTCGCTTTTCAAATTTCATTCACGATCATCCCTTTTCCAGCGTTGAGTCATCCATCCAGCAACTGCGTATGGACGGTTGTGGTGTAGAAGTAATACGAGTTCGGGACCCTTCCATACCTTGGATGTCGTTCCTGCTTGATACCAACCCACTGAGAGGCGACTACGACCAGCTCGTGAAACTAGCGATTGCCCCGATCAACGTGAAATATCAAGCGCCTGCTATCAACAACGCTATAGACGTGTTCAAACCGCCCGAGTCTGTTCGTCTCAATCAACTAACCGCACTTGCCATGTCTCGTTACGAAGAAGTCAAAGCGCGATCAGTGACCGGATTAGCTCATGCAGTCGAACATCGCTCCAGACTTGTTCTGGACGTACAAATTCAACCTGCGAGAGTTTACGTCAGCGAGGGTGGCTCTTTCAATGCCGAAAAGCCGACGCTTCTGGCCGATATGGGATTACTTTCAGTGGTAACAGTGGACACGTCGAGTGTGAACACCAAAGGTCTCGACAAGTTGGGAGCTCTCATGGAGAAAGCCTACGATAGGTTCCACGTCAAACTGAGCAATGTGGTCATCGCATTCGCAGACAACGTGAATGCTGCCGAGAGTTGTGTTTTCGAAAAAGAGTCACCATTGCATGTTCTCAAGCCAACTGGTCTCGATATTCAAATACACAAGAGTTCAATTGACGATTTGCGATTGGCAAAAATGCGCGTCATCGGCGACTTGCCAGATATTGTGATTGGGATTTCTGACCTTCGGCTCATTGGATTGATGAAATTGGCTTTGTCGATACCGACTCCAAAAGCCGACGAGAAAACGGAAGCAGAAAAAGAATTGGAGGTGGTCCCCGTGGCAAAAATCAAAGATAGAGCGAAAATGAGAACAATTATGGAGGCGGAAGAGTTAGAAGAGGATGTCACACAGAAGGAAAAAGAGGAAAACGATGAAAAGAAGACGAGCGAACAGCAAGTGCAGATCGAGCTCGACCTCAGACTTAATCAAATTGGAGTTATTGTCTACCGTCAGGAATCAATTTTCTGTGATGTTTCTATTCTCAAAATGTCGTGCAAACTTCAAATGCGAACCTTTGATATGGTGGTGACCGCGGAGCTTGGATCTATCAGAGTTTCTATGCCAGAATTTAACTCTTTGGATACACGACGCCAACATTTGTATCTCATCGACAACGACGAAATGGAAGGAGCTTTGATGTCATTGAAGTTTGTCCAAGCGAATCCGGAATCTCCATTTTTCGCTACCGAGTACGCATCTACAGAACAAGCGATAGACTTCACTTTCACCAAACTTGCAATTTCCTTGCACCAGGAAGGAGTTCTTGAACTGAAATCGTTTGCCGAAGCTCTCCAGTTGCAGTTGAACGACCTTCAGAAAGATACACCGCCAGAAGAGAAAGTGCAGGAAACTGCTAGAAAGATCAGCAAGAAACTCAGCGAAAGTGTTATCTCAGTTGCCTCTCTAGGAACCACTCCTGGCAAAGAGAAGCGGCAAAGAAAGAAGACTATTACTGCAGCGACAACAGTTGATGTGTCCAGAAACATCAAGCAGCACATCAAGGCATCGTTCGGAAGTCTGTCACTGTTGATAGGTACTCAAAAGGCGTTGGAGACTAGCATGTGCATTGAGAATGTAAGTTCTTCTCAGTTAAAGCAAATTAAGTAGTTTTCAAATTTTATTTTCAGATTCATGCGAATGTTAAAATCACGGAACAGTTGATGGAAGTTGCTGCGGCTCTCCGAGCTATTTCGATGGAAGATGAAACCGTTGGCGCTGTTTACAAGAAGTTGCTTTCTGTCAATGGAACAGAAGACATGCTTCGGTTCGATTTTGTTCAATATCAGCGAAACGAGCAGCAGAGAGCAGATATGAAGTCTTCTGATATCGATATGGTCGTCAAAATGCGTCTCGCACAAATGCGTTTCGTCTTCCTGAACCTATGGCTCGCACGTTTGATGGCATGGATAGCGCCATTCCAAAATGAAGCAGTCCGCGCAGCTCATGCTGCTCAAGCTGCTGCTGCAGAGAAAGCTGCAACCGCGGCTCAAAACGTGAAGCAAATCATGGAACAATCGCCACCAAGAATTCAACTCGATGTAATTCTTGAAGCTCCATTCATTGTTGTTCCCAGGCTCTCAACATCTCGCGATGTAATCGTACTTCATCTCGGACGATTGGCACTTAAAAATGAGATTCGAGGAGATTCGAAATACCCGAAAGCTGTTATCGACCGTATGGACATTCTTTTGACAGATTGCACTTTCGGAATGGGAGTCATGAATGACGATGTCTCTGCGGTGGCCTCCACTTGTTTGATTTTGAAACCCATCTCATTCAAACTCGCTCTTCAACGAAACTTAATGTTCGCTGTTGCTAAGCAATTGCCTGAAATTGTCGTTGACGCTCATCTCAACTCGATTGAAGCAGAGATGTCAGATGTCGACTACAAAACTCTCATGCAAACACTTTCTGGAAACTTGGCCGAAGGAAGCGAGCTTGCGGTTCCCCCGCCGCCACCGCCTGCTCCACTTGAAGCTTCGCCAATTGTATCTAGTTCACTAACTTCACCATCTGGAAGAGAAAAAGATGTGAGGAAGGACAGAGAAGCAAATGCTGGGCCACCACCTGTGGAAACGTCACACACTCGAATTGTTTTCCAGTTTGTATTAGATCGAGTTTCCGCAGTGCTCTACGAAGGAGAAACTGTTAACGGTGTTAGGAACACTTCCGATGCGTTCGCAGCTCTACGTCTAAACAACGTCAAGACTTCTGGAAAAATCGGAGAAGATAACTCGCTTGTTTTTGCAATGTCGCTAGACGCGTTTACGATGGAAGACGAGAGAAAAGAAAAGACGAAAATCAGCAAGCTTATGGACAAAAAAGGATCAAAAGAGGAACGTTTCCTGGATATGAGCTTCAACCAAGACGCTGCTGCGAATAAGCAAGTGAAATTGAAAATGACCGCCTTCTTCATCTGCCTGTGTCCCGAATTCCTGGGGTGCCTGACACGTTTCTTCAATGTTCCACAAACTGAAGAAGAGTTGGAGAAAGAAAGCGCTGGCGTTTCGACTAAAGCTGTTACTTCCGCCACTGGAGCATCTGGTACGCCGTCAGAACCCAAATCGTCCGCCGGACCCCCTGCGCCGGTCGGAACCATCGCCATTGATTGTGATATGCATGGTGTTGAGGTGATCCTCGTAGAGGACTCCATGCACCCAGAGTCAACACAAGCTCTCATTCTTTCTTTCAATGTTACTGCTGCCTCACATCCAAACGAACAGACTAAAGATACTCGAATGAATGTCGCCGTGGAGAACCTCACTATTTTCTCCAGCTACTACCAGGTCAGCCGACGCAACGAAGTGACCTACCAAGTGCTCACTCCTGTCAAAATTGAAGCCCTGGTTGATATGAACACCGAGAAGAAAACTACTGACGCTGTATTGAAAATGTCTGCTTTGGATATCAAAATGTCTCCTTCGATCATTCGTTTGCTCTCCGCAGTGTCAGCGGAGTTCGCCAAAAGCAGCGCGTCGGTCGACACAGGATCATCAAGTCAGAAAAAGGCGAAACTTCGAAAATGGCCACAGTACTTCGAAACTAAGCCGGTGGATCACCGGAAATACTGGTTTTTCTCTGCTCCTATCGCTCAAGAAGCTGTTGAAGATCCCGAGGAAAATCCGGCCCAGGAAGAAAAGAGTAGAACGGAATCGATGATCGGCAAAGAAAACGCGAAAGTTGACATTGAGAGAATTTCATTCACGCTGGAAGCAGGAACGGGTGCGATACCTGTACCTCTCATTTTCTTAGACATGCTCATCAATGCTGAAGCTCATGATTGGTCGTCTGCAATGCGTGTCACTTCTGGAATCTCTCTACAAATGTCGTACTACAATGAGTCAGTCAGTGTGTGGGAGCCTATAATTGAGCCAGTGGAAAACGAAAGTGGGGAATTTGAGCGATGGAGACTCATGATGACGATGAAGTCTCGGAATAAACAGGATAGTTCCGACACCTCTCCTCAAACAGAAGTCAAGATTGAAGCTGACAGAATGCTGAATGTGACTGTTACCAAGTCATTGCTCTCTTTGCTGAACAAGCTCTCAGACGCCTTCGCCACTGCCGCGAAACAAATCACTCCAACGAAAACACGTCACTTGCCTGGAGTTTCCCCGTTTGTCGTTCTTAACGAAACTGGAATAGCTGTGAAAGTACTAGATACGGAAACGGTGCGAGTCAGTGAAAATGGTGAAGCCGTTGATGCTACCCACGGTGACTTCGTCGATGTCTATTTTAAGAATAGGAAGAAAGAGGAAGACCGTCGCTTGAGTATCGACCAAGAAGAGATTACTGGAGACCTCAAGTTTGAACTCGCGGGAACTATTCGAGAAACTAAAATCGGACGCGCCGAGAAGCGTATCATTCGTCTTCCGAAAGTCAGCGATGGTGGACAACAGTGGCTGATTGTAGCTGAAACAACTATAGAAAACAATCGACGTCTGGTTACGCTCAACTCTCATGTCAAAGTGACCAATCATCTCGCATATCCAGTTGAGTTATATTCGAAGAGAGACACGACTTTGGATCTGTTTGGAGTTGTGGACAATGGGGAAACTATCCCTCTGGCAGTACCATTGCTTTTCTCACCGTCCGGCGATATCTTCTTGAAACCTGTTGATGACAAGTAAGTAGTCATAAAATAGTTAATGGGTGTTCGTATATGTACATACATGTCATATCATGGAATCTACATTTTTATGCTTGAGTTTACACAATTATCTTCCAGATACGAAGTTTCGTTTGAGTCGCTCTGTTGGCACACTTTCGAGCACAATCGTCGACAGGCAGTTCGTTGTGATGCAGACTCCACTGATGGCTCGTTCTCTGGTATTTACATCGACTCAGTAGTGCATGAGGAAACGATCCGAGACGGCGCTGATGATCATACCATCAGCATTTACCACGTTCACCTTTATCCGCCACTTGAGCTTCATAATAATCTACCACTCGATATCAATTTGGAGATACCGACGATGAACACATTGGCTGCCGGAACATCCATACTTTTGAATGCCATCACTGGAAGTGTTGTGAAGTTGTGGGTGAACTATCTTGGAGAAAAATACGTTTTGGAGATGCCGGTACCAGAAATTAAGAAAGACTTGGAGGTCGTCGCGTTGAACACCGAGACTGGATCCGATGAACTGGTATTTGGTCTATCCTCCTTTATTTTTCAACTATTCTCTTTTATAGTTGCTCGGCTTGCACTGGACAAGCGAGTACGGAAATCAGAAAGTGTATCTCTACGCTCCTTTCTGGCTTGTTAACAATACAGACAAAGTTCTGAAACACGTGGTGAGTTTTATATTGAATTTCGAACTAAGAAAACTGTAGTCGACTCACGGTGCATTACATTGCGCTGCTCCGAGCTCTCTAAATGTTGAGCAGTATATCTCAATGATAGTGAATTTCGACCAAGAACTTCAACCGTAACATATGGCACAATGCGAATCAACTTAACTGCGACAGAGCGCGATGCAACGGGCCGTCAGTCGATTATACTGGAGATTTTCTCAAATTTCCCGAAAAACTACACGTTTCACCATGCTTCTTCCTGGTGTATCTGAGTTAAATATAATTTTCCTGCATATTTAACGACTTTTTTTTCGTAACAAGTTCCTGTCCTTAATTTTCAAATGCGAACTCTAAATACTAATCCCACTCATTTTGAATAGGAGAGCAGCGGAAACATGTTGACAAACACTGCGCGCGGGTGTGTTCCTTGCGGAAAGAAGTCGGTCGTCTCGTCTCAAGAGGTTACCCTATTTTTTTCCTTACGAATCATCCTGTAACAGTTTCCGGGAATTTGGTATTTTCCATTAGCATATACTTCCCAAGAAAGGTTCATTCAGCAACGACGATGTTTCAGGACGATGAAGCTGTCCAACACCCTCCAAATCAGAATCCAATCATTCTACCTTTCCCATCCGTTGACTTAGCCAAGAAAAAGAAAGTATGTTCACTGTGAATGAAAAACTCACAAGTAATCGAAATTCTGTTAAACAGGCAAGAGTCCGAATAGATAATGAAAGTGATTGGTCTGAAGAGTTCCCACTTGATACGGTAGGGAACGCTGCTCGCATCACATGCAAAGGAGGACACAATGATTTCGACGTGAGTTTCCTTTTCCCTAATCTGTCGAAGGTGAACTTTCAGCTAACGGTAGATATTAAACTGTGTCAATCTGGTTTGACAAAGATCGTAACCTTTGCGCCATTCTATCTGGTGTCGAACCTTGGGAAATACCCAATGGAAATTCGAGAGGAAGGCCAAAAAACGTGGGTCGACGTGCCTGCAGAAACAGTAAGATCCGCAGCACTAATCAAGCTACCCGTTTTATTTTTAGTGCGTCGGCCTGTGGCCGATGGAAATGAAGAAGAGAAAGCTCATGACAGTGCGATACAAAGAAGAGCCTGCTATCGAATCACTCCTTTTCCCTATCACTGAAAATTATGAAACTCTGTGCCACGTAAGTTATTGATTCGGTTTCGCTGTAGGTGGCATGAAATCGTTATTTGAGATGGATGGTGAAGTGATCGGAGTCGAAGTGTCTGTTTCCACGGGCGAATCGTCTGTAGCCATTCATATTTCTCCGTTTGCACCTGGCATGTGCCCAGTTCAACTGATGAACAACCTCACGGTTCCGGTAAAGTTCGGTCAGAAAGGGCACAAAAAAACGACGGTGCCTCCCAACGAATTCGCAAATTTCACTTGGGCCAGTATCATCGACGAAAAGATCTTGGAGGTAGATATTGGAGACTGGCACTTTGAAGATAAGCTGGATCAGAACCGCTTCGGTGATTTGCAAGTTGACAAGAACATTAGAAGGTAGTTTTTTGTTGTGCAATTGAGGTCACAGAATCACGTGTTGAAGATTTTCCTATTACTCCAACTTCCTTATCGGTCGCCAGCGAGTTCTTCTGTTCACTCCAGATGTTGACATCGCAAAAGCCGCTTACGGCAGCTGGGAGACAGATGTCGTCGATATGCAAGCAGAAGTTTCTTTGCAAGGTTTCGGGCTTTCCGTAGTTGACAACATTGTCGGACGAGAGATAATCTATATGGCCGTTTCTTCTTCGGACATTCTGTGGGAAGAAGAGGTCAAGAAAGGCCGTTTCAAGCCACTAGCTGTGAAGTACATGCAAGCTCTGGAAGAAAAGTATCAAGTCTCTCTCACAGCGCCACAAGATGTATTCGAAAGTTTGGAAGGACTCGAAGTGAACTTGAATAGAATGATCCTGAAGAAAAAGAAAGGCAAAGAAGTAAAATTACGGAGGGTCTTCGAGCAGGGAGTTTGGGCAAGTTATGGAAAGAGCGCCCAAAGAACTCGGTTGCATGCCAAGATCAATCACATTCAAATAGACAATCAGGTTTTGGAACGACCTGTGAATTAGTAAAACATTCATTTTTCCAGCTCGACGCTTGTGTCTTCCCGCGTGTTCTCTCGGTAGTTCCTCCACCGAAAAGTGTCATTGTGGATAACAGTTAGTTTTTTAAAGCTTCAAAAATAGAGCTGAAACAAAAAAGTTTTGGTTTTTCTGCATTCTTCCTTAGTACCAACGAATCAGCCCCCTGGAAACTGTATTTTCAGCGCCAAAGCCGTTCATGGAGCTTTCACTCCTCCAGCGTCAACCCGAATTCTCATCGATCGCCGAAATTGAGTACGCTCATGTTCTTATCCAAGAGTTTGCAGTTCAAGTCGATCAAGGACTTATAAATGCTATTCTCTCATTGATTTCTGGAGAAGTTACCAGGAAGCCTTATGGAGTGGGTATTTTTTTTAGATATACGAGACTATTCCAAATAACAAAAAAAAATTCAATCTCATGCTTTCAGAAAGAAATGTTCGACGAGGACGTCAAAAACTGTCATGTGACTCTGTCAGAAACCGCTAGCGCGTATCGATCCCAGCGTCCGAAAAGCTTCTATAATGATCTTCATATTTCTCCGATTATGATGCACCTCTCATTTTCACAGGGCGGCACTTCTGGAGACGCCGCCGCGTCCGGGGCAGCAATGCCGATACAGTCAGAAATGGTTTCTGTACTTTTACGTTCTGTGGGAGTCACACTCACTGAGTTGCAAGACGTCGTTTTCAAACTGGCCTACTTTGAACGGAAGTGTATTTTCTACAGTCCGGAACAACTGAATGCAGAAATTATCTCTCATTACGCGAAACAGTTCATCAAACAGGTCTACGTTTTGGTCCTTGGATTGGATATTATTGGAAACCCTTTCGGACTTGTTCGAGATTTGTCTGCCGGAGTGGAAGATCTGTTTTATCAACCATTCCAAGGTGCTATCCAGGGACCCGAGGTATGCAAAAAATGTGAAATATTAAAACGAAGAACGTTTAAAGGAGTTTGCCGCTGGTGTCGCTCTAGGAGTTCAGTCAATGTTTGGGCATGCTGTCGGCGGAGCAGCGGGAGCTGTTGGCCGAATCACCGGAACTGTGGGCAAAGGAGTAGCTGCTTTGACCTTTGACGATGATTATATGAAGAAGCGTCAAGAAGACCTCAACCGCAAGCCTCAATCATTCAGCGAAGGAATGGCACGTGGTTTCAAGGGGCTTGGAATGGGCGTCGTTGGAGGACTGACTGGTGTTGTCACAAAACCAATAGAAGGAGCTAAGCAAGAAGGTGGCGTTGGATTTGTGAAGGGAATCGGAAAAGGTCTGATTGGTGTGGTCACTCGTCCCGTCTCTGGTGTTGTTGATTTTGCCAGTGGTACTCTCAACTCGGTTCGCGTAGTCGCTGGAACAAACCGAGAAGCTGGACCGCTAAGACCACCGAGAGTTCTTCGCGCTGATAAGATCGTGAAACCTTACTCGAGCAGCGATGCTTATGGTTTCAAAGTTTTCAAAGACACGGATCGAGGTGAATTGGCGGAGACCGATGAGTTTATCACATATGCATCAATCAGCGAGAAGATAGTGTTGATAATAACTGATCGCCGCCTTGTTTTGAGCAAGAGAACCGACGTTATGGGTGTGTGGCAAACGGAATGGAGCACGGAATATATTAAAATCAAACAGCCCGAGTTCATCACCAACGGTGTCAAAATTCTTCTTAAGGTGAGCATTGGAAGCTTCTTGAATAGTATTTTTCTTTTCAGGAGAAAAAGAAGGGTTTCTTGGGAATCGGCTCTTCTGAAGGTAAAATTATCACTTTCCAAAATGCTGAAAAGATTCATTCAAAACTGGCTGCTGCATACACAAAAGCCACCAAAAGCTAAATCGAACTCCTGGAATGTTCATAATATATCCTATCTAATTCTCTCCTACGGATTTAAAAAAGTTTTATTGGACCTCCCTGTCGCATTTGTGTTAAGCAATATAATTTAATCATTTTTTCCTCTATATACTTTTCGGTAAATTGAAGAAAAATAAACAGCTTGATTGGGAATACAGAGTTTTCAAAATGTTGCGAAACACCAGATTAGTTCTCCTTCGTTTGGTTGACTAACCCATGTTATTTCGTTTTGTGTCTGGTCGTCTGCATTCTCATTGCTTCGTTCCGCGATAGTTCGCTTTTTTTTGTACAGATTCGCTTTCACAAATAATTATTTGAACCTATTGGAGTTATATGGAATCTTCATCCGAAATAGTCAACAAGGAAAGCGATTATCGGTGGCCGTGGTGTCAAACTGGAACGTTTGTTATCGATTTCATGCGAACTGACGGTGAGAAGGCATCAGTCGAAGGACATCTATCTCGAGCATTCATCAAGTGAGCTTTCTATTCATTATTGACCGTCGACGTCGATTTTTTACGTACCACTTATTAGTATTAGTTTTTCAAGAAACATGGTGATGACCTGACTTCTGAAGGCGAGAAGACTGAAGATGTTAACGTTGTCTCTTAGCAATCAGATAGTTGGTGGAGTTCTCTTTTCAAATTCTTAAAAACATCTCATTCTTCACCAATTAAAGTGTTTTTATTTCAGCGATTACGAGCTATTGAAAACGAGCAAACGCCCGAAAGAGCAAAAACCTTCAGAAGAACAGCTTCAAGAAGAGCTAAAGGAAATGAACATCATAGAAAAATCAGAAAGCAATGTCAGTGAAATTCGAGAGGAACCGAAATCCGACATTGCTTTCGATGTAGCCTCCAATATAAAGTACGAGACTCGCAAGAAGCGAAACAAACGCCAACGTTGTGATTACCGGTCGTTCGCGGAGTTTTGGGATATCTCGGGGGATTGGCTGATTAATCTATCCTGGCTCAATGATTTTCGCGACCAAATGACACCAGAAAATCAGGAGTTATTAGAGAAGCGATGCGTGTCGGTCAAACCTTTCCATCTCATTGAGCAGCACGAAAATCTTCTGGAAAATCCCGACTACAAAAGCGTAACGAAGGCCATGATCGAAGCAAACCCAGAGGCCACATTTGAAGAAATTTATGCTGAACACTGCAATCTAATCGAGAAGCAGGCTGAAGTTGATTATCATGCGTTTCAAGCCAAAGCGATAACTAGTCGCTGCAAGGATATGATGTCCAGAGTGAGTTACATCAGTATGGATATTGAAAAGAAACAGTTACTTCGTAGGTGAAACGCCTCGGATACGTTCCGGGTTTCGAAGAGTCGCAGTTTCCAGTCTCTTATAGTTTCAACCGATCCGACAATACACGAAGCAAACCGGTGATAGAGGATTTGCGATACATCATTGATGAATCCTACGCCAAAAAGTATTGGTTAGTTTGAGTCTATATGGTTCAGTAGTTATATTGTATTCAAAGGTGGAATATGTTACAGCGGAACAGATATGAGAGATGAGAAAAGTGAAACAGCAGAATCTTCTGAGCTGCTCACCAAGGCGGAAACAACTTCTAGCGAAGCAATGAACAGGACTGAAATCCGCTTCAGTTTTGATCCGGAGACTGAACAGCATCTTATCGCGTCAAACGCCAAACAATTGTACGCAAACGATCCAGAGATCTGCAAGTACTATTATCAACGCTATCGTCTTTTCTCACGGCTAGATGAAGGAATCATCATGGACAGAGAGGGCTGGTTCTCGGTGACTCCTGAAGCGATTGCTGAGCACATCGCCGATCGTGTCGTTCGACACGTGGGCTCAGTTGTCGTCGATGCATTCACTGGAGTTGGAGGGAACGCGATTCAGTTTGCGCTTAAGGGAGCACAAGGTTAGAAAGACAAATGAATGAAATTGTTCAAACACAGTTTCAGTTATTGCAATCGATATGGATCCCGTTCGTTTAAAATGTGCACGCCAAAATGCGGCGGTTTATGGAGTTGAGGACTACATTCAGTTCATTTGTGCAGACTTCTTCGATGTAGCCGCTACATGGCTTGCTGACAAGAAAGCAGCTCCTCAAGTGGACGCTGTTTTTCTGAGCCCACCTTGGGGTGGACCTTCGTATTTGAACTCCAAGGAGTTTGATCTGGAGACAGGGTGTATACCGAACGGAGTACACATTTTCGACGCATCTTTGAAGATTAGTCCGAATATCGCCTACTTCCTCCCGAGAAATACCAAAGTTAGCCAGGTGAATATAGTCATGAGCTCGCGCTTCTTCGGAACAATTGTATTTCAGCTGACCGAGCTAGCCATGGCAGCCAAAACTCGGGTTGAAATCGAACAGTCGTCTCTCAACTCAAAAGTGAAAACCATTACTGCCTATTACGGCGAGCTTGCATACCACAAAAAGAAAAGCAATTGAAGATTTTTTTCAGTTGTTAATTCTTTTCTGATTTCACATTTCCCTTTCACTTTTCCTAAATTTTATGTTGTTTTACTTACCTTGTCGCTGAATTATCGAAGATCTTCATTTGAATAAAGTTATCATCAGTTTGAAAAGTTTTTTTCTGACTTCAAACACTCGATTCCGCGCCACTCGGCGAAGACTCTCAACCCCGAATCACTCTAGACGCACAAATTTCGCCGGCACATAGTGACCTACCGTTTTGGAGGCAAGCCGTTGGTTCAGTTTCGAACGATTTCTCAACACAAGTTCTGTTCTTCTTCGAAGAGCCGACGTTTCCAGTTGATAATATGAGTTATCGCCGCGATCTTAATGCCATTCAACTAATAACTTTCATCCGCCTCGCTTTGTCCAGGAGCAGCTGTCTCTGCTGAACAATTACACACGCTATCATTGCTTCTTCCGACTCTCCCCTGCTCTGGGATTTCCGAAGTGAACGAAAAAATGAGCAATCAATATGTCTGCCAGCTTATCTAATAACTCGCTCTTTTTAAAACATCTGGTCGATGCTATTCGGTTTGAAACGATCCAATAAATCCATAGGATCTCGAAGCCACAAGTGCCACTTCCCACACGTCTCTATTCTTGAAAAACCTTTATCTTCTGTTCATTGTGGTCCACTTCTCAAACGAAAGCTTTGAAACAATGATCATAAACGGGTATAGGGATAAGAAGGTTGTTCAGACTAGGCCATCGTTATGATCTTTGGTAACCACATTCAACTTTTCCATGAATCCGAAAACTGTTCAGTCTTGGCCTTTCTTTCTGTTAATACATGCTCATTAAATTCCATTTTCCTCGTCCAACCACAGCCTTTCACTTTCGCTCTCTTCACCGCCTAAAAACAATGACAGACCGGCGAGGGGGAATGGATGATGATGTGCTGCTCTCTCCCTTCTGCTCCTTCCCTTCTATATAATCCATGTAGTCCCTTTCCTTCCAATTCTCCCCATTCCAACACACAATCATTCATGCCTGCTCCGTTTTCCCTTTACTTTTCTCTTCTTGCTTAATCTTTTCCTGCTCGAGACCCAGTTCCACCCACTTGGAAGGAAACAGATGGGAAGAGGAAGAGAGGCAGACAATAATGCTCGAAAGTTTTAATTATTCTCACATCAAGACTTCCATTCCTTTCCGTTTAAGGTCCTGGACAAATGAGAACTTTGCTGGCCTTTGTCATCTGCACGGGCATTCTCATCACTACAAGTACAGGTGAGTGTTTCTAATGATTACCGGAAGATCGAGAAGTGGCACAAATAAACAGCTGGACAACTGTAGTTTTCATACATTTCTCAAAAAATGAGTTCCCCGGAACTTTTAAAGTTTTATGGGTCAAGGTCCTTGACTCAAGGAGATATTACTGTAGTTTAAAGAAATTCCGAGAGGACTTCCAGACATTATCAGTCCTTGGGTTTGAATCGCTTCGCAGAAGTATTAGTCTCTACCAGACCCTTCCACCCCGCGGGTTAAATAGAAGTGTTGTCAGTTTTTGACTTTTGTCGGTTAATACGTGAAAATGGTACCCAAGGGAGTTAGTGCTTGAATGAAGGCTCCCAATTCTCGCCTATGATTTGTTTACACCCGTAAACAACTATTTTCTTTCGAAAAAAATACCCATGGGTGAGTTAGGATATCATTCTCTTCCATAACAATAAACTGGAAAGTTGTCATTTTTCAGCTTCCGACGATGAGGAGAGACTTATGGTGGATGTTTTTCGTGGATACAACTCTCTGATTCAGGTGTTGTTTTTCAATCCGAAAAGACGTTGTCGACTCCGAGAATAAACTTCTATCCTTTCAGCCGGTCCGAAACTCCTCCGAACTTCCGCTGATTGTACGAATGGCTCTGCAACTCGTGCTGCTCATCAATGTGGTCAGTAAACTCCCAATCGAATTATGAATTAGCTTTGACACCCAATTCCCAATTATAGGACGAAAAAGATCAAGTCATGCACACCAATGTTTGGTTGACACTGGTTAGTTTGGAGACTACTGGGGAGCTAACTATAGGAATCTTTTAGCAATGGCATGACTTCCAAATGAAGTGGAATCCAGTAAATTATGGTGAAATCAAGCAGATTCGAGTTTCTCCTGATAAAGTTTGGCTCCCGGATATTGTTTTATTCAATAAGTGAGTGACTGCACTCCACTTCCCGAATAATCGAGAAAACGTTCAGCGCGGATGGTAATTACGAAGTATCATTTATGTGCAATGTAGTTATCAATCATAAAGGAGATATGTTATGGGTGCCACCAGCAATTTATAAAAGCAGTTGCATTATTGGTGAGTTTTCTGATGAGTGGTTAAACTGAGGGTATTATAGGTTCACGGTGTCTGTTTGCCAGAAGTGAACATTAGAAAGGAGTCTGCAAACACCGCGAGGAGAGAAGAGAGCGTGGAAAATTGAGAGACAAGAGTCACGACGCCTGTTGTCTCTTCATTTTCCACACTCCTTTTTCGTTGCTCGTTGCGTCGCGTGCGATCTGTTTGCAGACTCCTTCCTAATGCTTACTTCTGGAAAACAGACGCCGTGAGCCAGTAATAAGAATTCCAACGCGACTGTGGAATCCAAAGCCATGGCCTAAGTTTCGACTGCATGCATCTTTCAAACTTTCGCGCTCCGTCTAGAGGAGTTCGGTGTAGTGTGCGAGCTAGAACACCCAAATGACTGAAACTCTGGATCTTATTCTCTACGTACAAGTTCTTCAGACGTTGAGTTCTTTCCATTCGACGAACAAGTTTGCACTCTAGTTTTTGGAAGTTGGACTGTGAGTTTTTAAAATCTACACTCTCTCAATCCTAATCAGTTTGCAGTACAATGAAAACGAAATAAAACTGGAATTCGTCCAGGCAGAGCTGGTAGACGTCTCCGAGTATTCTCCTAGCTCCATCTGGGACGTCATCGACGTGCCTGCTTCTCTAGTCAACAAGCGCTCTCGCATTGAGTTTCAAGTCAGGATAAGGCGAAAGACTCTTTTCTACACTGTCGTTCTTATCATTCCGACAGTCTTAATGGCTTTCCTCAGTATGGCCGTTTTCTTTCTTCCCACTGATTCGGGAGAAAAAATAACGCTCACCATATCCGTGCTCCTTTCGATCGTTGTGTTCTTACTGCTTGTTTCCAAGATCTTGCCACCAACGTCTTCAACTATTCCATTAATGGCCAAGTATCTGTTGCTAACATTTGTACTCAACGTTATCACTATTCTGGTGACTGTGATCATCATCAATGTTTACTTCCGTGGGCCTCGAACTCATCGTATGCCGCAGTGGGTGCGAATTGTATTTTTACAAGTATGTGAAACACAACAGTCACTTCACAATGAGCCTGTTTTTCCAGTACCTCCCAAAACTTGTCTGCATGAAACGCCCAAAGTCGGTGTCCGAAAGAAATGCAGTGCGTTCGGGAATGGCTCAACTTCCCGGCGTCGGACAATTCACGCTGAGCCCATCAGCTCATCACCCGCTTTGCCCATCAGCGGACGATCGGACAGCGACAATAAGGAATTCCGCTGTAAATGAAACGTCAGCTTACTATCCTCTGAGCACTGATGCTTTGAGAGCTATTGATGCGATCGAGTATATCACAGAGCACTTAAAGAGAGATGAACAGCACAAGTCGGTAAGTCGAAATACCCATCCCCGATGCAATTACAGTGCCGGAAGTTTCAATTTTCAGTTTCGCGATGATTGGAAATACGTAGCCATGATCATAGATCGTCTCCTTCTCTACGTCTTCTTCGGGATTACTGTAGGTGGCACATGTGGAATTCTGTTCTCCGCGCCGCATGTTTTTCAAAGTGAGTGAATGAGCGATCATGGTCCAAAAATGACAACCAATTTCAGGAATCGACCAACAAGAAATGTTAGACCGCTTGAAGGAAAAATATGAGTCTGCTTCGAATGCTCCATAGCTTCAAAAGCATTACTTGAAGATCTGTCTATGTAGCAATTAGAGATACAAAATGACGAGTAGATCTAATGAACGGGTTCTATTTTTAAAGTTGTCTAATGTAAATGGTTTGTAATCGAACATCAGACACTTTTTCTGGGTTCACTAGTCTGTTTACACGTCTTCATTAAAACATTTGAATTCAGGGAAATCTTTACGTAAAGTTTGATGTCGTAATGTACAAGGAGCTTAATGAGTATACGCTGTTCAAGAGATCACGATTCGATTGCACAATGGAGCAAGATTGCGAACTCCGGTTCCAGCCACGCAGTTGCAAAGTTGACGGACGCCGGCAGTGTCGAATCCAGAAGAGATGGCGCATTGCTTAGTAGACTGGACGAGAACGCTGTCTGGAGGGAGATCCAATCCGCACCTTCAAAAGAAGTCATTCGAGACAATCTCCGTTGCTACCTACTAACCCGAGTTTCTTATAACAGTTACCAGTGGATCCGCGATCCATGCACTTCATCACACAAGTGGCGAACTTCTTTCCGACAGACAAGAAGGCCTTGGCTTCCGCTTGAATTCCTGCACGCGAAAAACTTTATCAAGATGGCTTACTGATTGTTGCAACATACCAGATCTCTGCAAGATTGAGTTAACTTCGGTGAAAGCGGCAAGTTTGAGAGTTTCTGGATAACGCTTGCGGACCATTCCTCCGCCGCTGCGGGAGCACCTGAAGTAGAAGAAGATATTATACCGATTAGACTAGATCAAGAATTACGAGTTTTGGAGATTAGATTTCTGGCAGTTTGCCGCTCTCGCGATTGCTGGCTCTTTGGCGAGCATGCACTGTCGGAGGGCCGGATAATTCGCTCCCATGGCTGCCACATGGTTCTGGCACTGGTCGGCGCACTGCATGAATCCTCCTGTTGCAGTGCCTAGACATCCTTCAACCTCCGCACAGCCACACTGACGTATCATTTGGGACGTGGCGACGGAAAAAGTAGCGCAGAGAATGAGTATCGAGACGTGCATTCTGAAATGATGAGATCTAGTTATAAATATTGATTAGACGCAAGGATCAGCAGGTGAATTCATTTTTATAACAATTTTTCTAGTTAAACCAAGATGAAATCATTGTGTAGAATCAAAAAATGGTTGAATCTTCAGAAAAACACTTTGATTTTATAGTCAGATCCCCGAAAATTCAACATCAACTCCTCCCTTCTCGACTCCGCCCCCTTCTCTCCTACCTCGCTTCTCTCTTCATTCTCTATATCTCCTCAAAGTCTGCATCTCTCCACTCTTTCTGTTTCTCGTTCTCTTCACGGAATAACTATTAGACGACGTCAACCTCTAACCTCCCAGTACCTCGTCTGAAATCAAAAATCGTGTTTAAACTTGTTATGTTACAATCGAGACCCACCGTCCCGAAGAAGGAGTTAGACACTTCGACGGTGTGTAACAATGATTGGGTTTCGAGAACTTGCGAACAATGGGTCATTTGGGCACTTCAAGGACGAACTTCGCCGATGATATTCGCGGCTATCATTTTCCGCCGAAGTATCAAAAATCGACCCGAATGGCATCACCAACAAAGGGAATTTGGCAACCTCTCAATGAAGTTCAACAGAAGAGCAGAGCATCGAGTCTTGAAATCATATTCGGATTCTTTTTGAACTGTCTGCATCTGTTCTTTAAGTGATCAACGAACAAAACTTCGATTGTCTCTTTGGCGAAACGGCTACACTTTCGACTCGGATTACTATGCAGTTTGATCTGATTTAGGAAAGAAGTGTGGCCCCCGAAGGTCTGATGTCTCCAAACAAGATTTCGATGATATCATCATGAAAAACAGATCAAATATTTTCTGAGCGCTGAGGATAGATAAACACATCGCGGAAATCAATGTCTCGAACTCTAATTGTTTTCCCTATACGGATGCAAAAGCGGTCACAGTCTGTAGCTTGACTTGGCAGATTGTCTAGCCTGTGAAATTGTGATTTGAAATCTCGATTCTAATCGAAATTCGGCGATTTCTTCGGCGAACGTTCACTTTGGAGAAATCTTTGAAACATCAAATTATGACGTATGTGAAGGTTTTTGGAACAACTCTTGACCTCGTCTCCGTTTAAACGTTCATTCTGAAATGTTTGGCGAAAAACACTTGGGATGTGATTCACATAGAGTCAAGTGTGCTACCTGTGATTCACACCGTAACCACGTAAGTCAAAACAAATGTCAGCCTCAATCCCCAGTAGGTTCTTGCTGTTGCGAGAGGGGGTTTCAGGGTCTCGAAGACCATCGACAGAAGTGTTTTCGTCATTTCGAGTGACCTTCAACAAGGGTCATTTCATGTTCTCTTTCTTTTTGGCCACACTCACTCAAAAAATAAAATGGAATGTGAAAATAGGCGAAACTTTTTTAAACCAGTTCCTTATCCATATTTGAATCAACTTAAAGAAGTAAATATTAAGGGGAGTGGAGTTTGAGAGCGGGACCAATTTGTGGACAGAAACATTGTGTCCGTTTGTACTGGGCTCGAAACTACTCGAAGCTGAATTGACTTAGACTACAAACCTAATGGGTGAAAGAAGCGCTTGGAAATGTCTATATCTTTCATTAGACAACTTGCTATATTCTACTGACAAGAAGTCACACATTCCACAATCAACAAAACAAGAAAATGAAAAAAATTCCGTATATGGTTGCTGAGTGTTCTGATATCAGTCGGATTGTGTATCGTCGCACTTCAACGAACTTTCCTGCTTCTTTTTCGCTCGATCACTCTCGCTTTCGGATGGAGAGATGTGCGGAGAGAGCAATTTCAGCGAAACGGTTTTGGATACTGATTTTTTAGGTACAACCTTGCGTGTAGAGTCAGCTACACTTTGTGGTGTCTGGCTCACTGCCGAACCCGCTCTGACTTCCTGCTTACTGGGAAGAGCTTTCGGAATCTGAAAACTCGTTAATTTTAGGTATCTAGCACTTTAGTACAACTATTTTCTGGTTTGAAGTGTTGCTCGTTGCTTTAGCCAATTCTCCCATCTCCGAAACTTGAGTTTGATCCTCTGGCGAACTTTTTTGAGTTGCTTCCAGAAGAAGAAGCTCTTTCTCTTCGTTGAGTCGCTTTTTTACTAATTTCGCCACCGCTTCTTCTAACTCCTTTTCTTTCAGATAAAACTTCTTGTTATTTTCACCATCGTCGCGAGAAGAATTGTCTGAGTTGTGAGGATTCCGATAGCTTTTCCGGGACTTCTCATCGATAAGGAGTTTATCTGGGAGCTTGACCATTTCATCAATCGGCCGGTACGTGTGGCGATCGGTAGCGGCAGCTTGATTAGTGAGAACATTAGATACAAGATCCACTATTTGGGGATTTCGAAGCATCGCCTGATGAACCTTTTTCACTTTCACAGGCACCGCTGATCCATGCATCGGGTTTGTGTTCTCGCGAACGGCAGTTTGCTAGATTATGTAATTTTCTAACTAGATTCGTTTAGTTAGGAAACTCACCAAATTCGTGGGCAGACTGACTTTCATATCTATCAACTTCGGAGGTTTATCGTAGAAGTCGTTGATATAACTCAGTGAGACCATAAGGTTCCGCTCTATCATTGAGTTCATCTCGAAATCATCATCATCCATCCCGAACGGGTTGAGCATCACAAACGCAGTTTTCAGCCATCCCACAAACACAATGAACTCGATTATGCCGTATATTGGGAGATAAATGTCAATGACGCCTTGCCAGCTTTTGTAGTCACCGCTTATTGTTTGTGACGAGAAACAGATCAGAAGGAAGTAGCAAATGGAGCAAATATGGACCGATTGTACGTAAACTAAAGGAACTGTTATGGAGTCAAAGGAGAGAATCTCGTGAAGTTGTTGGCGGTAAGTTAGTATCGTCTGATTGACTTCTACTTGATGAAACTCATCGATCAGAAGCTTGTTTCTGGCCACCTTCATGAACTCTAATGCCCATTCGATCGGAACCCATGGTCGCATTTCTTTCTGGAACCAGATTCTCTGTTTGTTAAAACGTGAGCTACTCACACTTGACTTGTTGAGCTTGGACAGCTCTTCTTCGGTGAGCAGTGTAGGAGTCAGAGATTTGATTGTTGGGAATCTCTTTTTGATTCGTACACTGACATCCCGAAAAACGAGTACATACGAAAGCCACAAGTAGCGCATGATATTCTGTCGCAAAACCGTGTCTTCTTGCTGAAATAGCGAATTCGTAGTAGAAGAGCTGTTCATCGAATACTTCATATTTTCCGCCTCGAGTTCTTAGGTAAGCTGTTAGTTGGAGTGCACACGTGTCCGGCCACGGTATCGTCATGAAGATGCTCCACCATCGATTCGATACGTAGGTCACGAAAAACCCGATTGCAAACGTCATAAAAGTTCTACTTTTCCCAGAAATCTGGAGAACTTCCATGAAAAGTGGGTTGGGGGGAGGGGGCCTCTTATCTCACTTCTCTGCAACGGGCAACAATGTGCTCGTATGTGTAAGCGGCATCCGTTCCGCGAATGAAAAACTCGTAAACGGTCCGAATGTTGACGAATATGAACAGCCAAACGATGATCTCCATATGAATTGCCTTCCAAACGCTACCGTTCCATCGGAAAAGGAGCTTGAAAAAAGCCCATGTATCGGCTGTTGCCACATCTTGCATGTACCCGCAGGTCATGATGAGAAGTGGATTTCAGTAGCGTGCATGGAATACCCGTTTTGTTTTCACGTGAATCTTTTAGTGGGAAGAGGGCACGTTTTCTTCATTTTCCTCGAGGCTTACTGCTTGCAAAGGTGAACGCGCTCCTAGACCACACATGAACCTATGCGAAGTTTTGGCTGAAGTTGGCTGAAGTTTTCCACGTCTTTCAAACTTTCGCGCTCAGTCTAGTGGAGCGAGAGAGGAGATTATGAATGAATCGAAAACTTCATAACAAGGAATAACAATGAAAAAAGTAACAAAGTAACATGAAATGTGTTACCAAATCGGATTCTCACTGAAAGATCAAATTCATCAGTTCGCTGCTCTCGGTGGAGACATGCTTCGAACGCTCCTTTTTCGTTTTTTTCAAGGTTTTCTTTTGATCAACGTCACGTTGGAACACATCCCACTTTCCACCAGTAGATTTTACTTTAGCCTCGAGCTTCTTCAAGTGACGTCCTTTTTCAATTTGCTCTTCAAAATGAGCAGCAATCCGGCGTGCCTAAGCAGGAAGCTATTTTAATGGTGTTAGACTTTTTTTAGATCATACCTGTGCCACTTCGACGTTCATTCGTCGTTTCTCGACCTCTTTTTCGTACTGTAACTGCTCCATCAAATGCACCCATTTAAACCTGTAGAAACCTTTGTTTGCGTCAATTATTTTAAAAAATTTCTCACCCAGACAAGTATCGAATGTTCCATAGCATACTTGAGACCGGATCCTTGTTCTTTCCTCCGATCGGAGTGTTATCGATCTGTTGAGCAATCGCTTTAGCCAGTTTCTTCTTTTTCAACTCCATCCAACCCTCGGCATATCGATTTTGTTGGTTTTTCGTGTGCTTATTGCGCTGAAATTCAGACTTATCCATCCGGTACCGTAACCAGACAACTACCGCCAAAAAAATTCGACCGATTTGACCTGGACATATTTTTTCGAAATATTCTCGTATACGGACGACATTATACTTGGGAGGAATCATCGAGAAATACACAACCTATAAAGGTTAGTTGCAATTCGTTTCAATTTTCGAAAGCTTACGCCAGTTTTTTTCTGTTTCTCTTCTGGGTCTTCGAAAGTCTCGCTCAAATCGTCGTTATCTGCCTCTTCTTTCACTTCCATAACAGTTTCTTCTTTTCCTTCTCGTTTCTCCGAGCCGGATTGTTCAAGATCTGGATTTTAGTATTTGAAAGAATGGCTCTCCTGAAAGCCAACCTTCTTCTTTTTTGACTTCCTCCACCGTTAGTTTCTCGGAGTTCCCTTTAGTGACTTTCTTCTTCTTCTTCAGTGCAGGGGCCATTTCCTAAACAGTTATGAAGAAATATCAAAACCCCTGGTTTAAACTATGACAAGTATTACAAGTGGTTAGAAAACCGTTATCACGAAGAATCAACCATGAATTACACACGTGTTTTATTTAAAAAAGAAAAACGAGTCGAAATAAGTTCCAAATAGTTATTATGCATACGAAAACCTTCTAGAACTTGTTCAAGCTGTTTTCTTGACGATCATCTTCTCATTTTCGATTTCCATCTGGCTTCCCTTTCTACTTGGATGCAAATCCTTAACCATTTGAATACCAGCTTTTCGAGCCATTCTTCCAGCAACACTTCTTGGACCTAAATCCCAAAGTTGAGCGGCTGCGAGACTGCCATGACCAGCGGCGAAAAGAGCGTGGTGGGTGACATCCGAAGCCTCATCACCATACTTCAGTTTCACATTTTGCACGGTTTGATCTGCAATGCTGCGGCACAGTGCACGAGAACCATCTTCGAGGCTCATCCAGACAGTGGAGATACCCGTTATTCCACTTCCGAGAACTTCTGAATGTTATGAAAACTATAGATAAATGTACTCAATGAGGTTTACCAATCGTGCCGGAAACGAGCCCTCCAGTTTTTCCGTCTCCGAATCGTTTTTGAGCACTATCCGCCAGCTTTCGACCCATTGAGACACCCATGTCTCCGATTTTGTCGACTGGAAAAACAGAGAAGGATAAATGATTACCCTTTGAAACAACTCACGTAAATATCTGGTGCATTTTGCAACGGTCTTCGTGCCCTTGTGCATGTAAACGACGCTCCCTTTAACTAAAGGAGAAACGGTCATTGGCTTGTCAGTCTCAGAGAGTGCTTCTCGGTATTGCTCGCCACTCTCCTCGACTCTCGAAATCACTTTCACTGTAGTCGTTTCCACACCCCAAGCGATTTTCTGGCCATCTGGAAAGTAGATCAGATACCAAGAAGGGAATTCTAATTACTCACTTCTGATCAAAAACTGGGAAATTTTCGTGCTGATTCTGTTCTTTTCGTCTTTGCTCAACTCTTCCGATGGTTTTGTTTGTTCTTTGAAATCGGTGAACTCTCGGAGCATCAGATGAAACTCTTCGACAAGTCGATCTTCGATATCAGCCGAAAGGATAATCGCAACCATCATGCCTGAAAACTTTCTCTGTCTTAAACGCAGTTTGAATTGAAAAAAACACATGAATGAATATTCTGACTTTCACTCACTTGGGCTCTCTGTGGTGGGATTCGCGACGACGTAAGCTCCGAATTCGTTGCGAAGTACCGGAGTCTTTGATCCCATCAATGGATAAACCCATGGTCCAACTTGCATGAAAACGCGAGGATCTGATTTTTCTTGATCCAGCGGGCCCGAGAAACGGAGAATTTGAAGAGAAGTGGGTGCGGATGGAGCTGCTGTGACTCCATTCTGAAAACCGAATCGATTCAGGGTTTAGATTTTTTAAAAAGAAAACTGCTAACATCGATGGTGAAAAGTTGAACACCTTCCGGTAGAAAGAAGATTAAATCGGCCTCCTCTGTTCCGTACGAGTCTAGTTGCATTCTTATGGTCTCCTTCTGAAAACATAACACGGTTAATAAGCACTTTTCTGTATTCCGCTCACCTCGCTAACTTCTTCCTTTGTTTGCTTGGTTTTTTCTGACGTACGTTTCGGTCCTTCCGATTGCAGCACTTTTATTCTGGAATTTCAACGAATGATTCAGTTATTTTCATATTCATAAACCAGTCAAAAAGCGGAAACCAAAATCATACCTATTCGTAACACTCGGCTTCGCTTCCTGCATCATTTTCCACATTTGACTTTTTTTCGCCTTTTTCATTTTCTCGCCGTCCGTGATAAGATTTAGGCCTTTTTCATACATCGCCAAGGTGTTTTCCTGTAAATTGAAATTTCAACATATGTTGTGGATGTAAAAGTCACCCAGTCATTGACTTCATCATAACATAGCCCCTGTTCGATTGCTGCATAAGCTTCAGAAAAAATGGCATCGACTTCAGCGGTATCAGGAATTTTCATGAAGAATGAAACCATTTTGGAACGGATTGCAAGTTGTGAAATGTCAGGGAGACACTGAAGAGATGAAAAACTAGCAACGGACACAACAAAAACATGCCAGGCGGTCTGCGTCTCTCCCTCAAATTACTCTCTCATTTCACTCTGTCGCGAAACATGCGTCATTGTGTGTGAAAGTTCGGAGAATATGTGGAAATCATGAATTCGAATGAAGAAAGATTTATCAGGTGAAAGTCGCTAGAGGATACTCCTGCTTTTCACTTCTCTGGATTCTATGAAAAACGATCGATGTGAAAATCTATTCGACGTAGCGCTTGTTCCACAGTGGGATGTACTGTCCAACAGTCTTCCATTCGCAGAAGTAGATGGCCAGAAGGAAAGCCGATCCTCCGTAGGCTCCGTACGACTTGAAGCTGAAAACTCCATGGAATGAAAAACCCTCGCAAACTAATGAGAGCGGAATAAAACACTACAAAGCTGGGAAGTACCCTTTTCGCTGGAATAGTGAAGATCTGTCTCTAACTGAAAACTCACTAGTTGGGGTTGGTGAAGGCGTTCTTCACAAAACGGGCTGGCTTCATGTACAGCATGATTCAACCTGAATATCGGAAATCACTGATTTAGCGGAAGCTGCACACTTTTTCAAGTTCTCGAACAGGTAAGGTAATTTAAGTGGCATCTACACGTAGATGAAAAAATAATCCCGGAAAGAAACGAAGTTTTATTACATCTGTAATAACACAAAAAGAGACCCCAGTGATTTGGAAAATAAATTAATCGATTATAAATACATTTTCTTCTAAAGCTTTCAGTTTAACCCAGGAAGTTGACCACGACCAGATGAAGGATAAGATTGGCGAAGATGAATTCGGCAAAGGCGCGTTCTGTGGATACTGATGTGAATTCAGATCGATTCTCTTGATTGACTTGCATCCGAAGGCACGCTAAAACAATTGAGGTGAATACTTGATAGAAACAGTTTTGAAACGAACAGGCTAGAACGAAGGAGGTTACCGTCGAGATGAATCCAGAGAGGAACGAGTTGAACGGGAAAGTTCCGACGAGGAGGCAGTAGAGGAACTAGAAGAATTGTATTATTCGTATGCGTTTTCTTTTTTTATCTTTCCAACCTGGAAGATGCCAGTGAACAGGATGTAGACCATGTACGCGTCGATGATCTTCAGTTTCGACGACGTCGTCTTCTGGTAGTCGTCGAACAGTTTCGTGAGCACCGGGACCACTTGAGAAGCCATTCTGCAAACCAGGCACGTGAAAAATGTTTTTTAGAAAAATTCATAGAACATCAAAAACGGATCAATCGAAGGATAACTTCCAAACTAAAAAAATGAAGGAAAATTGATTTTGTTTCGAAACTATGCCAGCAAGTTCTAAAAGAACTCCCTCAAAGCTTGAAGAAAACAAAAACAACAGATTTCGAGATAAAAACGTCAAAAATATCAGTCAAAATCCTGAAAATGTGCGGCCGCAAAATTAAAGGCACATAACGTTTGCCAACACTTTCGCCACGAGACGCAAGCTCCGCCCCCTAAACGCAAACCCGCCGCACTCGTTCTCGCAAGAGTGGGGCGCGCATTGTTACTCTCGTTGAATTTCGTCCGAAGGACCGACATCAACCGGCTGGTGGAAGAAAAACCAAACATTTTTCTGTCTTCCCTCTCGTCTAATCAGAGACTGACCTCATGCGACGTACTTGCTGACATACTTCGTTTCAACATCGTCCTAGGAAAAAATGCTATACACAGTTATCAATCTTTTGGCGTAAGTGTTTTTTCTTTGGATTCTCAAAAAAGCTTTATGTCTTCAGACAGATATACTGCAATGGGCCTATTCTGCAAACAGTCCAAGATTCACATATGTTTCCGGATTCGAAACATTTCGTTGACATGTCACTCAAATACGACCCAAGTGAGTTGATTGCAAAAAACATCTAATAATTGGAACAGAGAAACTTATCAAACGTTCAAAACCATCTATCAAAATGCTTATCTTTATTGTTTGGCGCTGTGCCCAAACCGGTTCTCTTCTCGAAGTTGCTGATTGGTTTTTTAAATTTTGGAAAACTGAATGTTTGGGAGTTACTCAGCAGAAACACGAGGGAAAATTGATGTTTTTCAGTTACGACACTACGTCACTTCGATGAACTAGGGGATACGGTATCTGATCAGATAATCCTTCGTGAGTTTGTCACCTCGCACTTCAATCCACCAGGAACGGAACTCGTGGAGTGGTTTCCCACCGATTGGGTAGACTTTCCGTCGAATTTCTTGAACATTCACGATTATCATCACCGAAGATGGGCTTTGCATTTGCACCGAATCTGGAAGGATTTGTGCAGGAAGGTATAATCTATTCTTACAACTGTTTGACGGTACATCCAGTTGCATCGGGGGTTTTCAGGTACGCGATGACGTCAAAGTTCACCAGGATCACTATTCCCTGCTCTATGTTCCTCATCCGTTCATAATCCCGGGAGGTAGATTCCGAGAGTTCTATTACTGGTATGTTTTGAGGCTCTAGAATGTCACTGTGATAAATAGATAGCTTTTCAATTTCCAGGGACACGTTCTGGATCCTGAAAGGGTTGCTCTTCTCGGAAATGTATGAAACGGCACGAGGTGTAATCAAAAATTTGGGCTACATGGTCGATAAGTAAGTGTTTTCCTGGTTCCGACTCAAAACACTAATTCGCAAAAAGGTATTTCCTCATCGTTCTTATCAGTGATAGCAGTATCAGGGGGGGGGGGGGGGGGGGGTTAGTTGATTGATGACCTCCCGCCCAGGGCCACGGGACAATCATGTGATCAATTTGAAAAGGAATGTTCCGTTTTGATGTGGTCAGATTGGGTGTAGGAGCGGTACTCCTTGCGCTGAGTGCAAATTTCGACTAAACGGAAGAATCAAATTATCCGAGATTGGAAGTCAATGACGCCTTGTGATGAAGATTTGAAAAAAAAGGTTGATGCGTCTCGCCGATCTTTTGGGATTTCAGAGCACACCAGTTTACATCAGCTTATCTGTAGAGCTTGATTTTCAGTCATGGCTTCGTACCCAATGGTGGTCGAGTTTACTACCTCACCCGCTCCCAACCACCATTGCTCATTCCAATGGTTTACGAATACTACATGAGCACTGGTGATTTGGAATTTGTCATGGAAATACTTCCAACCCTCGAAAAAGAATACGAGTTCTGGGTCAAAAAGAGGCAATCATGGTTCAAAGATCGAGATGGAGTGGACCAGTTTCCTTACTACCAATACAAAGCGAAACTAAAAGTGCCACGTCCCGAATCTTATCGAGAGGACTTCGAGTTAGCAGAACACCTGGAAACTGAAGAAGAGAAGATCCGTATGTGGAGTGAAGTGGCATCTGCCGCCGAAACAGGATGGGACTTTTCGACGAGATGGTTTTCGCAAACGGGAGATGAAAGGCATAGGATGGATTCCATAAGGTATCCAAAAATTTGGTTTTGACCATTAAAATACTTTATTCCAGAACATGGAGCATCATACCAGTCGACCTGAACGCATTCATGTGCGCAAACTCTCGAATTCTGGCTAGTCTCTACGAAATCGCTGGTGATTTCAAGAAAGTCAAGGTTTATGAGCAAAGATACGCATGGGCCAAAAAAGAAATGCGAGAGCTGCACTGGAACGAAACAGACGGTATATGGTACGACTACGATGTTGAGAGAAAAACGCATTCCAACCAGTACTACGTTTCGAACGCAGTCCCATTGTACGCCAAATGCTACGATGAAGATGACGTGGCACCGCACCGAGTCCATGATTACTTAGAGGTTCAAACTAAACTGCTCGAACAAAGAATGAAACGCCGAAATTTCAGAGAGAAGGTGTGATGAAGTTCAAGAAAGGCCTTCCTACCTCGTTAGCTATGGGAAGTCAACAACAGTGGGATAAGGAAAATGCATGGCCTCCAATGATTCACATGGTCATCGAAGGATTCCGAACAACTGGTGATCTGAAGTTGATGAAAGTTGCCGAAACTATGGCAACGTCGTGGTTGACCGGCACGTATCAGTCGTTCATCCGGACGCACGCTATGTTCGAGAAATACAATGTCACACCTCATACCGAGGAAACGTCCGGAGGTGGTGGAGGAGAATACGAAGTTCAAGTAATTTTATAACTACAACAGAGCCGAACATCGATGGCATTTTTTCAGACTGGATTTGGGTGGACAAACGGTGTAATTCTAGACCTGCTTGATAAATATGGAGATCAATTCGCATCCAGCCCGACATCTTCCACGCATTCTTCATTTATTTCTGTAAATAACCTTATTCTAGTCGTCATTCTGTATATTTTGACCTAGCTTGTTATACTTCTCACTGTAACTCTGTAATACTGCATAGCACGTTCTAGATCTTTATCACTCTGCCATATTGCCTTTTTATATCAACTTTCGTGTTCAATTCCCAGTTAGTTCCTGCGCATTTCCCGGGTTTTTCATGTAATATCTACCCTGTTTTACATTTTTATTGTCGAATAACGTTGTGAACATGCGTAGAGGCGGCCAGGTGGCGGGGGTCCCGCCGCAAACAGTTTCGCGGGCTCACTCCTCGAGGTAGATCAGCCGCGAATAATAACATCTGTCCGAGTTTACCGCGCGAAGGCCGACAGCTGCCATTTACGCCGTGTTCGCTGCAGAGTTGTCCAATAATATATGTACAGTTGTTTTCTAGTCAATGAATTCCTCCTTTTTGAGATATTTTTCGCTCTTCGAAACTGGTCAGAAACCCAATTGTGTCATACTGATGAACAAAACATGAAAAATTTAATTATACGACGCAGATTTTAGATGGGAATCTCTGGACTGTGGAAGATCATCGAACCGACGGCAACCGAAGTTCCACTGGAATGTCTGGAGGGAAGAAGGTTAGCGATCGGTCAGTTTTTTTGAGCTTCAGAAATTCAACGGAAACTTCCAGATGTCTCTATTTGGATCTACCAAGCTCAAACAGCCTACCCATCCGATCAACCATACCCACATCTCCGTCTCCTCGTCAATAGACTCGCTAAGCTTCTCTTCTACAAGATTCGACCAGTTTTCGTTTTTGACGGACCAGAAGTTCCTTCTTTGAAACGACAGGTTCTGGAGAACCGAAGAAAAAGGCGAGACCAAAATGATGATATAATTACCAACGCAAAGAAGATGAAGCAGCTGAAAAATATTGCTGGAGGACAACTTGATGACGTGGCATTAGCGAAATCCATTCAAGAAGTGATAAGTCCATCAAAAAAAGTAGTTTTGAACGATGTCTACAAAGATGTTCCTAGTAGCAGTACCAGCCTCCAAAATTCTGTGACACTAACGGATCGAATGAACTACGACGAGAAAAGTGAAGAAAGCGAAGATGATGAGTGCATTCTGATACCTGTCGAGCCGGTGAAAGTTGAGGAGATTGAAGTGAATCAAAGTCAGAACACGGTTGCTGCTCGTCGAGAGCAAATTCAAGATTTGGTCGAGAAACGCGAAATCATGAGAAACAGCCGACTACATCCCGCAATGGTACATCCTCTCATTGCAACAAGTTTTCAAACAGCAGATTTCCAGATACCTTCGGACTCCAAGTCATTCAGTAACTTCCAAATGCAACGGCTCCTACAGAGAGGGAGATTGAATTCGCAAATTGAACAGGTCAGTTCAATTCGAGAGAAATGTGTAATTTCTTACACTTCCAGCTGACAAAGACTGCTGGAACGTCATACTGTACATCGTCGGATAAAATTAACGTGACAGGTCCTGATGGAACTCGTCACGTCCTACAGTACCCCTACAGCGATGAAGTGGAACATGTTCCGCAAGTAATAGGAAGTCGCGAAATCGACAGCATCTATCAACCGCCTCTCGAAATGACATTAGATATTTTCAATGTGCAGTACGGTGGTAAGGATTTCAGTAGAGAAGCCACTCCGGACGATGAAAGAGAGGAGGTCGCCGAGAAACTACAGGAGCGACTCATTTCGATGAAAGAAAGAGGATATCAAAGCAAGTCCGGAATGTTGGAAGCGATCGCAAGAAAGAGAGTCAGAGAGCACTACGGTGGAGTTGGAAATGACGACAGAAAACTAGATGAGGAATATGAAAGACGACAAAATCTAGAGGAGGAATCTGAACTACCGAGTAATTATGAACAATCCTTAGGCCTTAAATTCAAACAGAATAACAAATATGTTTTCCAGTTGTCAGTGAAGAAGACATGGCATTACAGTCTGCGCTCCTGGAATCCGCAGCCAAGAATCTCAGTGAAAAAATGAACCAGCTCCCCAAAGAAACATTAGATAGCAGAGAAGAAGAGGAAGAAGAATGGGATCCACAGCGATATGATGTTCCCTCAACTTCGAACAACCCCACTAACGACTCATACACTCACCTAACATACGAAGAAAATGACAAAACTCCGGAAATGTACCGAGACTTGCAAGAGTTTCTCACCAACTGCGGAATTCCATGGGTCGAGGCACCAGGAGAAGCTGAGGCTCAGTGTGTTGAACTGGAAAGGCTGGGGCTCGTCGATGGCGTTGTCAGTGATGATAGTGATGTGTGGGCGTTCGGTGTTCGAAATGTATATCGACATATGTTTTCTAAGAACAAGAGAGTTCAGAGATATGATGGAGGATCGACTAATAAAAAGGCTGAATGCAAAATGTTCTGTCAGTTTATCCTTTTTACTTTCCACTGTTCAATTTCTCATTTACAACAGGTCTGAAACGCGAAGATTATATCTCAATAGCTCTTCTGTCAGGCGGAGATTACTGTGCAGGACTCAATAAAGTGGGAGCTATCGGTGCTTTGGAGCTTATTGCAGAGTTTGTTGAAAAACGAATAGAAATTGAAGACTTGAATGCTGTAGAATGCAGAGTGAGATAACCATTTTTTACAATTTCAGAGTTTAAACTTCCAGGTTATGAAACTACTGGAGAATATTCGAAAATTGTTCACATCCCCCATCGATGAAGCTGGACTCACTGTAACTCGAAACGCGATGAAGCTGAAGAGACAAGTCACCGAGGCTAACGAGGAGGATGACATCAAGATGGTCTGCTCTAATCTTCCGGCTGTACAAGCCTATCTTCATCCATCTGTGGACTCGTCATCCGAAAGGTTCCGGTGGCGACAATTGAATGTAATCCTTGTTCGGAACTTTCTCCACCAACGGCTTCAATGGTCTGACCGTGGTCAGAATCACGAAGAGAAACATTCGTTGGATGCATTCGAGAAGTGGAACAGTTTTCTGGCAGCAGGCGGTACATCACAATTGAGATTAGATCGCTTCTTTGCTCAACCTCTAGACAATACTCTGGTTCTGACATGGTCGAAAAGAGTCAGTGACGCACTGGAGAAGATCGGAAAACGGTCACACGGAATCGAAGAAGTGGAGATTGTCGAAAAGAATGGAGAGCCGAAGGAGAAACAACCTGCGAAAGCCGCAAAAAGGATGCCAGCTACTAAAAGTAGAACAAGAAAAGCTACCAAAAAACGAGCTCCGAAGGGAAAAGGGTCGGAACTGCCCAAAAAGCTGAATCTCTCGGAGGAAAGTAGTTCAGATGACTCTTTCGACGAAGCTATTTCTCAAAAATGATACCTAGCCGGACCAAGAACTGATATTCTATGAATAAATTATACTGGTTCCTGTTCCGGAAAAAAACTTCAGCCTAATGGATTGAATCGATATCAAAATCCACAGCGAAGCTCGGAGTCCGCAGCCACGCTCATTTTTGAGTCTCGCCACGAGTATTTAAGAAATCAGTGCTGCGCCTTTAAAATCCGTTGAGTACGGTATGCATTTTTTCATCGTAATTACTCTTTTTTAGTTGTTTTTGCCAGTTTGCGTAAAAATAGCAATTTTACTAAGAAAAAATGTTGCAATACGTTTTAAAACAATTTTGAAGCAAATATGAAGTGGAAAAATGCACGTTTGGTCCTATTTCTGCCTTTTTTTGCAAAATAATTATGTCACGATTTTCTAAATACTCGTGGCGAGACTCAAAAAGGGGCGTGTCAATGGACTCCGAGCTTCGCGCGATCTCATAATATTATAGGCGCGTGAGAAACGTGCAGTGCGCCGACACGCCCCTTTTGGCCACGAGTATTTAAGTAATCAGGGATGCGCCTTTGAATAAAAATCCGTTGAGTACGGTATGAATATTTTTTTCACTTGAAAAATAGCTGTTTTGTTGAAAAAACAGCTATTTCGATTTTTATTTTATAAATAAAACAAAAAATTAAAATTAAATCCGAGAATCGGTGAAAAACAGTACGAGACATGTTTTTCTTGCGAAAAAGACAGAAACTGGGCATATTTCCACTTCATTCTGGTTAACAATTGTTTTTTTCAACGATCGGCAACACTTTTTCTCAGCAAACAGTTATTTTTACGCAAAGAATGGCAAAAAACAACGAAAAAAAGATAATTTTGGCGAAAAAAAAAATGCATACCGTACTCAATGGATTTTAAAGGCGCAGTACTGATTTTTTTCGTGGCGAGACCCAACAAGGGGGTTGTCAGCGGACTGCACGTTTCTCAATATGGAAAAATTTTTATCGAATCAATCCATAAGAATGAACATTGAGAAAAGATCATTGTGTGATAAGCTTGAATTTATTCCTGTGCCGCAACCTTACAGACACGTCTTTTCGCGAAGAAATCTCGAAAATGCACCGAGGCCGCGCAAAGAATTCCCGCGAAAAGCAGCAGTTAGGTCACGGCCACAGGAATATTAATTTTGGCTTAAAATCGATAATTAAAAATACTTGCACTTATTTTTAAAGCGTCGCACCTTGTGTGCTAGATTTTCCCACGCCTCCAGTTTATTTTTAAGAAACTTTTTTCAAGTTGGCACCCCCCCCCCCCTTTAATGGTTTTATTCAGCGCAGGAAAAAACGTTTTTTTTCTGTTTTTTCCTTATTCCGGCGAGGAAAAAAACCGGCGAAAAAGGAAAAAAACTGAGGTTTATTTCTGCGATCGACTGCGACCGTACCCCCTCTTCGCAGACCCGCCGCGCTATTATTATCTGTTTTTAAAAGTGATCTCCCGGTACGAGACTCCGACATAACGCGCCCCGCCGAGCGCTGTTGTTTAGCGAAGTATTCGCCGCGCGAGATTTGAAACGAATAATTGCGGACAGAGAGATTGAAAAATTTTATTCGTTTCAAATCTCGCCCCCAACATGTCGCTAAACAACTACGCCTGGCGAGACCCGTTATTTCGGAGTCTCGTACCGGGATCACTTAAAAAAAAAACAGATAATAAAGGCATGCGTCTTTCGATTACTGTATTTGCGAATTAGTTTTGAAAGGAAAGTTCGTTTCGAACGAGTAGTTTCTTGTTTTTTCGTTACGTTTTTCAGTTTTTAAAAACAATTCAGACTAAGTTCAGACAACCGCAAAAAAAAATTCGAAAAAAATCAATACTCGCGAAAGTACAGTAACCGAAAGACGCATGCCTTTAATAGCGCGGCGGGTCTCGCCGCGAAGAGGGGTACGGTCGCAGTCGATGGCAGAAATAAACCTCAGTTTTTTTTCCTCGCCTGAATAAGGAAAAAAACGTTTTTTCCTGCACTGAACATAAGACACATTTTTGATGAAAAAAGCTTTAAAATGGCTTAAAATTGCCCCACGGCGCCCTGCGGCCGCAATCGGCGAGCCAAAAGCGGGACCACTGTGCGGGGGAGCGCGTTTGCATCATTCGATCCATTCACCGTTAAAAAAGTGATTTTTGAGCGGAAATTCAGCTAACTTTTGTAGAAACACGTCTTACGAACATTTTAACACTAGGAACACCCGAAATTACTCAGAAACCAGAGAGCCTATCGGTTTTTCCCACTGTCTCCTCTAGAAATCGGCTGATCTTCACTCCCCCGCACAGTGGTCCCGTCTTTGGCTTGCCGATTGCGGCCGCAGAGCGCCGTGAATTGCAAAAATCTATGATGGGTGAAATGGTGTGCGGTAACGGCATGAAAAAAGGAAAATTTTAATTATACGACGCAGATTTTAGATGGGAATCTCTGGACTGTGGAAGATCATCGAACCGACGGCAACCGAAGTTCCACTGGAATGTCTGGAGGGAAGAAGGTTAGCGATCGGTCAGTTTTTTTGAGCTTCAGAAATTCAACGGAAACTTCCAGATGTCTCTATTTGGATCTACCAAGCTCAAACAGCCTACCCATCCGATCAACAATACCCACATCTATGTCTTCTCGTCAATAGGATCGCTAAGCTTCTCTTCTACAAGATTCGACCAGCTTTCGTTTTAGATGTTTCTTCTTTGAAACGACCAGTTCTGGAGAACCGAAGAAAAAGGCGAGACCAAAACGATGATATAATTACCAATGCAAAGAAGATATATCTATGAAGCAGCTGAAAAATATTGCTGGAGGACGACTTGATGACGTGGCATTAGCTAAATCCATTCAAGAAGTGATAAGTCCATCGAAAAAAAAGTTGAACGATGTCTACAAAGATGTTCCTAGTAGCAGTACCAGCCTCCAAAATTCTGTGACACTAGCGGACCGAATGAACTATGACGAGAAAACTAGTTCCTGTTCCAGAAAAACGTGAGCCGAATGGATCAATTCGATATCAAAATCCACGTATCAACCCAACTCGATGGTTTTTCCACGCACAAGGGTCACGTATTGGTTCGTTGTATTCTTGAACGGAAAATCATGAGTCATTCTCCATGTCTTACCTGTGCCGAAACCTTCTCCGAAACCGTTCGCCGGTTGATCATTTCCTTTGTGCCCCGTTTTTTTCGACAAAACCACAATTAAGAACTGATGAACGTTTGCCGACTCCATTGCAACAGCTCTCCGAGCAAGAAAAATCTGTGGTGGAAACTGGTTAGTTGTTGGAACATCGGAACGATTAAAAGTGTTGCATTTTCCGTTCGACGCTTCGCTACAAATGTCGTGAAACCGCTGGTTCGCGAGATGGATGAGAAGTCGGAGATGCATCAATCTGTGATCAAAGGCGCCTTTGATAACGGGGTAAGCCTATCACTCACTGAGCTAGAAAATCAATTTACTTTCAGCTCATGGGAATTGAAGTCCCAGAAAAGTATGACGGGCCCGGGTCGAACTTCTTTGACTCTGTTCTGGTTATCGAAGAGCTCGCGAAAGTTGATCCTTCTGTATCAGCTATGGTTGATGTTCAAAACACGCTGATAATCCCTCTGATCGCTGAACTTGGATCTGAGCAGCAAAAGAAGAAATATCTTCCAAGATGTGTTGTGGAATCTGTTGGCTCATTTTGCCTCTCTGAAGTCGGTGCTGGTTCGGATGCGTTTTCATTGAAAACTTCCGCTAAAAAAGATGGAGATGACTTTGTGATTTCTGGGTCCAAAATGTGGATCACGAACTCCGAGCATGCCCAGTTCTTCCTCGTGTTCGCCAATGTGGATCCAGGCAAAGGCTACAAAGGAATCACGTGCTTCCTCGTCGACCGTAACCAGGAAGGAGTATCGGTCGGAAAGAAAGTGAACAAAAATATTTTCTCATTCCGCTCCATAGATTTCGTTTTAGGAAGACAAGCTCGGTATTCGGGCTTCTTCCACCTGCTCGGTTCACTTTGACAATGTTCGTGTCCACAAGTCTGCCATTCTTGGAGAATACGGAAAAGGTAGAATTTCTTGTCTACACTACAAGTTTACTCGTGATTTTAGGTTACAAGTACGCTATCGAGTGCTTGAATGCCGGTAGAATCGGAATCGGAGCTCAAATGTTGGGACTTGCTCAGGGATGCTTCGATCAGACTATTCCGTATCTCCAGCAAAGAGAGCAATTCGGACAGAGACTCATTGACTTCCAGGTTTCACTTCGAATGTTTCTATGTTCATTTCAATGCTTCTTTACAGGGTATGCAACACCAGATTTCCCAAGTCCGCACGGAGATTGAAGCCGCTCGTCTTCTGGTTTACAACGCTGCTCGTATGAAGGAGAACGGTCTTTCGTTCGTCAGGGAAGCCGCAATGGCAAAACTATACGCTTCTCAGGTGATTGAAGGACCTTGATGACTTTTTCGAAATAATATTCTTAGGTTGCTACCACGACGACTTCCAAATGCGTTGAATGGCTCGGAGGAGTTGGTTTCACTAAAGAGTTTCCGGTAGAGAAGTTCTACCGCGATTCTAAAATCGGGACCATCTACGAAGGCACTTCCAACATCCAACTCAACACCATCGCCAAGCTTGTTGACGTTGAGTACCAGCAAAAAGCTTAGGTGAACTCTGTCTTTTCAAACCCGCAGTGTGAACAAAATGAACCAATTATGTTTGTCCTTCTGATCCTTTTGACCTCTCAGTAGATCACTGATCACTTGCGCTATCTGAGTCCATCTGTTCCCACCGACATCTCTGACCACACATCAATGATCACTATACGCTGACTACACATCATTGTTCAAGGGACGCAGTTATAAATATACGCCACGTGCTCGCGTTGTCAAAGCACGTAACGCTCACAATCATTATTCCTGATGCGCGTTCTTTTCCATTCACCCTTTCGTAGCATTCTCATGCCGCAATCGATGGTCCTTTCTGTTCGTTCGATGCAACTTCGGAGTCTTTTTTGGAAGGCAGCACCAGAGGCCGAACTTCGATATCATCATGGATCCGGATCCTTCAAGACGAGTGAGTTCCTTCAAGACGAGCAGTGAGTGTTCGCAAAAATATTGAGAATTTCAGAAAATAACGAAACACTGGTCGTGATGATGATTGGATGGGCGGGTGCGAATCCGAAGCATATCGAAAAGTATGCTGATTTTTATAAGGACAAAGGGTTTGTTCGAATTCAAAATCCTCGTTTCAAACTCACCACCTTTTCAGAATCACAGTCGTGTCAATCTGCCCTCCCACCTATCATTACAAAGTCCCGGATCGCTCGATTGGCCTCAAATTGGCGGAAGCTTTCCGAGAAAATCCCGAACAGTAGGTTCTCTTCTCATTGCTCTCGTGAGCTCTAATTTTCAGCCCGTTCATCATTCATTCCTTCTCTATGAATGGAATCAGAGGTGTGATTTCCTTATGGAAGTCAGTCGACGAAAGTGTGATCGAAAAGAGGGTTCGCGGAATAATTTTCGATAGGTAGTCTTTCTAAAATCTATCTTTCTATCTCTCTCTCTCTCAATCTCATATCTTTCAGCGCTCCATCACAACCGTACAGTCACCAGAATGGGAAGGCAATGATGTTATCCCGGCCTGGTGGTCCATTGAACAACAAGGCAAAAGAAACAATTTTCGCTTGGGTTCAAACTATCCGAGACTTCATTGTAATCGTTTCCCTCGTTTTAGTATGACCTCGGACTTTTTCAGCTGGAACCTTTCCTCAAGATCCTGCCATTTGCGCGCCCGTACTTCTCGCTTTTTTGGTACATGATCGTCAAAGTAAAACTGCCCTCAAAACAAATGTACCTCTACTCGACCGCTGATTCGATGGTCCCAGTAGATGATCTGGAGAAGTTCATCGATATTCAGCGGAGCAGAGGAGCCGATATTACAGCGATTAATTTTGGTGACTCGGAGCACGTTGCTCATTTTCGCGCTGACTCTGGAAAATACAAGAAATCATGTATCGGGTTCGTTGAAGATTTGTAGGAACTTCATGGAAAGTTGTGAGAACGATAAAATCTTAATTCCTCGTTCATTTCCAAAATACTAATCGCAATCGGAAAAACTTGTTTAATGATATTATCGGTTCGCCGTCTGCATTGGGAAATCCTACGGTTGACAACGAACCGCGGACGCGACCGCACGTGTACGTAGAGGAGTCTGCATACACCGCGCGATGCCGCTTACCGTACTCTGGGGTGATGATAATTAAGATTTTTAGGTTCAATTATTGCTCATTTTCGCTTCTTTTTAATGTAGACACAAATTGTTTTTTTTTAAGTGAAATTACGATGAAATACGAATATTTTCGGTAAAAAGAAGCGAAAATGAACGATAATTGAACCTAAAAATCTGAATTATCATCGCCTCAGAGTACGGTAAGCGGCGTCGCGCGGTGTATACACCGTCCTCTACGTACGCGTGCGGTCGCGTCCGCGGTTCGTTGTCAACCGTAGGATTTCCCAATGCAGACGGCGAACCGATAATACTTGATAGTACAAGAAAATTAAAATATTTGTGTTCTAAGCTTTTTGTTGGTACTCAACGTCAACAAGCTTGGCGATGGTGTTGAGTTGGATGTTGGAAGTGCCTTCGTAGATGGTCCCGATTTTAGAATCGCGGTAGAACTTCTCTACCGGAAACTCTTTAGTGAAACCAACTCCTCCGAGCCATTCAACGCATTTGGAAGTCGTCGTGGTAGCAACCTTCAAAATACCATTTCGAAAAAGTCATAAAGGTCCTTCAATCACCTGAGAAGCGTATAGTTTTGCCATTGCGGCTTCCCTGACGAACGAAAGACCGTTCTCCTTCATACGAGCAGCGTTGTAAACCAGAAGACGAGCGGCTTCAATCTCCGTGCGGACTTGGGAAATCTGGTGTTGCATACCCTGTAAAGAAGCATTGAAATGAACATAGAAACATTCGAAGTGAAACCTGGAAGTCAATGAGTCTCTGTCCGAATTGCTCTCTTTGCTGGAGATACGGAATAGTCTGATCGAAGCATCCCTGAGCAAGTCCCAACATTTGAGCTCCGATTCCGATTCTACCGGCATTCAAGCACTCGATAGCGTACTTGTAACCTAAAATCACGAGTAAACTTGTAGTGTAGACAAGAAATTCTACCTTTTCCGTATTCTCCAAGAATGGCAGACTTGTGGACACGAACATTGTCAAAGTGAACCGAACAGGTGGAAGAAGCCCGAATACCGAGCTTGTCTTCCTAAAACGAAATCTATGGAGCGGAATGAGAAAATATTTTTGTTTACTTTCTTTCCGACCGATACTCCTTCCTGGTTACGGTCGACGAGGAAGCACGTGATTCCTTTGTAGCCTTTGCTTGGATCCGCATTGGCGAACACGAGGAAGAACTGGGCATGCCCGGCGTTGGTGATCCACATCTTGGAACCAGAAATCACGAAGTCATCTCCATCCTTCTTAGCGGTGGTCTTGAGCGCGAAGGCATCCGATCCAGAGCTAGTCTCCGAAAGGCCGAACGATCCAATCGCCTCACTGACAATCTTGGTCAGATACTTTTGCTTTTGTTCTTCCGTTCCAAGTTGGATAATGAGCGGTGCGATGAGCGTGTTCTGAACATCAACGAAGACAGAAACGGATGGATCCACTTTGGCCAGCTCTTCAATCACGAGGACAGCGTCGAAAAAGCTTGATCCGGGACCACCATACTTCTCAGGGATTTCGATTCCCATCAACTGAAACACACGATATAGAAAAACAGGTAACCTTGAGCGAACAAACCCCATTTTCGAAAGTTCCAGTGATGACGGACTGATGCATTTGAGACTTCTCGTCCATCTCACGAACCAGAGGCTTGATGACATTGATGGCGAATCGACGGACTGAAATCGAGTTTAGATTAAATTTAAGCTTTTATCCATGTCACCTGTATCGACGATGGAATTCTCTTGCTCTGAAAGCTGTTGCAGCGGCGTCGGAATGTGACCATCGATGTAAGGACGTGGCTTCGTCGACAAGGAAGATGTAGCAGTGACGAGCGAGGCAGTTGAGCGGCCCAGAAGAAGTGTACGGGAGAGAGATGACATTTCCCTGGAAAAAATCAATAGTAAGATAACAAAACACTCAAGCGAGTTCAAAGAGAGTGAAGAAACATTTTGTCCTAAAGATGTCCTCATTCGACAGCCACAGCAAGAGTTTGCTTATATACGGGTGAAAACTGAACAATGATGTCGGAGGGCTACGAGTTGTTAGAGTGAACAATGATCTATCGATAAGAACGAAAAGAAATACGGAAAGATGGGCGGACAGGAGAGACGTGAGGCACATGAGAAGCGCAGACTGGATTGAAAGGAAGGCGCTGGCGCCTGCTTCCGCGAAATGAGATGGCCTAGGAAAAGGATTGGATCCTAGGCCGCTTCTCAGCTCGTGCCTACGCGTGTTATATTTAATGAGGACATATGACTAACGACTTGAAAACGATCTTTAGAATGTCAGGTGCACTCTACAGAGGATATTTCTCACACTCTACATGTGACTGTGAATTGCCCACATGTACGTGAACTCTTCAACTTGCTCGTTTCTAGGAACTAGAAGAACAACTTAGCATTTCTTCTGAAACCATGGAACTTTCGAAAGAGTTTCCGGGGATTCCGCCGGAGTTTAGAGATTTTCTAGTGTCTCCGAATCCATTTGATGTCGGGAATATGATTGATTTCAGAAATAGAGCGTGAACTTTCAATTTGCAGACCTCCTTCAAAGTTCTTACGTTGAAGAATCACTCGAAGGTGGCTGTTCTTTTCAAAGTGAGCAGCTGAAACTTTGCGAAAGCTCATAGTACGTTCTAGGTCAAATGTACTAGCAACAAAAGAATCAAGATCGAAGAGTGCTCTGACATCCTTCGACCAGGGAATGAGACAACAGTATTTGTCGCTTTTCGGAAAAGAAAACAATTATGATTGCAGGTTCCAATAACGAAACTGGTTGACAACGTTGATGGCGACTCTATTTACGTGATATACACACTGGTCGGCAAACAGTGGCACGATGATAGAATGTCGGCTTTCAGGTGGGCAGTTAAAACTAAAACTTTGATAGATTGACATGTCAGATGTTGGGAACGAGCTAAGAAACAAGCTATTCCTACAAAGTACATTTCGATTCGCATCAAGAAAAGTGAAAATGAGACTGAAGAAAAACCGAGAAAGGAAGAGAAGAAGGAAGATAAGGACAGAACGAAAAGCGAGGACTGAGATTCCGAATTCGATGAAGCTATTTTTCTTCCTCTCCAAAGCGTGTAATTTCAAAGCTATGATATACATGAATCACCAAAGTTTTCTTTCGTTCGTTTTCCCAGTCCACAACAAAACTTTCTCATAATTTTTACATTTTTGCGTGATCTCGTAGTAATAGTGTTGCCACGTCCATCGGACAACCCGACTCTTCAAGAAAAGATTTTATCAATTCTCGATAGTAAACTAGTTTACTCACTCGATCCGAAAAGACTATGCCGAAAAGCGACCCTGTCGTCACCCCAACTCTCGAGGGACCAGCTGCTGATCCGGCTTTGCTTGCGAACGCCGGGGCTACTGTAGAAGCAAGCGGGGTCGGTATCACTATGGCTGTTGATGTAAGTCAGAAGTCAGAATGCATCAACTCTTCGAAATCCCCTTCACAGACAATGCAAAAGTTCGGAAGAGAACTCGAAAAACTGCCAGCTAACAGTAAAAAGCTGATGGACCGGGCATTGAGCTCAGTCTCGACTGTGAACCACCGGTCCACAGTTTCGTCGCAGAAGACATCTCGAACTGAGAGAAGAAACTCACAGCAGGACTCGTTCATCCGACTTGTTAACGCCATCGTCGACTTCGTTAGTCAGACAACGTTAATTTGGTGAATCGATCGAACTTTTACAGTCGCCAATGGAAATCCCATCGAAAGCAATTATCGAGACATTCGTGCTTTCCTCAGTCATTCTGTCAGTCTTCTCACTGTCTTCGTTCATCGGTGGATACCTACTGGCCCCTATCATCACTCTAATAATCCCGCCAGTAGGGGCAGCCATTTTAAGTTCGCTGGTGGCGCCATCGGTTTTGTACTACCAGTTGAGCAAGGTCTTTGAAACATTTGGCAGACAAAATCAACCAGCTAAGCATTACAGGGTTATGGTGCTCTCGATGGATTCAATGTTTTGACGCTGGGTGCGTGTGTACAAGGAATTCTCACCGGATCGGCATTGGCTAATTTGTCTATCTCCTCGGAGCCTTTCGTGGCTCTTTCGGCAATCGCCTCATCGTTTGCCATCGCTTTCACCTCTCAGAATAGTTGAGTTTAACAGCACTGTCTAACGGAACTATTACAGGATCGCGCGAAGCGCGGAGTCCGCAGTTGCGCCCCCTGGCGGGTCTCGAACGGAATTGACGTCACGCGACGTGAAATTGCGTGTCCCTTTAAAGTTTTTGTGTTGAATTCAAGATTTCGCGGTTCAAAGTTTTTAAAGGGAGGCACCTTGATTCGTTTTTTACCTGTAGATTCCGTTCGAGACCCGACAGGGGGCGGAACTGCGGACTCCGCGCTTTGCGCGATCGTGTAATAACATTTTACAGCTCGCACCGGCTCAATCCTTCTGACTATCGCCTCATCTCTTATCGTGCACACCGTTCTTGGAGCTATCGAATCTGCCCTGTCACCCGTCTACTTCGTTCTCACAGGCCTCTACACTCTTGCTGCGCTCATTCCGATTCAATTGAGTGCTCAGGATCAGAGAAGAGCCAACGTCAATCTGTACTCGGCCATGCTCGTCGGGGTGACGATCGCCTCTAAGTGTCTCGTCTACGGAATGCTCGGAGCGTCGAGCCAACTGAGCGCCGACGAACAAGTTTCCACCGCCTCGCAACAGCAACCACAGGGAGCTATGACCCAGACAACAGATATTTGAAAAGGAACAGTTGAATGAACCGAATGAATAGATTGGAGAGCACAAGTTACAGTTCTATTTTTCATTTTCACGCATCCAGAAAAGAGTGAGGTAGAGGAGGGGGAGGAGGACAAAATAAACAGAAGTTTTTATGGGTAGGTTCGAATGGGATCTTCAAAATGAAGAAACAGAACATGGTACAGTAAATTGGGAGGATGGGAATGCTTGTTCTTTTTGAATTCTAGTAACCACCGGTTTTGAAACCGAAAAAAAAACAAGAGAAACCAACTAAGTTGGTATTGGTAAGTTTTAAAAAAATTTTGAGGGGGGGGGGGGGTGCAAAAATGATATGTAAAAAAGAATGAAAGAGGGACAAGGGAAAAAGAAATACCAAAATATGGATAGAGGATCAAACAACAGATAAGTGAAATGACGGGGAAGTGCGACCATTGGGACCATAGTCACGCAGAAACCTGCAATGAAAAAAAACAAGAAAGTGAGAAAAAAAGTTAACACAAGGTCAATATCGTATCAAGACGGTTCGGGTGAAAGCTTCACCCAGGCTATTCGGTATCAGAAATAGATGAGAAGTCTAGGCAGATTCGGGGAGTGCTCAAATGTTGGTCGCCGAGTCCAAGAGGAACATAACTCGATGAACCGATTGGTGGAGTTGAAGTCGACTGAGGCGGGCGCGACACGAGTGGGAAGTCCGGCGTGATAACCTTCAATCCCAACTGCACACAAGCATCTTGAGTGAAAGATGCCATAGAAGTTGAGCTGGCTTTACGATCGGTGAGAGCAGTGTCCAAGTCAACCTGAATAGAAATTTGTATGCTTATCACAGAAAACGAAAAGAAATGATTCCCGTAGGCATCGTTATCAGACTTACTTCAGATCCAACACTTTGCATGTCGAACGCAGACACCGACTTCTTCGGGCCAGATTCGTGATCGATATAAGAGAGTATATCACGATATGCTCGAGTCCCGCCCATCAACATCTCCGATGTAGTGCTCAAAGTGCTTGAAGATTGCGAGAACTTGGATTGTAACTGAAAAGCCAATATGCGAAAGTGAAATTCCGAATGCAGAAACTGACACTCAGCACAGAAGAGTTGCGGCGGACGCTACTGCGAGTACGCATTGACCACTTCTCCTCAACTTCCAGGTCTCCGTTCGGTTTCACAGAAGCATTCGAACGGTGACGTTCGAGGCGGGCAGACTTGAGCTGTGAAGTGAAGTGCTTGTGATCCATGGGCACGTAGTTGCACGGCTCACAAATTTGACGACACTCGCGCCGGTTCCAAAGCGACTTATAACCATGATCCAATAGATACATCTCCGGATACTCGACATGTGGATAGCGGAGTTCGTTCCGAACACGATCAATAGAACGTACAGCATTGGCCCTACAAAATTTGAGACATTACCTCGCTAAAAACCGACAAAAAACATTGTTGGTCCACGCTTCTGACTATATTCGCAGTAGAAAATAGGAACCCGCTTGTTGAGAATTCCGACGCCGTCCTCGGGGAAGAAAGCGGACTTGATCTCTCCTCGTTTGTACAAATTGACAGCGCCTTTCACATGACCTCCTCGAAACTCATAGGGATATCTACAGTCGATGATAACATAGATGTTGTGAAACGATTCACCGAGACGTTGAAACTCGGAAAGCAATGTGATTGGTGAGATGCTGCGATAGGCTTGAGAAGCCTTCTGTGGACGTTCAACTCCAGGAAGTGAATACTTCTGTAACGACTGTAAAGCACCCGTCTCTCTAATGAACTCCAACTCAACCACTTCGAGCATTGATGGCAGGTGAGCGTCCGCATCAATAACTCCGACGCTCATAGCACGCATAGGTTTTGGATGCTTCTCGTGGAAAGACCCGTTCCCCGAGTTTTCAGACGTTTGTCTTTCAACGAGAGTGTTCGTGCGAGCCAAGTCCCACAATGAAGCGGCTGGGCGAGGAGTCGGTGCAGTGAATGCAGCATCAGAGTTGTTCTGTTCTGGCGGAGCCATGAAAACTTCGTCCTCATCTTCATCTCCAAACGGGTCGTCGTTTTTAGTCAGTACACCGTTGTACCGACAGATGCGGTCACTTTGCGGTGCTTCAAGAGATAAATTCCGACTACGTTTACGATCCAGAAGAGAACAGCTTGGCGACATTGACGTCGAACTTCTTTTCCGATGATTCTCCATAGTCCTTTCCACCACTGTCTTTTTTTCATATTGGGAGTGATCCAGAGAATCCGAGCAGAACACAGACTTCTGTCTCCGACCAGTTGGAGTGTCGAATTGGTAGCTGAAGAGACGCCAATCTATTAAAACTGAATGATTCGATGCTTACTAAGATGAGCTGCGAGAAGAGCTAACGGAAGAGTTATAAACTTTGGCGACGAAGTTGGAGCAGTCGGTCAGAGGAAGCCGGTGCGGCTCGATCTTGCTGAAATCGACTGTAGCTGTTCCTTCTGTTCCACAACTCGTGATGGAAATTCCTGTAATCAGTAGGTAAGTCTTGGGAGCCCGGTTATTACTAGCACCAGAATCGCGCGAGTCGGCGTCCTGGCTGTCCTCGCCGAACGCTGCCTGCTCCGTCGCAGCCGCCATTCCCTCTTAGCTCACACTTGTCTGAAAAAACTGATAAGATACGAGAGATTCAAAGTTGTCATCACGACGCGCAAGCTGAATGGACCACAAAAACTAAACAGGGGGGGGAGGGAGAGAGAGTTCGGCCATGGCGAGAGGCTTCGCTCTGCTTCTCTGGGTTTCTGTTTGCAGCTGCGCTCGCCAAAAAAGAGGGAGAAATGAGAAACAAAGAGACACTGAAAATTGGTCGGAGGAATACATTTGCCGCATAATCGATAATCGAGACAAAGGATTCTCCGAAATTCGCGCGGTCACTGTCTGCCGTCGCGGAAATTTGATCTTTTTGATCTACCCAAAAATTTTGACCAACTTGTTGAATAAAATATGCGTCTGGGCGCATCTCCGATCATACTTCTTTGCATTAAACTGTTTGATTAGACAGTCGGATTGGTTGAAAACCAATGAATCAATCCACTCAAGGATAGTTTCAGCCTGCTCGAGCAAGTTCGCGCGAAGGCCGGGAAGATGGGCTCATGATTTCATTTTTAGTGTCGTCGAGACCCGTTCGCTAATAAAGTTGCGGAGGAAAGACAAAAAAGTTAAATTAGGTAGAGTTTTCTGGAAAAATAAATCGGGTCTTTAAATATTCCCAAATTCGTGTCAAAAATTAGGCCCATTTTGGCGAGCCTACAGTAACCCTTGTCAGAAGAGCGTAAATGCGACGGGGACTAGGTTTTACTTTTGGCGGACTTAAATTCGAGATTTTCAATATTCCTTTTCTCAAAATTGGAGAATTGGAGCTCCTTTATCGAATTTCGAGTTCTTCCAATATTTAAATAGAACATGTTGCAAAAATTAGAACGTTTCAAATAGTTTCCTTCTTATCATAAGTCCTCATTTGCACTGTTAAATTGCAGGCTACAAAAATGCAGCTCAGACCAAGACGGCCAATCGACTACAAAGAAAAACGAATTCGTTCTGCGAGTCCTATTAGGAAACTCAGAAACCGATCTGTCGATCGTCGCCCTGGGTCAGAAAAAAGATCTGCGCCCAAAGTCAAGTCGAGCGAGCCGGTTGTGAAGAGAGGTAGAGGTCGTCCGCGGAAATCTGACTTGCAAATCACTCAAAAAACTGAAAACCAGTTCAAAACGAGATCGAAGTCCGTTCCTCCGAGGTTGGAGCTCCCGATAGTTTCTACGGTGGATGCGAATACGAGCAACATCATCCAAAAGAAAAGACGTGGACGTCCGCCGAAAATAAGATATCCTAACTCTTCTCCATCTGTTCAGATTAACCGAATTGACCCGAATATTGGCAAGAAGAGAAAGTCAGAGGAAGAAGGGAATCAAGTGCCGGTAAAGAGAGGTAGAGGGCGCCCAAAGAAAGTTGCGCGACAGCTACAGGCAGACGAAGAAAACTCGGACGCCGTCGTCTCTGGAACTCTTCATCCCCAACCGCCTAAACACGTTCCCTTGAGGAAGGTTGCTGGCATCAAAAAATTGTCACCTTCGCGACCGTCGATCAGAGCTAAGCCGGAAACGGAAATAGAAAACGTCTCAACGCAAAAAAATCAGGATTTGCACATCAATAAACTGCGAGGCTTCAAAGTTTCTAATGATGTTTCCCATTCAACGCCTCCAAAGATAAAGAAGAAGATGCCGCCGAGAAAGATCCACAAAAAAAATACACTTCCATTCGTCCCGGCTCGCGCCGAAGTACCACTAGAATTAAAATACAAAGACCAAAAGTCTACAGACTTTGAAGATCATGTGGCCAGAGCAGCATCTCCTGTTCAACCAGAATCGTTCAGCGTCAATCCAAATTCAACGGAAGTATTCTTTCCGGCTCGAGAGACGGATAAAGAACAATGGCCGTCTTCATCGTCGAAACAGACCATTCGTTCTATCAAACAAGAGCCGCAGGGTGAAGTAGAAGAGGCAGTCACGTTTACCGGCAATCTCTCGATCACTGTTAAGCAGGAACCGAGGTACCTTTATGAGTTTGGAATCTTTCGACAGAACTTTGTTTTTTAGCATTCATCACTCTCCACCACGCCAAATATCTTCTACTCCAGAACAATTTCTCTGCTCACCCGATGCAATATTGAAAGAAGAAGACGAAGCAGAAGATAGTGACAGTGATAAATCCGATGATGAAGAAAACTATGGCTGTGATCATGATGATGATGATGATGCTGACAATAGTTCTGATGACGATGAGGATGAGGGTGGAAGGGGTGATAGCAGCAACTTCACCAACAGCAACTACAGTCCTGAATATCCCGGCCGCGAGTGGGATCACGACCAGAAAGTAAACGATAAGCGAGTTACTGGAGGGTCGAAGAGCGGTGGACAAGCGGAAGAGAGCACCTGGCTCAAAAGTTTGAACGCCTCGCTAAAACCAGTAATTTTGAAGTACCTGATGAGGTTGTCATTTTCTCCTTTAGATCGACTCTCAAAAGATGTCTGCTGTTCCCGATGGCTTTCATGAAATGCAGGAGTTATGGACCACGATAAAGGAGAGCGTTTCTGAAAACGTTCTCCAGGAGTACAAGAGAAACCTGCAAGGAATACTCACTGGACGTGTTTCTTGCTTGACTCCAATAAAAGCTCTAATCAAGGAGTTTCCCGCGAAACTTCTTCAAACTCATGAGAGGCTTTACAATCTTCTGTGCCAGTACTCTGGAGCGGTTAGTTTTTGAAATCGAAATCGGAAACTATACTTTCGTGTTTGCAGTTTCCTTTCCAAAATCACAACGGCACGGATCTCGTTTCGAAGCACTGGCTCGCAGATTCCACGAAAATCGGAGCCCAGATCCTCTTAGACTGTCTCGTAAGAAACGTTCTACCGTTCGATGTTATTGGAGACTCGGAAATCTGTCAGAGGTTGGAGGAAAGTGTTCGAGTATGTTCCCACTACTAGAAATATTAAATTTAATGTTAAATCTTTCAGATTCGTGTGAAGGATATGCTTGATGAAATCATAGCAAGTTCTCTGAGAAGCAAAAAGAAAATTTCTGAAATTCCAGCCTCAATCATCTCGAAATATCTCAATCCGTAGATTAGGAAATTAAAGTTTTAGCTTGATGTTTTCATCTTTGTTTTAGAAGCAAACCCTGATGCGCAGCTTTCAAAGCGTCAAATAATATTTCTTGAGGACAAAGATTCATAATTTTTGAATCAAGATGCCATTTTTACTTTTTCCCCGTATATCTGGCGCTAATAAAGATGAATTAGTTCGAGATCATCGATTGGGAAGAGACCACAACACAGCCGAGCGATCTGCGCTGGTTGATAAGAATGAGAAGTCGTGGGGGTGCCATCTGAATACTAGCAGCTTCACGAGGAAACCCAAATGAAACTCTACCTGCACTGGACCACTTTGTCAGAGTGTTCGGCCACCGGTAGATACATCAAAGGCGCCATAAGATCTCCTCTCATGTCTGTGATCACCACCCTGGAACCGAGAAGGTTATCAGCGTTAGAGGTTCGTATTATAGTCACCGTTTGTCATAACTGGCTGTCAAAAGATAGTAGGCGGCGTTGCTGAACCTGACTGTGCGCACTTCATCTCCATGGGGTCTGAAATGGAAATCTAATGACCACAGTAAAGTTATCAGACTACCTAAACGTTTGTAGCACACGATTGCCTTGGATGTCGAACAGTCCGACGGACGCATCCTCGTGCCCCGAAACCAAAAGCTTTCCGTTCGGATCTACGCAGACAGAAGTGACCGGTGCGCCTTAAACACTGATGTTTAATCGAATAGTGGCCAGGGATCGTACTGTTTGCCTTATTGTTGGTGGGAGATATGACATTTGTCGCTGCGGACTGTCGAAGATCCCAAAAACGGATAGTCTTGTCCTGGGAGCACGAGACAAACTGATTTCCAGCTTGTGTCCATGTATAGAGGCCTAGAATCGGCGCTGAAAACTTGAAATTATGAGGAATATCCTGATGAAGTTCTCACGGACCCGAGTGCCCTTTCATAGACTGAACCAACTGTCCGGTGTTACAATCGGTCACATGCAGGTGACAGTTTCCAGCTCCGCCCGAAATGAGAATCGTTGATCGGTTGATCGAACTTTCAACAAAAATCAAGTCTCGAACTGTTCCATCGTGGCACGTCAATTCCATTTCAGCGCCTTCAAGAAAAAGAGCGTTGCAAGTGGAACACCACCAGCTTCGTACCTATTCGACAAGCGTCTTCATTGAACGCCATCAAACGTATAGTTTTGTCGTTTGAGCCGGTTGCGAGGAGATCACCATTTGGATTGAAAGATAAACAGTACACGGAGCTGCAAAGAAGACACATGCAAGCTCCGAGGCCTACTGAAACTTCAACTAACCCTCGATGCTGCTTGGGTCGCGTCACCGCTATTTCAGCATTTCGAGTACTGTCATGAGCAGATGCCCTCCCAGTTTTAGGGTCCGGATATAGACAGATATGAAGCTGCTTCGAGTTCGTACCGAGAGCGAAATAACGACCGGAAGGGTGGAATGACGTGGCACGGATGGCTTGCGAGTCTTCGTATCTGAAGTCCAAAAACTGGTAATATGTTGTTCGGAAACATGGAAACGCCGTACCTACAGACTGGAACAAACTGAACACCCATTCCAGTTGGAGCTGATAGCGGGCGTTGCTGTTGGACCACTGAGGTCTGAGGGAAGCCGGCTATAGACTGTGGTCGGATCGGATGAGAAGTGGGTACGGCGGATTGGCTAGAACTCATCGGCATCGAAGTTTGATGTGGAGCCTGTTAACAGCAATGACTCTAGAAAGTTCTTCCATTTCTCTCCCCACCTGGCCGTTCTGAAACACGACTCCTCTTGGTTGGACGTGTTGTTGTTGTGATTGCAACGGAAGGAAGTGTCCTCCGACGGCGGACATTCTCGCTGGCACCGCTTCATCTGAAAAGGAAATATTATTATCTGTTTCCATTTCCGCTTGGATGGTGGCTAGAACTACCACTCGCAGAGAGAGAGAGGTGCAGAGAGAAGCTCATGTGATGTATTGCAGATATGAGATATTAATTTTATAAATACACACACACTCCCCCTGCTCCTGCTTTTTCTCTCTCTCTCTCTCTCTCCCTTATTTCCATCTATAATTTCGGCTTTTCTCTTGAGACCTGTCTGTGTTGTATATACGGATAGAGGTGTGGTTGTATCGAGACAATGTATATAGCTCATTAATTTCTCCAGACCAACATTTTCTATATCAATTCTATTCGGCGATAACTGCCATTTCTTTTCTTTCGCTTCTGCGTATATTCGCACTTTGCTGAAAACTTTCCGTCGCTCTCTTATCATATTTCTTCCTTCATAATCCAATCTGCTCTCCGACGGCTCGAGAGCTCATGACACCAAGATTATGAGACACCATTGGTGCTCACTCACTCATAAGCCGATCCATCCCCCCACCACCACTGCCTTCTTTTTCTCCATTTTTTGCCGCTCTACTCACTTCAAATCCGCTGCTCTAATCCATGTGGATGGGCATGAAAAGAAGGACGGAAACGAGAACGAGAAGCCAAACTGATAACATTTATCTCTGTCGAGCATCACGAGAGCCGTTATAGATTTTTTTCGAGACTTCGTAATTTAGCGGAACTTGAAAAAATAGAGTAAGGGTCACTCCACGTATCACTATCACCTCATTCGGCGCTGACCGAGATCCCAGTAGCCATTCAGATGAGCATAACACAATGTCTCCAGGCGTCTCGCGGAATAATTGCACCCCACGAGTCGTCGTTCCCTCGCGTGTACCCACGGCTTTTGATTACCACCCCCTCGCCCAAACACCCACATCCTCAATTGCTTATGTTTTTATTTCGGCGAAATCTGAGCAGACCCGCCTCGCTCGACTAGCTCGCAAGGTCATTTTCCATCGTGACTCGGTTGTGACATCCTCCCCTGCCTGCCTCACATGAATGAGCAAGAGCAGAAAGGCGCGGCGCGAGAGGCGAGAAGGAATTAATTATTCGATTCGATTTGTCTCTGCTTTGCACATACATACACGTGTGACCAGTGTGGCAGTCACTGGTGTTGGCAGCAAAAAAGATGAGAACATGACAAGGTTCATCGCGTATTCAGTACGTTTAAAGTGCACTTCTGACGTTTGCTCTTCTTGCCCATTCCAAAACTTTTCCGAAATCCGAACTTCCTAACGCTTTTTTTAATTTCTTAGACTCTTCTCACTGCTTTCCTAACCTTCTTTCTTTCCAGAATGGACTCAATTTCTCTACTTGTGGGTCCACCTCCCAACGCTTCTCGGGCTCTAAACCAGGACGACTTCGACGGTCGTTACAACTTTGCGAAATATCGCAAAAAGAAAACCAACTCGGAACTGATCAAACAGTTTCTCATCGGCGACAATTGGCTTCTCTACCAATCTCCAAACTCGTGGACGCAGATACTACCAATCACCACGTGGATCAACAAGTACCACGTCAAAGTTGGTTTGATTTTCGGGCAAGGTTTCAGAGAAGTCATAGTAATTTTAGGATTCGTTAGGCAAAGATATCCTCGGTGCGTTGTACCTCTCTCTTCTCTTTCTACCTCAAGCCATCGGATACGGTGTCGTCATAAATGACATCCCAGTCGCACTCTACTCTCTATTCATTCCTCAAATCATCTACGCGTTCTTCGGCTCCGCCCAACATTCTTCACTCGGTGCCATGTCGTTCACAGCAATCATGGTGTACTGCAGTATGGAGTACTCTCAGTCTCACCTCTCCTCTATCTCACTTTGTTGCGCTCTCATCCAAATGCTGCAGTTTTTGCTACCACTAGAGTTCATCTTCTCTTACATTTCAACGTCGGCTCTTTCCGGATTCTCAGTCGGCCTTTTTATCCGAATCGTTTTCCGCTTTCTCCCCCAGTTCTTGGTCTTCCGAGGACATGACTGTAAGTCTACTACAGCAGTGGGCCTATTGCTTCCGAACACCACGAACGATGTGAAAAGAGTTCTCCAATGCTTCTACGCGGCTGTTCCATGTCTCAGGTGAGTTCCGAACGCTTCCAAATCTTCCGAACTTTGACCTCAGATCTGCGGATACCTTACTCATAGTTGCAACAGTCGTCGCCGCGATTATCTTCGTAGCCTTCAAATGGCGCCTATCCAGACTCCTCATGTCAAAGATCGGATTCAGTGTACCTCACGAGTTTTTTGTCCTACTAGCGGTGACTCTTATAATATTCTTCTTCCAACCGAACTCCGATGCTCCTCCCACTTCCAAAATCGACCTCTCCATTCCGCGAATAGGGCTCTGGAGACTGCCATCATGGTCGACATTCGTCGATTCATTTGCCATATCAATCTACTCAATGACCTCCCACATGCAAATTACAAAATCAATAGCCGAAGAGAAGATGTACAAAGTGCACAGGAAACAGGAGCTCCTCTGCTTCTCTATTATCTCTCTGATCTCGTCGCTCTTTGGACTACTACCCCCATCGAGTAGCTATGGAAGCTCTCAAGTCAACATCGAATCGTCCAAGTTCTCACTGGTTGCGAACGTTTTATCGCTGATCCCGACCGTTCTTGTTATCTACTTTGGAGCCACCTTGTTCAACTCTCTTCCATTCGTAAGTTGATGTAAACCCACTGAGCACTCCACTTTTAGTGTTCCAGTGTGCCATCGGTGTCATGGTAATGACTTCGTTCAACGGTTGGTTCAGTGATCTCAAGTCGATTCGCGAAACGTTCTACTCGTCCACTTGGGACGCCGTAAGAGAATTAGCTGTGGTTTTCCGATCAAAAAAAGATTCAGACTATCGCCGTGGCCGCCATCGCCAGCGCAGTAGTCTTCCCGAACGTCTGCACTGGTTTCATATTCATGCTCATCGTTTCAGTGTTCGCTGTCTCTTTGAAAGTTCAATGGCCGCGTGTTGAAGTGCTTGCGAAGCTATCCGACACACACTTTGCCGAAGAAAACAGGTGAGACTTGTTACGACTCATCGTCTATTCTCTTCTTTTTACTGAAAACAGATATGAGGGGGACTGTTTGGACACACCGGTCAGAATAATCAAACTCAGCGGTCCACTTCTTTCCGTCAATTGCGAAAGTATTAGAAGTGAGCTCTTCAAGCAAGCGGTAGTTGTCAAAGGGTACTGTAGACGGCAGATCTCGGAGAATAAAATTCAAATTTCCAGCCTAATCGGAATCGGAATCGGGACCAGAACCGCTTCTCTTCGAAGCCAATGCCCTTCGGCTATCGGCCCCAAAGTGAGTGGTTTCCATTCGTCACAAGCGTTGTCTGTCTGTCTTCTAACCATCTCTAACCAAAGCATCAGAAGGTCATAACAGACTAACCTCGTGACGAATGGACGAAAACGACTGTGAACGGTTCTCACTTCTCCCCCCAATTCAGTTTTCGATTCAGGAAAGTGTTACCGCTCGCGAGTCGGTCAACCTCTCCGCCAACATAACCATAATCCAAGAGTGCGACGTGTCGGTAGCTCTACCACCGTCGGAAGGACCGCCCATCATTCGTTTCTTAGTTCTCTCCCTCAACGGAGTCACCGCCATCGATAAGGACATGTTGACCTGCTTGTCACAAGTCAGTTCCGATTTATTTCCCAAAGAAGTTTCTCTTTTGTGTAGGTGTACGGCGATTTGAATAGCGAAAACATCAAGATCCTGATGGCTGGGGTGCCTGCTTTCATTCGCGATTCCATGGAGCTCTTAGGGTTTTACAACACCGTCCCGAAGACCCAATTCTTCCCGAACGTCCAAGAAGCTCTGCTGTCGGCAAGAAACACTGTACTTCCTTTCCACATGAGGTAGATCGAATCAGTATAACTCTGCTACCAGATTCTCGTTTTTAGCGTTTCCATGAACGGCTACCGCGACGTCATTGCCCTCTCATGCGCCGCATCGAACGCCGATCTGAACCGCCAACCGTCCCCAGAAGCTGTCTGATTGTCAAAAGTTGCACCAGTGTCCCTCACCATATGATCTCAATAAGAATAAAGATGACTCACTACTTTGCTTGGTTGCCGAAAACTTTTGGAAGAGTTTGCTCTGTGTCATGAGATTCTCCTCGTGCTGACAGCTTCCCGTGGGAGACGCGAGTTCTGGGACAGTCGGGAGTCGGGTTGGTGGCATTGATCTGAACAATGACAGGTTCACTTCATCATAAGGATTTGTCGTATTTACCTCCGAGTCATTTCATCCAGCTGTCTTCGTACCGGGGCGAAGTCGTAGGCAATCATACTCTGCGCCATGGGCATCACTGGAGCAATCACTTGTGGAGCCATAGACCTGAAGATTCCAATTCTATTTCTCATCTCGGTGTCTTCGGTTACTCACATGTTCATTATTTGCTGCGGCAAACTTGGAACCGTCTGAGTTTGAGGTAGCGACTGATGCGGTAGTAACGATGCTCCGACTCCGAACAACGTGTCAGGACGAGAAGTTTTCGCCAATTGGCTCGATTCCATCATTTCATCAATCAAAAGACTCTGCGCCATCGCGTCGGTCGATGGATCGATCACAGTTCCAAGACAGAAACCGGGAGCGGTCGACTGGGACATCGGATGGACACGTGGCACCGACGGGTACAAAGAAGTGCTGACGTCCACAGTGGGAAGCATGCTCATCGTCATCGACTGGCTCATTTTTGTCGCAAACTTCATTTTTGAAGCGGGAACGAGATTGTGAGGGAACTGGCCGCCCGGTTTGATCGGCGTCGCCATTATGGTTTCTGTCCATGGCGCCTCTAGCTTCGGTTTCCTGTAAATCGCGTCATTTTGTCGACATCGACATCAAAGTTCAAGCATCCTACCGTATGTGTTCGACCTTCAGTTCCAATTGTTTCTGTTTGAATGGCATAGCGAACTGCTCTTTGCTGACCATTTCCAGCCAGCAAACAAGAGAAAGATCCGTCGATCCCAATTTGGGTCGTATTGCGAGAAGATCGGTCGGACTGGGACCCGAATCTATTCCACGTTTGTCGCCAATCGCCTGCGCTTGACAATAGTCGACACAACCTTCGTAGAACCTTCCCTTTGCGAGCAAACTCGTCAGCCGATCATTCGAGCTGTTCGAATCCTCCGATCTTTCTTTCTCTTTGCCCGTCGGAGGGAGGAGGTGGCCGCAAAGCTGGTTGATCTGAACGTTTTTTCATCAATTTCGAAAAGGTCTGAACTGTACGAACCTTGTGGAAACATTCGACTCTCGCAGAACTAGGATTCCAGTTTTTGAAGTCCTCATGATCGGAAAGTTTGGGAAGTGTCAGCAAGGCGCACAGATGACGATAGTCTTCCGGGGAAGGGCAAATGTGCTCGAGATCCTTGAGACATTCGACCAATTCCTAAAGAATTTCCTAAAGGGTCTGGCGCGGAGTTACTGTAGGTACCTCGACAGCGAAATCATTATCTTGCAGGGGTCCGGGTTCCAGTTTCACGCAAAGCAACTCGAAAAACTTATATTTTGTGACGTTGTAGCTGGAAAAATGGGCAATTGAGCATCAGAAGATCAGAAGATCTGGAATTCGAACCGAAAAGAGCCAAAGTCGAACTCTTTGACTGATTTGAGCGGCTCCACAAAGTCCAGAGCATTATCCCACTGCCCATCGAGAATTAGCTGTCTCAAAAACAGAAGATCGTCGGAAAACGCTCCATTGATGACACCGGCTTCGCGCTCCAACGACAACTGGAAATAGCTCGGAGATGAGATTCGTCATGAAAACAAGACGACTTGCCTGCGAAATATGAAGACCTCGAATTTCCAAAAACTCCAGAATCGCCTTGATCACCTCTCGTTCCCGAATCGCAAACGGGATCCCTATCGGCCCTTTTGGCGATTTGCTCACCGACTTATCCATGCGACATAAATTGCGAAATAGAGGGAGGGAAAGTTGAATTCCACCGCGTCCCTACTAACTGCTTCTTTTCGTGGTAGGCCTCTCAAAGAAAGCAGCGAATGTGTGAGACACAGACACAAAACGGGCACCGAGAGAGAAGCGCGAGGATCGATTATGGTGTGGAGGGAGTAGGGATGGAGCCACCCCGGAAAGGGGCGAGCAGATGGTTGAGCGATGAGACAGAACGGACGACGCAGCGACGCAGACAGAGTCAATGAGCATGGGCAGATGGATCCGAACGGATTGATACATATAAAATATGACTCGGGGAAACCATATTAGGTTTCTCAAGATGTCTCACGGGGAAGTGGTCGAAAATTAGAAAACGGCACTTACCGTAGTCTAAAGTTCAAACTTTGAACCGAAAACTTTCGGAACATTCTGAAACCAAATACTACAGCTGTTGTCATATATCTCTGGTCGAGTACTAGGTGTGAAAAGTTTAGCGAGAGACTAGAATGCGAACACACCTAAAAAACAATAGATCCCCCCACTCATTCTTTTTTCGCGGCGGCGGCGGCAGCGAGCGGGAGAGAGAAAGAAAAAGAAAAGAGAAAAACGAAAACGAATAGGAAGGTACTAATATTTTTGAATGATTGGGTGGAGTTTTCTTCCAGTGAGAATCGCTCGGTGGTGGGAATGTAAGATGAAGAGGGGAAGAAAGTGTTTGCATCCGAAATGCATCGACATTTCTACTTTTCCCACGTCTTTTCGGGCACTATTAAGGGACAAACGATAACTTTTTGGAGGAAACGGGTCGGAAACGGCGAGAAGCTGAAGGAGGATGAAGCGGGTTACTGTAGATTTGGCGAGGAGAGACTTCTCAAGATGTGCCAATAACAAACTTTTCATGGAACAGAAATAATTGAACAATGCTGAGAAAGTGAAAAATCAGATCGAAATGATTCGAGATCGAGTTCAAGCTTTTTTTCGTTCACTCAGCGCCTTGACCACGATCAATGACGAAGTCTTCCTCGCCAAAATCTACGTCGGCCTGATTCGGCTCCTGATGTTCATCAGCAGGCATCAAGTAGAAAGGAGTGCCAATGTGCTCCGAACTCTTTTCAACCAGCAACTGATTCAGATCTCTAATCCCAACCCATTGACAGAATTCCGCCGATTGAGGATTGCGATAGTACGCACTGGGAGGAACATTCTTTGAGGAGGGTGGTACCTGAAACTTGTTGGAATTTTTTATGATTTAGTTTCATACAAAAGCTTCTTACCTCTACCAATGGCGGTGCAGTTTGTCTGAAGGTGTCCTTTTTGATGCTCAAATCACCCAATTTTTCAACTTCGGCCAATTCTTCCTCAGTAGGACGGAAGTCCTTTCTTTCGTATGCACACGGGCGGAACATGTCCGGAGTCACGATGTGCTCCTTATCAGCCACCGTCAGTAAATCAGTGTTCTTCAGAATGGCAAGCCAGTGCGGATCGTAAGACAGTTCCATCTTCGCATCGACAGCGACGTTCAGTTCGAGTGCTTGCATGAATTGTCGTCCAGGAATCGGTTTGTCGAGTGACAGGAACCTCGTTGGCTGCGGTCTTTCGCTTTCTGAACCTTTGTGTGGGACGAGAGCCGCGAATGCGATGTGCAAATGAGCAGCGAGGTAGTAACGAGGGCGACAGTCCTTAAGTAGTGACAAATTACAAAAGAAGCTTGAGTAACAAAGCTCACATAAACCAGTTTCATTCCGAACGGGTTTCCAAGTTTCCCTGTCTCGTGGTCATGTTCGAATCTGTCCTTTTTCTTGAACAGCCACGCCTTGTTACCGAATTCGGCGATCCCAGCTGGCCAGTCGTGCGAGATCATAATGTCAATGGGATTCTAAAACACAAGATCTTTGTTTCGCTGGAATACTTTTTCCAATCTCACTGAAGTCTTATCATCGTTCGCCGCTTTCAGCTGTCGCAATCGGAACATATCGACTCCACGGGTGTGATAAACAGTCTTCACATCGCCTCCAGAATATGGCGGACGCTCGTAGTGAGAGAAATGAAAGTCGCTGTGCGAATAAATTCCGGAAAGACCAGCGATACGAAGACCGGCGAACTGAATGCAATTGGCGTGTCCCATGAAAAAGATGTTCGGAGCCACCCATCCGCCATTGGGAAGTTCGCTCAGGTAGCCAGAAGCTTCATGGTTTCCGCCGACGAAGACCGTCAGCACGGGAGCAGTCTTCTCGCCGGAATAGTATTTGTAGAAGGTCTGGAGACTACGGTAGCATGGTGGGATGCTCATTTGCTGCAGATCCCCGTAGTTGCGAACCGCTTGATAGTCACCACAGCAGATCAACAAATCGAACTTGTATCCTTTCTCTTTTTCGATCAGCGCCATCACCTAGAACAGAAAGAGTTTTATGAGAACGCAAACTTTGGAATTACATCGTAGATGGTGTCGATTTCGCCGTGAGAGCATCCTACAACTGCAATCCGGACTTTCTTCTGTCCGTCACTTGACTCTTTTTCAACGACAAGCGGGACGAATGACTTTGCCGCATCGACATCTTCTTCTGGACGACATACTGATTCTTGAGCACTGCAGCACTCCTCGTTTTCTTCTGTTTCCGACATTCTGAATCTGACCTACATTGACAAAGGCCATCACAAAACTCATCTGTATCGAAACTATGGTGTTAACCAAATTACAAAAGTAGAGCGCATTTTGAAAATCGTATAAATTTTAATTTTACACATTTAGGAATTGATGAAGAGATGTTATGCAAAGAGATCAAGATCAGAATTAGCGACGAGGTACAGCAGGAGTGGAAAACATCTTCTTCCAGTAGTCTACTTTCTCCATGTTGACAAGGGGCATGAGCTGATCGGCAAAATCTCGCAACCTCTTGGCAGCCTGAAATTCAGTTGAGTTATTCGTTTTTCTGAAAATAATTTCAAAATTCGTTACTCACCGGCATGTATTCCGCTGATTCGGGGAGCGAAATGCTGATCTCAATCAACGAAGAATCGGACATCGACTTGATTGAATTCGAGTCGTAAGTTCCCGGTCGCAGCGTTCGTGTCAGATTCGAGTGTAGAATCTTGATGCTGCCTTTTGTCCACAGCTTGCCTTGAGTCATGTATTCGTAGTCCATGCGTAATCCGAGCGCCTTCGCGTAGGTCATCATATCCTGCGAGTGAACCAGAGAGCTGATCTCTTTTCTGACGATTGTTGGACACTTTTGATCAGGTTCCGGGACTGAAATTTGCGCTTTACTTTCAAGAACAAACATTTTAGAAGCTAACCTCCAATATATCTCAACTGCCAGTAGTTCTGAATGTGATGATCTGCTCGAAACCGGCGCCGAAGTCTGGAAAAAGTAAACTATGAAAAAGAACTAGCAATTACCGCTTACTTAATGTCCGTTTTCATTTCAGGTGCTCCAGTTGTAGATCGAAGACTGAAAGACATCTCGTGCTCGAAGAACTCCTCACAACCTGGATCACAGAGGCCGGCCAAACGACGCTCAAGGTCCTATAGAGAAAATGAAATGTATCTTCTTTCATAGGTAAAGCGAGAAACTCACCGGGATATACTTGGAGAAGATGGAACCGTAGAGCACACACTCCTGAGTTTGATACGGCGTCGAACTCACGGAAAGCTATTAAAAAAACGGGTAAATCAGTAATTGAATGGCAAAAAATACCTTCGATTGACTCCCTTCTTCATCTACATCCACTACGTTGTCCATTTGGAATATACGAATGTGAAAAAAATGCTCCGAAAAGTCAAAAACGAGTTATCGAACGCAATTTCGCGCTAGATTCAACCGGCGAACGCGCGTGTAATTCGGTGTTTCTCGCTTTGAAAGAGACCGTGTTTGCGGACTCTTCAACCGTAGTGATCTGGAAAATGTTAAATATTAAATAGCCGAGATTCTGCAATATTTAAATATTTATTTACTGTAGGATGCGAACAACACTGTTTAAAGTAAAAAGAGAGATTCGAAAGAGAAAGGAAATTTTTATTCAATCAGCTCCAAGTGAAGCAAAAGGAAAATGAAACTAAGAGTTCTCCTTCGACTCCACCTGCGTCGTTTTCTCCGTCGAAACTGATCTGTTCTGTCTCTTGCACAATTTTTTGATCGATGCGATAGGATGATACCGCTGAAAAATAGAATTCGCCGTGATCTGAATTTATCGAAAACTCAGTTGTACTCACATCATAGGTGAAACGAACGTTGCTCTTCAAATCGAATTTGACTTTGCTCGGTCCATTCTTCCCCCACAGATCGTTCTCCGATTTTGCGTCAGTTTCCGACGAGTTCGCTGATGTTTTGGACGCGCTGCTCGTCGGACAAGTACCTTCTGAATCCATCGACTTCAGAGGTCTCTTCCGACGCTCGCCTCCATCATCCGTCGCCTCGCCGTAGCGCTTCATCGCATCTAAAATCCTCATTTGTACGTTGGTTTTCTTCGAAAAGCTACCTCCTTCCACCAGCTCCACCAGGCTATGTGCAGTTCCGTATATAACAGCTTCTCGCGAAATATAGACACAGTTTTCCTCGAGTACATCGAAAGGCGCGTATTCATCGAACTGGAAGCTAGAAAGGAAATCTCGTTTTATAGTTTACAAAAAGTGCTTTTCTACTTTTCCGGGAGCGGCGTTCCTTTTTTCAGCTCTCCAGTCATGTACAACCCGCAAGCATCCAACCAAACCGTTTCGTCCATCTCGATGCCGAGCTCTGCCATAGCAGCTGTCAACTCGGGATTCAACAGAGTTTCGCCGTCTTCAGACTTCTCGCAGTCCTCGGCGGCCCGCTCGGGTACCACCCAGATCGGTTCACCGTTCGGTCTGAAGAGGTTCTCCTCGCCGGCATCGCTCTTCGCTCGATTGATCTTCTTTCGCAGCGCTTTCACAGAGACGTTGAGTTGACTCGAGTCGGGCATTCTCTCGAGACGGAAGTCGCCGGCACGTCTCCGCAATCTTTGCGACAGCTCTTGTAGATGCTTCTTCTTCTTGACTTTCGTCTCTTCGGAATCTGACGGCTCTTTCGAGCCGCTTGACTTGTTCTCCACTGAAAAAAGAATGAGATTGTGGGTAGGCAGCATCGTTACGAACATGACTTTTTCGAGTCAGACGAAAGACTTTCTTTTCGCTTGTCCGTCTTCGATCTTTGTTTCACGTCCTGTTCGCTGGATGACTGTAATACAACTATGTAGTATTAATCAAACAAATCTGCCACGTGGAAATGAACGTCGAGCCGATCAATTTTCTGAGTTCATTGCTACAAACCTTCCCGTCACTCGTGGTCGTGTTCGTGTTCGTATTCGATCCCTTCTTCTTACGAATAGTCGTTCGCTGAGGTTTGTCCTGGAAATGGGCTCGAGAACTCTTTCAGAACAACGAAACATACTCTCCGAGTGCCCTTGTACTCTTTTCTATCCATCAAAAAGTTCGCATCGCTCTCAGTCTTTTTCTCTTTTTGAGCAGCCTGAGCATTCGGAGATGGAGCCGTGTTGGACGCGAGCGTAGCGGCCAGAGTTTGAGCAGCGGCCGCCGGAGAAACTGAAGTGAAATTGGAGTTTCCAGTCGCTTTTGAATTGGCAGTTGAATTGATGATCGGTGGTGGAACTAGAGCCACGCCCTGTATGTGAGGGGACGGAGCTTTGGGCGTCAGGACGTTGAAAAGTGGAGTGGAAGACTTTCCTTTCGTCGGCTTTTGACGGCATCTGGAGAGAAACAAAACGTGCAGCAGTTTTCAATGACATCCACAAACTGCGATTTGCTTTCCTTTCTTTTATTCCTTTTTTCGCCTTTAACCTCTTTATCGTTTTTCTTGAAAGGAAGGCTAGCTGACTTCATGTTGTCGGAGTTTAAGAAATGTTTGAAACACATCTGGATCGACGGGATGGACGCGGTCACGCGGTCACACTACTCACGGTTCACGTAGGAAGAGTTTTAGATCATGAGGATGGTGTAACTCTGATCAAAGATCACAATCAGATCTGGGACACCTTTCAAGCTGTAGATAAGTAACACGACATTTGACGTGATAAGGGCGATAAGGGCGATAAGGGCATGATTATCAAGTTTCCTGAGAAATAAATAGTTTCAATTTGAAAACCAAGATGGTCCCGATTTGGAAAAAGAATTGAAAGAGAAGTCATTCAGAGCAGTCAGTGTACGCAATTTTAAAAATCTACCACTGTTTCATATTAGACTATAAATGTTTCAGACGAAAATCGAACGGATTGTTTTAGAGAAACAGGTCCCAAACATTTTGAGACAGTTCTATCCAATCTGTTCACTGACTATAATCTCCGGCGACAAAAGCAACCTCTAGGTCCAAAAAATGATCAGTGATCTGAGGGCGGGGCCTATTTTACAGTACACTGTGACTATAAATACTCTTTTCTTCCACCCATTCAGACATGCTCCAACAACCAAACAAAATGGCGTCGAACAAGTTTCTCAGACAGCTTTTTCTCGGAAGACACAGCTACAGCACGGCGACCGCCATCGGCAGACAATGTGACGGTGTGACACCGCCGCCTCCAGTCAACCTGCTGTCAGAAAGCGAGTCCTTCTTCGTCGACACAGGTGAGAACTTCACGCAACGCAAAAACTTCCACAAGACGCTTTCAGTTCGCAAGTTTTCGCAAAATGTCGTAAAGCCACATGTTCGTGAAATGGATAAGCACTCGAAAATGAATCCGGCTGTAGTTCAGGGAGCTTTTCAAAACGGGGTAATCCAGAAAAACTTCTTAACTTATCATTCAAAGTTCTTCTCCAGCTAATGGGCCTCCACATCCCGGAAGAATATGGCGGATCCGGCTCCACGTTCTTCGATGCGATGATTGTGATCGAAGAGCTCGCGAAAACGGATCCTTCAGTCTCTGCCATGGTCGGCATCCACAACACACTTCCGGTGTCGATGATCGCGGATCATGGAAGTGAGGAGCAGAAGCAGAAGTACCTTCCGAGCCTCTGTTCCGACACTCTTGCCTCTTTCTGCATTTCTGAGGCCGGCGCTGGTTCCGATGCGTTTGCATTGAAAACAGTCGCCAGAAAAGACGGCGACGATTTTCTGATTTCTGGTTCCAAGATGTGGATCACAAACTCTGGGGACGCCCAGGTGTTTGTCGTTTTTGCCAACGCGGACCCGAGTCAGAAATACAAAGGAATCACCTGCTTCATTGTGGAAAGATCGGCGGAGGGACTGAGTGTCGATAAAGAGGTGAGCTTTTATATGATGCAAGCGAACTTATTAAATCGTCTTTAGGAAGACAAGCTCGGCATCAGAGCCTCTTCCACGTGTCAAGTGCACTTTGACAATGTCCGTGTTCACAAGTCGGCTATTCTGGGAGAATACGGAAAAGGTGAGCAAAGAAGTCTTGTTGTAAAACAAACAATGACTCTTTTCAGGCTACAAGTACGCGATTGAGTGCCTGAATGCCGGAAGAATTGCGATCGGAGCTCAGATGTTGGGACTTGCTCAAGGATGTTTCGATCAGACTATTCCGTACCTCCAGCAAAGAGAGCAGTTTGGACAGAGACTTATTGACTTCCAGGTTAGGGTCTAATGAAAAAATATACTTTGGTCTCCTTCTTATAGGGTCTCCAACATCAAATCGCTCAAGTCAGAACTGAAATTGAAGCCGCCCGTCTGTTAGTTTACAACGCTGCCCGAATGAAAGAAAACGGAATTCCATTTGTTCGTGAAGCCGCCATGGCGAAACTCTATGCTTCTCAGGTAGGAGTGTGACTTTTTTTCTGACCTAAAATTCACTTTTCAACTTTAGGTGGCCACTTCCACTTCCGCCCAGTGTGTGAAATGGCTCGGTGGTGTCGGATTCACCAAAGAGTTTCCCGCTGAAAAGTTCTATCGTGATGCGATGATCGGAGAGATTTACGAAGGAACTTCCAACATTCAGCTGAACACCATCGCGAAGTTGATTGACACCGAGTATAAATTGAGGAACTGAAGATTTCATGTAGTATACATTTCGATTGCATTTTTTGAATGTCTCAATGAAAAAAAGGAACCAATGTTCCAGAAGTTGAAAAAGGATTTCAAACGAACTTTTCTGAGAACATTCTCAAATCACTCAAACATTTCGAGTGTTTTCTAGCCTAGCTAGGCGAGCTCGCGATGAAGAAACACACACTTCCGACAGAAAAGAGCACATCCACTATTCGGACTTTTTCTCATTTGCATTGCAAATCATGGTTCTCACTCAAAAAGAGGCTCTGCATAAAAATAAACCAACTACTTCGCGCCCCCAACGTTTTGCTTATCTGAACGACTCTCGCGAGCCCATCTCCACGACGAAGCCCCTCCCCCCCTTTCTATCGGAGAATTTCAATGTTACTCACCATAGAAACCAGGAGACGGACAAGAGACGAAGAGCGGCAGAGTAAAGTAAGGACGAAGAAGAGAAAAGACGTGACACATTCTCGCTGTGTCCGCCGGCTCGGGAGGCTCTTTTTATAATTAGCTTCTCGGCGCGCGCGTGTATTTTCGGCTCACCACTACGCTTCTCTTTTTTCTCCCCACATTTCCGACACTCATTTGAATACTACCCCCTTTGACTCGAGCCTGCTATTCGGGCGATACATAGTTTAGCGAAGGGAAATGAGTTGGAACTTTGTGACGGCTCTCTCTGTTTCCCTTGTGTACAGTAAACATGTCTAGCCCCTTTATAGATACGAAATAAATTACGAAAAGTATTTCAAATTTCGTTTTGTATTTGTGGAGAACACCACAAAAAACCTCTATTGTGCCCGTGTTTCCCCAGTTCTTAGTCATTCGTTTCCCGCATGTGGCGGACAGGAACTACACGTTTTTTCCACAGTTTATGATTGTTATTCACGGATTTTGCTTTGTTTTCCATGTTTTACTTTGTTTTCCGATTCCCTCCTGAACGAGCACATATTCGTTTCCTAACCGGAAGATGAACTTGAAGTTGAAAAAGTAAACAATTGAGGGAGGTGGAACAATTTATCCGTAATACAAACACTCGCGTCCCTCCCGTCCCTCCGACCAACCAACCAATAATACCTCTGGGAATTACATCCATTTTACACAAAACCCCTCCCGGCTTTCCTCCTCACGTCTAATTCTCTCGCTTCTTCACTCACTGATAACTTCCAGGTTCTTAGCCTGAATGCGCAGACGTCGACGGTTTTTTGCACTCTTATTCATTTTCACTGCATTCGCCACTCCACTCGGGTTCTTCTATCTGACTATTGTCAATGAGTCGGTGAGCTGAAACAATCACAGACAACGATTTGAGTGTTTTCATTTTCAGCGAGGTTTTACCAGTTCGTACGAGAGATTCAAAGCGGATGACGACTTGGAACCCATGAAGCCAAAACCAGAGTTTGAAAATTATTCCGAAGCAGGTATGTCAGTTTCGTTTGGTATGGTCTGAACAGTAACCTTTTGAGAATGCTCCAATTTCCCAGCTGACCTAGAAACTCACTATCCAGAATGCTTGAAGAAGATGAACTGGATCAGAAGTGGCTGGACGTAGGTCTATTCTCTGAAAAATATAAAGTTTTCCCATCCAGATCTCATAAGTGCTATGCTGAAAACTACGTGGACGGTTCGGAGTGCTCATTCCGGTTCTATCTTTCTTTAGTGGAACACTATTGCCCTCCCATGGAGGAAACCAAAATAGAAAAGACACTTGCCCGAGTAAGTCCGTTTTTCGAAATCCAAATCGACGGGTGTTATAGATTAACATCAGCATCCGCCGGCTAGAACACATCACTGAAGAGTTGCCAAAGTATATGAAAACGAGAATCGCAAGACTGTGGAATAAATGGAAGGAAGGAGCTCATCAAGTGGTCGAACAACATCCCGATTCCATGAAAAACCGAAGAAAGTTGAACGTGAGACGAGAAAAATGGGCCTTCTCTGAAAACAATTACGTTTTCTTCCAGATCCTAGTGTTTATGGGTTTCCTGGCGAACGAGAAAAAGCTGAAAATGTCTGAAAGCTCGGCTCATGGCGGGCCATTGGGAGAGCTCCTCCAATGGTCGGATCTCCTGGCGACTTTGTCAATTATAGGGCACAACCTGGAAGTTTCTGGAGACAAAAGTGGTCTGAAAAGGTGAGATTCAGTTCAAGGCAATACAACGGAAAGAGTGAAATTTCAGGATTATTGATGAATACGAGAGTCGGGGACCATGCCAATCCGTGAGTGGATCACCGCAGAAGCTAGATATCATTTTCACGGATATTATGGGTCTCAATATTTTGAAACAACGCCATCGGCAGTTTATGATCAACAACAAGTGAGTATCAGCTGATGACTTGCCGAACTTTTTTCTACCAGATGCCGAATTCGTTTACTTGATAGCTTTGGGACGCAAGTGGAATTCACGAGCAAGTCGTACTTCATTCAAAACAAAAGAAAGCTGTCGGGAGCTTTTTCTCAGCGCAATCCCTGGGGAGGTCATGATCTGAACCTTCGCCAGCACTGGACGTTCTACCCTCACTCTGACGATAACACATTCTTGGGGTTTGTTGTCGACAACGAGGGTGTGGAACGGAAAAAGCTGGGAAGGAACTCGTCGGCTCTCGTGTATGGAAAAGCGCAGAGCATGTGGAGTGAGGCTGAGAAGCCGCTCGCTGTTCTCAAAAAGATCGTGGATGTGCACGCGACTGTCGCCGAGCTCAACCTCACCGACAGCAAAATCAGTGCGATCTTCGATGGCGTTCACAATCACGGTCTTCTGAACTCGGAGCAGTTGTCGAAACTTCTCGATGAGACAACCATCTTCTTCGGCCTCGGATTCCCTCTGGAAGGACCCGCGCCACTAGAAGCGATGGCTCATGGAGCAGTGTTCATCAATGCCAAGTTCCGAGAGCCGAAGTCTCGCAAAAATTACAAATTTTTGTCGGAGAAACCCACACTGAGAGAAGTGCTCCCATTACGTTTCAATTGATTGGTGTACTTGATTTTTTGTAGTATACGAGTCAAAATCCTTACATGGAAGAGGTCGGAGAGCCATTCGTGATCACTGTAGACATCGATGATGAGGAGGAGCTCGAGAAAGCCATACGAAGAGCCATCGAACTGAAGGTAATATTGAAAATAGGAATAATGTGGGTTTACGAGCAAACCGATCTTCCAGCCAACACCGAAGGTTCCCACTGAATTCACACCGGCTGGAATGTTGCTTCGAGTTGCGATGCTTCTCGAGAAACAAGAGTATTGCGACGTGATCGCTCTCGATAAGCGCTGGCCACCCATCAAACATGCGAAGGTCTAGGTTGCAAAGAAGCTTTGACTGAACCACTCCGTTTTCAGTTTTTCAAATCTTACAAAGCTGGAGACTCTTGCGAGATGACTTGTCGCCGTCAAAATCTGCTCTGCGAGCCGTCGCACTTCCCGATCATCAACTCTCCTACGTTCCTGAAACAGTAAGAGTTTATTGATTGTTTTGACAACCAGTGCCTATTATCTTTCTAGAAATCTGTCGTGTGAAACCGTCCGTCTGGATTCTTCTCCATTGGCGCCTTTCAACTGCACATCGCAACGTTCGGCGGCGCTTTTCAGCTGCTCCTCGCGTCCACAAGAATATCACGTCGTCCGATTATGCCCGTGCCGTGACTTCCTTCCTGAACAACACGCGTTGTGCACAACGTGTCTTTAATCCACACCACTGGTTTCCCTACATGAATTCTCATCCGCCGGGTATCGACTTTTTGTCATTATAATGAAGCAATTTTATTATTGAATTAAATTTTGAAAAGAGAAAAAAACATGCTATTTGAAATGTTAACAGGACGAAAATGCCATTTGTGAGAATATGCTATAGTTAATTTAGATTATTTTTCTTATCTAAAATCGATTTCCTAAAGAGTTTTGAGTTTTTTTTGTTTTTGTATTAAAAAACTCCATTTGCGGCCGAATCAAAGCCGGTTAACGAGTTATCGCTTGAATCTGGGACTCCTGAATCGGTCGAGTCGGGATCTGGAAGTTAATTCGCTTTAAAGCGAATTTTCATTTTGACAATAAAGAAGAAGTTCAAACTGACCGTCTTGCTTGTCCGACTCTTCATAATCTTCATCAGTATCTGATGAACTGGTTTTTTCGTCGGTTTCTACTTTTATTAGTGACATTGGTACAAAATTATTATTAGCATGAGCGTCGCTCGGGATGTACTTTTTCTTGTTTTCCTCTATTTGCTTCTGATAGTATTCGCTCATCCTGGAGGATTTCAGGAAAAAAGCGCTGCACGATTAAAAACTCACGACATATTCGATCCCATATAATTTTTCGGCTGGGCGGCCATCGCCGCTGCGAACCCGGACGGAGGAGCTCTTTTCGAGATCGGCTCCTGGAGCTCGCCTTCGGGGAAAATTGTGTAGTCGTATCTTTCCATTGCTCGGAACCAGGTCATGTGAGGTCCTCTGGACATGGATTTCATTTCTCCAATTTTGAACTTGTACTCGTCAACTTCGTTTCCTTCGAAGCGTTCGACATCGCGTGGCTGCAATTCGATCTTTCCTGTTGGCAGGATCGTGATGGTTGATCCTTCTTTTAGCCCTTCTTTATACAGGTACTGAAAAGAGAACAACTTTACTCATAGTTTTTCACGAATTCACTACATTCCAAATCGAGATCCGAATAGCGTAGACATCGTGAAAATGGACATCGGGCACGAATAGGCTCTGTAGAACGCTCGCCGTCACTTCTTTTTCAATATTCACAAGCGGCACCCTGAATAGGAACTTTACTTGAATAACTTTGGAAGCTTTGAAAAATACCATCGAAGAATCAAATTAGCGATCGGCGCTTTTCTTTCCATTTTCATCCGTGACGCCATCAACGCAATTGCCGATTCGGCAGTCAACTGAGCGATTTCGTCATCCGCCCATTCCTCTTTTTCGTACAAAATCGAAGCTTGAACAGAAAGCGTGTCGACTTCTTCCACCTGCTCGTAGGATAAAGTGATATTCACGGTAAACGGACGAAGCTTCCGCAGAGGAAAATGATCGACTGACAATCTGTTGAGTTCGGTTATTACTTTCAGTTGAGTCATTCGCACTAAAACGAAAATTTTATTGAAATTTGTGCCGGCAACAATGAAAAATGATAAAAACGATGAAATTACAGTATCCCTCGGCCGACGAGCTCGTCGGAAAAATTTTCAGTGTGCACATCAAACTCTACGACTTATTGCAGACCACCCTTGGAGGGTCAGATGGAATTACGGTAAACAACAGAATCAAAATAGTTTCTTTTAGCTTTTAATCAGTTTGAAAGCTCCGAGAATCATTTGTGTGTCTTCATATGACGATGAAGATTCCCGCTCTGGGTGAACTTCATCATGCAAATGTTGCAGGCGTAGGGTTTGTTCCCAGTGTGAGTCCGCAAATGTTTGGTCAGGGTAGAGCTGTCAGTGAAGGCTTTATCGCATTGGCCACATGGGTACGGTCTCTCGCCAGTGTGAGTCCTGAAACAAGAGGCCTAGTGAGACACAATTTTAATTGCTATACGGTATCATAATATTTTTGTTCCTCTCATCCCCTAATTATGGGGTAGGTAACCCATGAAGGCCTCTAGCTACTGGTGACAGGTGGGTGTTTCGAAACAGGGAAACGGTACGGAACGAACCTTCTATGCGTTACCAACGAAGAACTTTGCGAGAACGGTCGTCTGCAGACCGAGCAAGAGAATGGCTTTTCTCCTGGAAATACGAGTTCCGATAGAAACTTGAAATGCGCTTTGAGCCTCCTACCTGTGTGTATTCTTTTGTGAGCGGTGAGATTGGCGGCCTGAGAGAAAGCCTTGCCACAAGTGTTACAACGAAACGGTTTCGGGGTGGATCGGGAGAGTAGTCGAGGCAAGGGCGGCGGATGAACTTTCTTCGGCGGCATCCGAGACGGCGGCTCTTCCATGTAGCACAGATTCGAAGGCAACGGTCTGCAACCGAATGGTTGACTCTCTTCCACGTGGACGCCTTCAAGAGACCTGAACGAGTCCACGTGTCCATTGCCTCCACCCATCATCTGTTGGGGATGTCCGTGACTCATTCCCATGTGTCCCGGATGCTCCATTCCGTGTTGCACCATCCATTGTTGCGGCTGCGATGACGTGGACGACCAATCCTGGCGCCATCCTCCGTAGCCGCCTTCGACGCTGCAGAATAGATAAAAGCCATTCTTTGTGGCAACCCTTCAAGTGCAATTAATTCTTTGTAAGTCATCTCTATCTCTGTCCCTCCTGCCGTCCCCCACTCTTTTCGACATTTCTTCCTATCTAGGCTAGAAGCACCTGGGACCTTGGGGATCTGAAGCTTCACAAGAAGCTGGAGCAAGTGAAACACTTTCGAATCCCTACGTTCTTCTGAATGTGGTTTCCCCATTCTCATTCTTATCCGTTTTTGTATACCCTGTTGCGGCACCCACTGTGCGCCTCTCTATTTCATAATTTTCTAGCTCACCCTCTCACACAATCAATATTTTTCCAGATAGTTAAACTTCAAACTTTGGACTCACATCATATCTTGATTGTCTTGCATAACTGCTCCCTCCGGCGGTTGCTGCTGTTGCGAAGTGCCATTGGGATTGTAAAAGTCCTGGTACCCGTGGTGCATTTGCATCTGAACAAACCATTTTCACTTGTGAAATCTGGCTCACTTCTGAATCTGTTTACCTGTGGAATATAGCTGGTCGAGTCGAAAAACTCGTTATTGTTCGCGTTCATCTGATAATGGTACGACATGTTTACAGGCGTTTCGACTTGAGCAACAGCCTATTTGCGAAGACTGACACGGACTGTTTCGAGGAGGAAAAAGAAACGATTTTAGAACTGAGATAATGGATGGTTATACAGTAATCCGTTTCCTCCTCCTCTTCCTCGGCAAATAAGCGACCAAATTTGGTGTATTATGGAGCAGCTGACGATGAGCGAGCTCGTCCTCCCCAATTCTCGGAGGTTTTAATCCGCTACCGTAGTTTTTAGGGCTTCCCACACCTTGTTCTGACTCCTTATTTTCTCGATTCATCGTAAAGTTATCAGTGGTGATGATTACTCATCAGAAGATGTTCGAAGCGATTCTAGAAGTGATTTCGATTTCCGGAATGGAAGCCCCGCGGAACACCAGAATGAAACACAGAAATCGATTTGAAATCTGAAAATAAATAGTTTTCTATTCAAAAATATGATATTTGGAACCCTGATTCAATCACGCAACCCAACAAAACAGCTAGAAAATACATCGAACTCGGAAAAACGTGAAAGTCCACAACTATCCGAGTCCCCGTGGCGGTCATTATAAAAGAGGAGGTTCGGAAGCGTTCGCCGTTAGTTTGAAAGAAAGGACTGGCAACAACTCTCGTCAAGTTTCCAGCAACAATCGTTTGTGGTTCGCCCATCGAAGCTTCGCTCAGTGAGTTTGGCAGCTTTTCAATGAAACCGCCGTTCGAACAATTTTACCGTAATGTTTTAGTTGGTTTTTGGCAATTTGCAGTTTCCACGCGGAGATGGTGCCTCTTTCAACTTGTCTTCTCATTGTCTTGCTCTCGTGCAGGAGCGTAGTCGGACAAAATGGTACAGCTCCAGCGGCTCCAACGGCAGCTCCAGCGGCTCCAACGGCTGCTCCAACGGCTGCTCCAACGGATGCTCCAACGGCTGCTCCAACGGATGCTCCAACGGCTGCTCCAACGACAACCACAACTACGACAACCACGACGACGACAACCACTACGACGACAACGCCCGCGCCTTTCGTCCCAGATCCTGCTGCAGCGAATGACCCCACAACGTATAGTCAGTTTCGACTCCGAACGTGACCAGTCTGAAGTGTCAACTTTCAGAGTGTCCCTCGGGGAAAGCGATGTCTGGAGAGAATTGCCAGCGCGGCACTTGTACAGGTGAAGGAGTTTGCTTCCGTGACATGAAGAGTAACGCGAACGCTGTCACGGCCTGCTGTGGTATTTCCCTATCAGACGTTCTGCCTGTAACACGTGTCGATTTGCAGACAAACTGGACGACTTCTGTCCCGCAACGAGAATGCACACTTTTTTAAGCGGTGGACCGCAGGGATTCTTGTATCACTACCGAAACAATCCGAAAGGATACTACAAGCGCGAACATATTATTTCGGGATACGAGGGAGTCGCTTGCCGTTAGACTCTTTTCATTTTCCATCTTCCATCCGATCCTTTTTTCAGCTTATCCCCAATCGTACGTTTTGAATGGGAGCGATGACACTGATGCGTCGACACTCCCTGTCGGTTGGGATTTGGCGAAAGCGGAGAGCGATCAGCTCGATGAGACGCTCATGAAACACTGTCAGAAGAATGCCGATTGTGGACAAGGGCAGTTTTGTGGAGACGTTTACAATCCGTCTTTTTCTTCGGATTCTCCGTCCGGATTGGATAAGAGTGGACCGGGAGGCTCGCCACTCATGTTCTGCTACAAGCGTGAGTTTCGGCTTTTTGTCCCGAATCGAGAGAATATCTTCAGAACCGGTCCCGGAGGCACACATGGCACACGTCACGGTTGATATCGGCTTAAAACTTTGCAACCAGCACAGCGACTGTGGCAATGAGAAGGAAGTGTGTCACATTGTTGCTGGAAAGTCGTTCCGAGGCAAGGATCCGAAAGACAAGACGAATGGAGTTTGCATGACAGGTTTGAAAGGGCGGAGAACAGGTCGGTTCACAGGTTGATTGCAGTGAAGTTTTGCGACGCGAAGCACCTACATCCGGAGGGAGTGCTGACTGTCAACAAGCAGTTCTGCACGTCGAACATCAGCTGTCAACTGGCCGGCAAATCGAACGACGACCACAATCCGCTCTGCTTGCAATATTCGAAAGTTAAAGATCAGAAGCTGTGTTGTTTCGAAGTGAATCCAGTTTGTCGAGTGGGGAAAGCGTTGACTCCGATCAAGAAGTGCGAAAAGTTTTCTGATTGTGCCGATCTGTCGAAGGGTGAATCGAACATGTGGTGCAACGACGACGAGAAGGTGCCAATGTGTTGCAGAGGTGAGAGGGAACCACTCCTTCAGAACTTTTCAGACTTAAACGAGCACTTAAGATCCTGAAAACAAGGCGTGGCAGTGTCCGGATCTGGCGACACCGCTTTTCAACGAGCCGTTTTGCAAAGACTGGCTGGCTAGCAACGAGAACTCTGGAAAGTGTCCGAAGAAGGGAGGACGTTGCCTTCGTGGACACTGTTGCCCGCCTCGTGAGAATTTCGTGTTGTGTTTCTTTGCTCTAAACTCTATTCAGTCGCTATCACCAACAATGGAACGACGGTGAAGTTGGGCAAAGATTTGTACAAGACGGAAGTGCCTTGTGATCCGAAAAAGCCCGTCCCGACATCTTTCTCATACGCCTTCTGCAATGCTGAGACATCGAAGCTGATTATTGTCGGAAATTTCCACGAGAACGGCGACAAGATGACGAAGGTTTCTGGAACGAAGTGCACGACGAACGAGTTGGTTACAAGGCGTTGTTCCTGCTAAATTTGATCATTTTGTAGGGACTGTTCCAGTGATGGCTCGCAGGTGTGTGTGTACGAGAACGACAAGATCCACATGTGCTACTACAATCCGTTGCGCCCGTTGCGCCCGGAGGTTTCCAGCTTCTGGAAGGTTGTTCTCATCGTGTCGCTGATTTGCGGCGCCGTCTTCCTAATCTCGTCGATCGTGTGCTTTGTCTGCTACCGCTCCAAGTCGGTGTTCGACAAGTACACGTCGAAAAAGAAGAAGAAGGGAAAGAAGAGTGATAGCAAGAGCAAGGACAGCAAGAGCAAGAGCACGAAGAGCGGAAAGAAGAAGGGCAAGAAAGGGAAGAAGGGCGAGAAGGGAGAGGATGTCAGCTCGAACAGTTCTAAGAAGGACACCACCGACACGACTGGAAAATCGGACATGACGGATGTGACCGGAAAGTCCCAGATGAACTGATTCGTGTCACTCTATTGCAATTACTTGAATGAAATTTCTTTTGCCTTTTTGAAAGTGGAGCTCAATTTATATTTCGAAGAACTCATTTTATTTTTGAGAAGAGAACTCATTGAGTTTCTGGTGAATTAGCTCAATAGTCGGGTTCGACGGCGGCAAGAAGAGCCCGACAAAAACGGCCAGTTTGAGGATGTAGTAGAGGGGGAAGTACTCGAGAACGCGATCGAAGAGCACGAAGAAGCCGAAGAGCGACCAGTAAATGAAGAGTCGGCCGGCATGAGGTCTCTCCGACGGTTCGACGTACGTCAGAATGATGGGAACCGCGACTAGGAGAGCGTTGGCGAGATAATGAGGCTCTTTGCTGACGAGAAGAAGTCCGAGCACGAAAAGGACGGTACCCTTCACCAGCTGAAACGATTGAATTTTTAGGTTGAAACCAGTCCGACTCACCAGATCCACTTCGATTCCTGTTATTTGGCTGTACTTCTTGGCCCATCTGGCCGTGAAGTATTGTTGGTCATGAATGACATTGGTGAACCAAGTTTGGATCTCTATTTCCGATTTGCTCATTGTGCAAAAGGGCAAAGCTCGCAGTGAAATCGCATTCTGACTATTCCTTTCTTCCACAGCTTTCTGGTTGGTCACGTTTCGAATTCGAGAAAAAAGATTACCAGATCCACTTCAATTCTGGTTATCTGGCTGCACTTTTTTTATGTGGTTTGTTTTAAATTAGGAATTAAAATTTCAGAACATTTATTTGACAGCTAGGTGATACGGTCTATTCGTAAACAAAAAAAAACTTGCTCGTCAAAAAAAAATCTACTTGTTCTGTGGAGCAGCCGGTGCAGCAGCAGGGTCGGCGGCCTCCAGAATGGTCTCGTATCCGCTGGTGATAGATTGATTACGGAAAGCCGGGAAAGTCTCCCATGGTGCGTTCAGGTCAAACTTGCGGAACTCCTGAGCAAGCTCCGACGGCTCATACACGACACGTTTAAGCTCAGGATCGTAGCGAACTTCGTTGTAGCCCGACAGCGGGTAATCCTTGCGGAATGGATGTCCCTCGAAACCGTAGTCGGTGAGAATTCGGCGGAGGTCTGGGTGGTTGTTGAACCACACTCCGTACATATCGTAAACTTCACGCTCGAACCTGCAACTTCTCCATTAGAAGACTGGCGTCCTTTTTGATATACTTACCATTCGGCTCCCTTGAAAACCGGAACCGCTGAATCGATCGGGGCGATTTCATCAGTGTAGGTGCGCACACGAATTCTAGCGTTGAAACGAACGGAATAGAGAGCATAGATAACCTCGAGACGGTTCTTGCGAGTTGGAACGTCCATTCCAGTGATGAAAGTGAGATTGGTGAACTGAGCAGAGTGGTTTCCCTGAAAAAATAAACTGAATATTTCCGCGACAGATTTTCTATTGTTACCTTGAGGAAGGAAAGCACCGGAACGACTCCAGTCGGATGAATCAGAAGCTCGAGCTCATCTCCGGCAGCAAACTGCACTCGCTGCACAAACTTCGGGAGACACTCGGCGGCATACTTTCCGAAGTTTGTCAATCGCTCCCGCTTTTGCTCGTCAATCTTCCAGATTGTCGCTGAAAACAATATTTTGTGATTATATATGCATACGACCCGCTTACGCTTCTTCGCGGCGTCCTTTTTGTCTCCGGCAACTTGAGCGGCGGCGACCGTCGTAGAGATCGGCGCTTTTCCGGTAATTTGCCTGGAAACTGCTTGGCGGATCACACTACCCAACATTTCCTGAAAAAAAAGTAGTTTAATCAGTAAAGCTATTCAGAATCTAAAACAATGAAGCCGTAATCAAGCGGCAAGTTAATTGAAGTCGAAGAGACAGAAAACACACATGATTATTGAAATACTTTTTCGAAAAATGTAAAACTTTTCAATAAACTTATTACAACAAATCATCAAAAAACATCGGCACAAATTGGGCCGGTTAAGCACAAGAATCGGGCAAGCGTTACACTTTCCGCGTCAGCAATTCGTTGACGCGTTTCGAAAGAAGTCGCATTCAAAAGCATTCCATCAGTGATTCGGCGAACTGCTTGGTTCGAGGGTTCTCGTACAAGCTCTTCTGCCCTTTCGAGTTCAACCGATCGGAAATTAACCGGAGAGCAGTGAGGATTTGCTGATAGTTGCCTAGAATCAGAGAATTGGTAGTTTCACACACAGGCTAGCAGAATGTTCACCGATCACTGTCACTTTGGTGTTGCCCTCGTCGGCTTTTTCTCGATCGAATTGTACTTCCACATTTGAACTCAACTTGATCTCGTTGATTTTCGCCCCATTTTTACCTGAAAATTATAGATGCCACCGAATTACCAGTGGAAAACCTCTTTCTGCTAAAAGGGCCAGTTGTGTTCTTCAAAGCAAAAACAGAAAACAAAAGAACAAAGAAGCGTGTGCATAATGAAGTGCGAACATTTTTCTATGTGAAAGTAGGTAACCTGTTTTCTCACCTACTCATTCACTCACCGATGAGGAATCCAACGTCGTACGTCGGAATTTCGAAGGTGTACCGTCGGTTGTTATTGCGGATCTTGGCGATCAGGGTGCACAAGTCGTTCAGCGCCAATTTCAGATTCCAATATTGACCAGTGATTCGGACAATTGACTCGGCATTCTCGTTACGCAAGATATTGACAATAACCTTGTTCTCCTTTTCAATTTTGTAAATGTTGATTCCTTCATGCCCGATCATCTGTCCCATTAGTGATGCGTCAAGGAATTTTCCGATTGGGTAGTTGAGGATCTCGCTGTTCATTGTTATGACGGAACAAAAAATGAACTTGCAGTGGGATCTTCCAGAAGAAAACGTGAAAAAGACGAAATTTGAAATTTCGAAACTTTCAAAATGACCGAGAAGTAAGGGGGGAAAGTTAGTCCGCGAATTGGCGGGATTTTCAAAAACATTCGTTTCTCTGTTCAGGTTACAGTATATTACGATGTTTTTTTGATTTCCTGACTTGAGAAAGGTGAGATTTCGTAACGATTTTACACAAAATCCATGTTGTCACGATATTTGGCCGAATGGAGGAGAATCTTATCGCAGCGTGTAAAGCTGTAAAAGGACTGACTGTAATCCGAATCCTAAGAGATATCATCATCGCCCGTGACGTTTCCTCGGAGAAAAAATCGCTGGCAGAAAGAAAATTGACGACGCGACGACGAGAGGGAGGGGCGAAACATGAAAAACGAGAGGAGGTAAAGGAGGGGGCGGAGTCTCGTGCGCGCGGCATCGGCCCGGGCGCTGAACTGTTTGGCACCAGACACACCACTCGCACTCGAGTTTCGAGACGACGACGCAGGTGACACAGAAGACGACGACGAAGATGCGATTGCTTCTCCTGCTATTTCTGTCTGTAATTCTCAGTCATCAACGGAGCGTTCTTCAGAACACTGTAAGAGTTACCTGCTTCTTCTCATCAAACTTCGTAGGGCCTTCTAAGAAACGTTTTCTACCTCTCCCTGGAAAATCGAACAGTTTAACCTGTTCCCGTTCACCATTAAAAATAAGAATCAATGAGATGATCCTTCGACGTTTTCTTTTGAATGTGGGTGGGATCGCCGTGATGCCATTGTCCGTTTTGCAAAAAGTACGATTTTCATCGCATCGATTCGTCTCGATTCCACGGGCACACAAAACCAGTGCATGAAAAAAGGGGTGAAGTCTAGTATCGTGCCCCACCGACCGAAGTAGTAATCGGTTTTATACATGTGTCCATCCACATTCCATTCCATTACCCACACAGTTAGTGAGAATGCGAGAGGTAAAAACTAGAAGTATTTCACATATTCCGATTGTAACAGCGCCAAACTTTTCATAATCCCGACACACAGGATGTGAGTATATGTTTCCACTTTTTTTTGTTTTTTCTCTCTCTCTCTCTTTCTCTGTTGAAAGATCAACTGGGGGGAGACACAGAGAGCTGGAGACACTTGAAATGATGACCGGATAATAGGGGATGTGTGTGTGTCAACACGGCCAAGAAACAACAACAGTGCACTTGAAATAGTCACCCCCGGAGGGGGCAGCGGTGAGAAGGATATTCGAGAAGTGCCAATTTCGGGCAGCCAGGAAGTTCGCGGGGATGAATCTCTGTGTTGTTCAGGACTGTTCGTACTTCTCGTCGAACTACTCGCTCAACTGGACGTACGACGAGCTGAGCAACGACATCGTGTTCAAGCTGACCGCTCGCTCGGCGTTCACCAACTTCTACAGTGCGATCGCGTTCGGAAACGAGAAGCCGGTGCGTATTCTCGTCCCGATTCATCATTCCTGAACATCACGTCTTCTTATTCTTATTCTTCTCCTTCTTCAGACAGACGTCATCGCAGTGTACGTCCGCTCGTCGCAAATCGGCCTGATTGATGGCCATTTAGCCGAAGATGGAGCCATCGAATCGGACGACAAAACCAATGTTCAGGCTTTGCAGTTCGACTTGCAGAATGGGGTTTTAACGGCTCAGTGTAAGTCGCGAAGATTGGGAGGAATCTTGAGAAATAATCAATTCAGTTGCGAGACCCGTCGAAACGTTCGATTCGGAAGATGCAGATCTTGGAAGCTGTATCGTATGTTTCCCTGCGCAAGTTTTCACAGATTTCTGGAAACTCGACGTTTCAGACAATTTTCTTCCCAACGCAGTCTCGTGAGATCATCACTGGAGCTCCACTGGAACTTGGTGATGTGGGCAGTTTACAAAAGATCAGAGTGTGCGACATTGCAGTCACTTGCTCGACGAAACTTCATAATGGTCGGCTTTTTGTGCGAGAAACACAGTCTATTTCTGATAATTTCGGTTCAGATGTGCTTGTGAAGCGTCAGGAAGATAGTGACGTGGCACCGGTGTGTGCCTCGGGGCCTGAAGATGATAAGAATCGGATCGAGTGGAAAGTGGACGGGGAGCTAGTGAGTGAGGCCACCTGACTTCAGATGAACCGTGCTGAATTTCAGATCCGATTCTCAGTGTTCCAAAACTCGAAGAAGGGTCGTTGGTGGACGGCGATCGGAGTTGGACAGTCGATGTCCGATCTAAACATGATCCTTCTGTTCGCTGAAACTGGTCGTTTGAAGAAACAGGGAATCTTCCGGACAGAGGGCAAAATGCAGCCGCTGGAGGTGGAATATGAAGGAATCGAGCTGAAGAAAGAGATGGCTGTGACCAATAATGGAAAGGCTCACTTCGAATTGACCATCGAGAAGAAGTTCTTCACGGATCGTGCTGTACGTTTTTAGAGTTCGAGGCGATCCCAATTCGATGATGTTTTCAGGATGAACAAGGATGCTTCACAATGCAAATCGCCCTTCTTGCCGGTCAATACCAGCCGAACTTCAACGTTCAAAAGCATCAGACCACTCCGCATGCGATCCAGGTTTGCAACGTGGATGCTTGCGCGGTTCCAGTGGATCCACCACAAGACGTGGACGGAGAGACCATCAAACGCACCGAAGGCGCACTGGTGAAAGAAGATGTGATCGAAGAGGCAGAAGCTTCTGGAGGGAAGCCAACTACTTCTGCTTCGACGAATGAGGTTGAAGGTTCTGGCCTCCCGATTGTCGAGCAGCGGCCGGTCGATGTTCAAGAAGAGAAGACGACTCCGCGAACATCGGAAATCGCCGACGAGAGACCTCTGACTGGAGACGACGCGCCGAACCCTGCGATTCCCGATGTGATCGTGTCATCATCTTCTTCCTCGACGCCTTCTACGCCCGCCACGTCGGCATCCACCGAGCCGCCACTTCCACCGAATCCCACATCTTCGTTCTCGTCCACTCCCCAGCCGCAAGCAAGTCCGTTTTTCTTGCGTCTCACCCAAAACACATTGGAATTTTCCCCAGATCCCGTCTTCATCGTCGACAATCACACAACCGAAAAGGTGGTCGAGAAGGAGGAAGAGGAAGTGGTGGCCGTCACTGATCGCACGAAGAACACTGGATGTGGTGTGGATCACGAGGATCTGAAGATCTGCGAGTCGTACTTTGCCGAGTACCTCGGAAAAGTGAACGACTGGTCCGAGAGGCACAACATGACCATCACAAGTCACATGTGGAAGGTAAGTTCCGAAAAACGGACGGTTCCAAGTAGCACCGATCTTTCAGGCGTGTACTCTACTCTCCGAAGTCCAACACGTGACGACGATGTGCTGTACCATATTCCGAACCACCTGTGCCACCCACCTCCACCTTTAGAGCGCCCGGTGTCTTTCTTTCGCCCAACTCACTCCATTCCCATTTTCTATTCGTGTACCTCTTCAACCCCTTCAAACTATATCACATGAGAACAGTGTCACACACCCCCACGCACAGAAATTTATTTATTAGAATCGTTCGAACGCACGTATCATCACGTCACGCTTCCAGTTTTCCATATCTTAGCTATCACGAACATCCGGAAATAAAAACTTTCACTGCTTCTTCACATCGCCGGTTGAATATGAAGTCTGGAGCGCCGACTTGGCCATCTCGGATTCTTTCTGAAAAGGACACAAAACTGAGTACTCGCTTCGTCTCAAGGTTAGAATTGGAAAAGATCACATAATAATTATGGTTCAAATGGATGTCTTCTTCTTCTTTTTCTTCTTCTTCGTTCCGTCTGTCAAGGACGCGCACCAGAAAAAGCTTTCTCTAGTGGATTCCTGTGTGTGGCAGATGACTTTTGAAAAGGGGGGAGAAAAAAGTTTAGAGGTCGTATGCCGTGATCCACTCTAATTGTGGGGTGGGATGGAAGGGAAGATGCGGAAGAACAGGTTCCACACAACAAACTTCGCCTCTGTTCTTGAAAAAGCTGTGAGAGGAAGGGGGATTTCCACATCTTTCACAGCTTTTGTTTTTTGATGATGGGAAAAGGGTAATAATACCTGTACTGATGCGGCGAATTCGTTGAGCGGCTGCAAGAACGCCATGTTGACGGCCACTGTGATATGAAGGGAAATCGCGCCGAGGTACATCCAGAAGGGTCCGAGAACGCTGCAATTCAATTGAAAAGTTTGGTTTTCAAAAGTTTCACAGCGATGTTACCTATAAAACTTGCGTTCGTTGACAAAGTGCGACGGTAGTTCGTTCAGAAAGCTCGAGCGCTTCCCGATAGCCATAAGAAGGATGATTGAGACGGCGAGAATGTCGGTGAGAAGCATCAGAGTCATGGTTATCGTCGTGTGGGTGATGATCAGGATCCGCTTCTTGGTCAGAATCCCGAACGCAGCTACTATGGCTCCGCCGATGTAGACAGTAGCGACAGGAAGAAGTACCGTTCGGAAGACTTCCACGTTCACAAAATATCCTTTCGACTCGAGAATGAAGTAGACTGCGACTTGCAGAAGCATCGCGAGAATCTGCATGGAAACTGTGAGCAGAGCGGCTCGCAGTGTGTCGAACAACTCGAAGCAAGCGGCGGGGCGGACTTCGTGCATCTGATACCGAAATGGGAAAACTTTGAGATTTTCGCCCGTGAAGAGAGGGAAATTCAAGAAAAACGAGAACGCTTCTTTCTCAGAATCAATAAATCGATCTAAACTTTTTCGGGATTCAGGGAAAGGATAGTCGTTTGCGGTCTCCTCGATTGTCCAGTCTTCTGTCCCGTCTGTGTATCCTCCCTGTAAACGATGTCTCGCCGATTGACCCACAAAGACGAATCCCACTAAAGTAAGACGGAATGTTCGGTTTAACATGCTCAAAAGCGTTTCTAATCCAAATTCCATCGGCTCAGCTTGCTTCCCAGATGTCGTCAAAATGAGCCCTGAAAAAACTTGCTCATGGCCGAGGACTATCGGGGACTAGTATTTCTTCGGTCTTTTCAGTTTTTTTTCGAACGCGCGCGAACGAGAAAAAGGTTGTTCCTCGCGTTCAAATGGCTTCCAAGCACAAAAAAGGTCGATTTGTCGTTGCAAAAAATGAATTTCCAGATTTTAAAAAGGTTAGGTTCGTTTTTATTGTCACTTATCTCCAAAAACACCTTATTGCAGCATCAACTGCACAATACTTGCGGCTATTGCTCGATGATTCTTAGTGGAAAGAGCGAAGACTGGTTAGCTCATATAGAATCACATAAAGTTAGTCATTTAAACGAAAACTGTGCTGAAAAATCCAGTTTTATCTCGATTCCAGAGCGAAATAACCATGTGTCGGCTTTGTCGCATTGTCGTCAAACTTGAAGATAGGGAAACACATTTGGAAATGTTTCACGGTACTCAGAAGTTCTATGCAGATAGTCGAAACTGGGATTTCAGAAATGTACCATCACTGCGTGAAGTTCGAGTTGAACGAGTCGCTGATCGAGATCCGCATACCTCTCGGGAAAGGTTTCTCGAACTTCTGGGCTTTCAAGACGGACGACGACTGGCAATACCGGTATATAGTCAAAAGAGGATATCAGAAATTCAAAGACGGCCGGTCGGTTGGTGTTTTTCGAGTCTCCTCAAAAACGCAAAAGTTTCAATGGGGATGTCCAATCTGCGAAACATTTCCGAGGGCGTCATTTAATGAAACGATTGGAATGAGAGCATTCGCTCTGAGACATCTTGAAGAGTTTCATCGCTCGGAGATCGATGAAAACATGCCCGGATTGCTTGAAAACGAGTGGCACCAGTTGGAAGAAGACACGGATTTCGACATTCGGACACTGATGCACATTGCAAAGCACCGTCTGAAAATGCAAGAACGAAGTTTTTTGACGTTTTACACATTGAAATTGTCGGCGTTGGAGAACGGTCAGAACTTTCAAAACATTCTGGAGACCCGGAGTGGCATGGAAAAAGAATCTTCTAGGTTTTGCCTAGTTTGCTTCCAATTGGTACCGACGAAATCTATCAAGACTCATTTTTTGCAACTGGGTCATTCAAATTTGAAAGCGTTAGTTTTTTGTTGTGAAAATAGAAGGAATACAGAGTTTCAGTGTCTCGGAGAGTACTGCCTTCACATATGTTGCAAATTCAACAAGCGAGCCGGTGGAAGGTGAAGAAGAATCCTTCAAGTTTCCGCAAGACTTGTTTGTCTATACCACCGTATTCAAGGTAAGTTCGGAGTGTCTGCCGGATTTGAAAACTAAAACTTATTTTCTACGATTTCAGAATGTAAGACAAGACGAGTACAAATGGCGGTGTTGTCTCTGTCCTCATTCTAGATCAAAGACGTTCGTCACCTCGATCGTCTTGAGGATGTTCGTTCTTCGGCACATCGATGAACATCATAAATTTCTGTTCACCGACGACTTTTTAAGCTTCGAGTGGGAGTCTTTGAAGAGGCAGATGAGGATTTCGTTCGACATTCGGACGTATTCTCCGATCCAGTACACTGCGAAAGGAGAGAGCACTTTCAAAAAAACGTACGTTTTTTCTTTCAAATAAAAAACCTTAAAAAATGAAGTTTCCAGTGATCCGAACGATTTTGTTCTCCCGCAACAGTACTTCTTCCTTCCAAAGCAAAGTTTGAATAACACGTTGATCTGTGGATTTTGCTACCGATCTCTGGACCGGACGGAGTTTCATCTTCACATTGTTCTTCATGGATTTGAAACCATGACAAAGTGAATATAAATCTGTTTGGTACTAGTTTTAACGATCTAAGCTTTTCCAGGAAAACGCCGTCTCTGAAGCCTGTCGTTATAAATAACATTGTGAAAAAACTAATGGGTCAGGCGGAGCTCGCACATGAGGAACCGGACGACGAGTCTCACAAGATTCTTTCAATAGAGGGTGAACGACTACAGAGGAAGATAGAACGATTGAACGAAGTTCGCTATGGAGAGTCTGTTGGGCATTCTGAGGTGACGACACCGGCGAGAAGCGACGTTGAGAGTGGAAGTCGGACGGTTCGTTTTGCTTTTTTCTGTCTGAATACAAAAGTTTGTATTTCAGCCGATGCGGCAATCTGCCTTGAATGCGCGAAAAATGCTCACCGACACATTCAACACACTTCAACAAAATTTGAACAACTGGAAAGAAAACGGATCATCGTCGAGCAGTTCGGACGATGAAAACTCGGAGGACGAGCAGTTCGAAAAAACTATGGAAGCCGAAACTGGACACGCTTCGGAACGGAAGCGATTCAGAAGCAGAGAACATCGCACCGAATCGCGAAATGAGGAACATCAGAACGACTCGAGAAGGAAGGAGTTCCAGAACACATCTGAAAAACGTCCAATATTGGATAAAATGAAACCAGCGGAAATACAAGCATGGATCCAAAGCGAGGCGCGGAAACGTGGAATACAGTACAAGGATGACAGTTCGGACTCCTCGAGCAGCGATGAATCGTGTGATACGAATGTGATAAACACACAAAAAGACAACAAATGGGACAGCATGAAGCTCGGGGATATAAAAAATTTGTGAGGAATCATTTTTGGTATAATATTCAAAGTGGATATTTTCAGGATAAAAGAAGCTGCGATTAGGAAAAATGTGAACATGGCTGATGGTTCGAGTAGTTCCAGTAGTGACGAAGACGACGCGTAAAACATATGTGTACCTAGAAAAATGATACATACTATTAAAATTATGTTATTTTCTGAATTAACAACTGGTTTATTAAAAACTCACTTTTTTTTTCGTGTTCCAATTCGAAAACAAAAACCTGTTCTCCAGCTCAGGGTTGCTTTCTTCAAACATCCATTTTTCCGGGTCATAAACATAAAGTTTGATTTTAGATGTCTGAAAAACCGAAGGGATGGCTGGATTTGCCGGCGGAACTGAAGATTATGGTTGTGGAAAAATGTGATTTCATAACTAGGTTCGCTTGATGGGAATCCTCTCCGAATTCATCAGTTTCAGGTGCAATATGAGAATCTCATCGGTCTCTTTGAAGTCTCTCGTTGACGTCGCGAAACTTTTCATCTCATCCATCAAAATCAAGGAGAGGACCTACGGAGTGCGTCTGGAGTTTGGATTCGATCCGCTGTTCAGTCATGTTGTGAAGTTTGTGAAAGACGACGAGAACGGCGCCAGAGTTCAGAGAAGAAACAAGGAAGACGTGCTGGTAGCAAATGACCCGATCGACGAAGCGCTCGCTCTGTTGAGCAGAGTTTGTCTTCGAAAGGAAGTCACCATCGGATACTTATTCCTGGAAACTCTTAGAGATTCTGACGAGCTGACACTATCGAAAAAAGTTCGCGCGATGCTCGAAGCGAGTGCGCCACGTCTGAGCATCCGCTGTCTATTTTGGGAGATGAATGGCGATTCGGAGCTCGGTTGGGTTGTTCTGAACCATTGTCAGAAAAACTTCCTGACCGATATAAAAGTGTACGGATGTGTGGATAGTCCGTTGGCGTTGTTCGAGAAAGGAGGAGACGTTGTCAGAAACCTGAACCGAGTGGAAGTGCTCGCAGAAGTTCGCGCGTCCGAGGAGGATGTTCTCTCATTGACAGCGGATAGATTCCATCTGAATCTGGAGAGCTTCACAAGCGAGATGATGACCAAATTACTAGACAAGTTCATTTACGAAAAGCCCGTCGGATCTTTCTTCATAATCAAAAGACGTGACGAAGAACCACAGCCGTTCAAAGTTCCTATTGATTTCAATCGCATCGATTCTTCTGAAAGAAAGTATGCTCTTTATTTTTATCTGCGAAAACTGAAAATAATGGTTCAACATCCAGGATCGCGGCATACTCTCTTCCTCTCCTCTCTGGAAAACTAGTCAGTCTGAGAACCGGACCATACGGAGTTTATGCCGAAATCGGAACTCCCGCCGCTTTTCAAGATCCAAACAACACATTGGTAATCGTATTTTCCAACCGATTCTTCCCATTTTCAGTAAAAATGAATTTCAGCAAAGAGACACGTGTCTGAAGCGGAAAGGGTGCGCCTGCTTGGAGCCAAGATTTCTGCCGGACGACGATTCGTCGGAGTTCGACGACTTCGATGAAGTGGACGATGACGAAAGCTTTGATTTCGATGACGTTCTGCATCATGGAGGGTGGAGTGATAACGAGATTCTAGATGAGTCGGATTACGATTACTGGGAAGAAGAGGGCGAACTTGACGACATAGAGGATGAGTGAAATATATGTTCCTGATCGAAATTCGATTGGTTATTTGTTTCTTTTTACTTTTATTGGTTACGCAATCTTTTTTTTTTTATCCGGAATTATTCGAGAATTAGATGTTGTTGTTCAATCCACCCGTTTTGCGATCCTTGATCAGCTCCAGCACGGTCTTATCAACTTTTTGCTCGAGTCTCAGAGTGTTCTCGAAATAGGAGAGCATCTTTCCGGTGAACCCCTTCACTGCCAGAGCCGAAGTGTCCTGGCTGGCCACGTTGTCGCCAAAGTGCGTGAAATGAATGCCGGTCTTCTCGGCGACACTGGCCAGGAGCCACGGGAAATAGAGATTAGTGGCCATGTTGGTGCGAAGAGTGAAACAGTCGCCTTCGAATGCATCTGGAAAGCTTGCGGATGAAGTGTCGTTCTCAGTTTTGGGATGCTACCAGTTTCATTTGAGAAATAGACCAGGTGAGAAGGATTGACGGTCTTCACCTCGTCCCAAACCGACTTGTCGCTGGCTTCTTGGAAGTTCGAGATTGTTGATTCCTAAAGGAGAAAATGCAGAATTTGATAGTGACTGCGCCAGACTTACTCTAATATTCAGACCTTCCAGCTTGGCGAGCTCCAGGAACTGAGTTTTTGCTGTGCTATTCTCGCCGTAAACAAGGAATACTGGAATAACCTTGGCAGATTCCGACGATCCGATCTTATCCAAGCTAGACAACTCGCTCGGAGTCCACTGAGTGGACTTTAGAATTTTCTCGCTCGAAAGAATAGCTTTTCTGGTTTCAGTCAGATTTCCAGCCTTGAATTCCGTCGAGTTGGCGATATTGAAAACTTCGGCAGCTTTCTGGCCGTCAACAAGTTGAGCAATGCTCAAAACTCCATTGACAGAGTCAGCGAGCGAGAGAATGTTCACAAAATCGTCTGAGAATGGAAGTGTTGCGAATCAGGCGGATCAAATTTCTCACCTGGCTTCTCGTTTTTTAATTTCTCAGCGAGCTGAGTTTGCGAAGACGCAACGATGGATGGAAGACGTCCGATGACGATCGGGATGCGGTAGCTGACGGCATAACTGTGAACCATCGCTTCAACCGACATTTGAGAAGATCCAACGAAAGTGACAGGCTCCAATGGTTGAGTTTCGACGCGAAACGGAGAGTTTCCGTATACGTGCTCACCGCTCACGAGCACAAACGATGGCATCGGCGACGATTTTCGGATGGCGTCGAGGACAGCGGTGATGCCCTGAAAACTTTGATGAAAAGGTCAGAAAAGGGCTCTGGTCACACCAAAAGGAGCGATTTGGCGGCTTGAATCGGAGCCAGAAGGACTTCAGAAGTGGTGAGCGACGCGTCGAAGACAAGCCCAACATTGTTTTTTTCGATCAAGTTCTTGATTCCGTCCTCGTTAATCGATGATAAAGTGACAAGAGTGAGTGCGGTGTTTTTCAGAAGACGTTCCGGAATCTACAAATCGAAGTGTAAAACCAAGTCGATGACGTCTTCATTACCAGGTCATTCGAATTATTGTGGAGCAGAATAACCGGACGCTTCTTTTCTAAAAGGGATTCCGCAAGCTTCACGGAAAAATCCGAAAGGCCACCAGTGATAAGGGCAGACATCACGACTGGAAGCTCAAAATTTAATTTTGAACCTAATTACAACAAACGAAAAAAAAAAGAGAACAGTGTGGAAAAACGAAAGCGAAACATGATCGAATGCGAAAAGAAAAAGGAGAGAGACGGTATTGTATTGCGGTCAAGGGCAGAGATGGCAAACGTGCGATAGAGGAGATCCGGGGCAGTGATACAAGAGAAACGAGAGAAGTGGAATGCACGCTCTACCGCACTGTTAGACGACGAAGGTTCTTCTGGGTCGCCGGGTGGGATTACTGTACGTGGAATTTCAGAAGAATCTTTCCCATTTTGTTACACGCCAAAAAAAACACGTCCTGATCAAGCAATCACCGAAATGTTATCATTTTCAATTCATTATTTATCACCAAAGAAAATGGTTCCCATTTCATTGGACAATCACTCTTTTGCTACGGGAGTAAAAACTACGACATCTGAATCATTTGGCGCGGAGTATGCGAAAGATCATTGTGGAGGCGATGCTAGCAGCGAGCCGACGATGGACCGAACACAAAGTGCCGAGGAGCACGAAGAGAAGAGGCGGTGCAAACCGATGAGTCCGTTGAAGATCAGCTATGAGGTCTGGAGTCTCTTCTCTTTCCTCGAATAACCCACGCATTCAGAAGCCACGTGTCTGCTCCTTCCACTTCAAAACGATGGCTCACGTGCTGACCGTCTGTTTGCTAGTTCTTCTGGTCGTCGAGACGTCGCTCATCATCTCGACACCCAAATTCCACGAGTTCGGAGCAGAATCTCACGGAATGTCCACATCGGCGCTTTTCAATTCGCTGGCGATGGGAGCGAGTGGAAGCCACGTGGTTCTACTGATCTTCCTCAGAAAGTCGTCGATCAGGACGGCAGTGTTCACTTTTTGGAGCTCTTTGTGCATTTTCGGCCTGCTCTGCGTCTCGGTGTTCTTCATTTGGGCACTCTACTCAGCTCATTTCGCTTTTGTTCAGATTCCAGTCTATTTGCACTTCTTCTGTTTAACTGGTATGCCAGTTTGCGGAATTTCAGAATACGTTTTCTTTTTTTAGTGTCTATGGTTGCTCTAATTTTCTCTGGATTGTCAGTTTACGTGGAACATCAAGCATCGCAATATGGTTCGTCTCCGGGCTCCGGACTTGAAACAAAAAACATTTTTTCAGCAGTCACCTATTAGTGAATGGAAGTTGAACTCGGCAGAAATCGATAAAAGCTGTTTTTCTATGTTTGAAGTTTATTTTTCAGAGGTTTGTGACCTGAAACAGCCATTAACTCTAGCTGACTCATTTTCTGGAAATGTTTTGCGCGAGACGAAACTCGACGGAGAAGCAGAAGACGTTGTGCCTCGTCCGTCTTCTTCGCTTCGCTCTTCGGTTTCATCTCTTTTTTTCCGTCGGGGAGGAGGGGTGCGTGCGGTTTTGCCTCTGCAAGAATAACTCACAAGAGGTGCTCCGTGGTGGAAGGAAGCGAGAATCCGCCGGAGAAGGAGAGAGACCAAGAGAGAAAGAGCTCACGCGGCTTGTTTTGTCGCTCGGAGCCGGGCAAAAAAGCATTCAAGCGGCGCGCGCACAGCTCCCCATCGATTCGTCCCCTCGGGGGGCCCGTGGCTCTTCGCGCCGCCCATTTTCATTCTCTTCGTGCTTTTCTGCCCGCGACACTCCTCCTCCTCCTCCTTTTGAAGCCGCTCACGCGCGCGCGCTCCTCGCTTTTCTCTTCTTTTTTCGAGAAGGCACATGCCCGCGCACCACCACGCGCTCATTCTTTTCTTTCGATTTCCCGCGCCATCTCCTCCTCGCGCTCAACCATTTTTGAGTAGATGCAAGTAGTTCTAGAACGTCAGCTGGGGACAGAATACGGTGAATAAGAGGGCGTTCCCCGCAGTGCATAAACTTTAAACCAAAATATCTCTGAAACTATCAGAGTTGGGAGGAAGTTCTCAAATACAAATATGATCAGTCTAACGTTCCCCAGGTTTTTGTAGTTGACAACTTTTTCCTAACTTATTTATCAAAGTTGAATCTCAGGGATACTCTATTAGAGGAATACTTTTCCTGAAATAAAGAAGGAATGTTGAGGATCCTATGCACAGACGGAATTCCAAAAATTGATCCATCGAGGGAAAGCGAAAAATAGGAAAACAGGAAAAGTATGACTAATCTAATCTCCGAGCTATTCAGGTCAAAGTATACTTCTCGGCAGGTGCAGTAGAAGTGGGAATTTGTTTTTCTCTTTTCATTTTCCCAAGAGCTCGCGTTGCCTGGAAACGTTGAGCATCGAGCAGAGAGCAGAAATGCAAAGTGTTTCTCCATAAATTTCATTCTCCCCCGCCCACACTCGAATCATAATAAAAAGAGAACGAGGCGGCGACATTCACAGCGGGAAGTCGCATCGTTTCCCCCTCCATTCTCCTTCTCTCCGTGTTTTCGCTTTTCAGAGTTGTCCTCTTTCCTCTTCCCTTCCTCCCTTTTTCTACATCTCATTAGCTGAAGAGCCTTCTCTTCCCCATTCGACATTCCATTTTGCAGTTAGCTCCGCGTTTAACTCTCGCAAGATGGCCGGCTTTCTGATGAAACAAATGGTGGGAAACCAGCTGAACGAGGTGACGGGCGGTCTCGGTCTCAAGAATGATGACGGCGGCGAGAAGACGGAGACGGGCGAGGACCCGGAAGTGGTGGCCGCGCGGCTCGAGCAGGAGGAACGGCGCAAGGAGAAGCATCGGAAGATGGAGCAGGAGCGCGAGAAGATGCGTCAGGGCATCCGCGACAAGTACGCCATCAAGAAGAAGGAGGAGGGCGTCGCGATGGACTTCACCGAGGGTCGCATCGGAGGAGGTGAGGGACCGGAAGAAGGGGGTTCTGATCGTGGGAAGGTTGCAGGACCGCGCAAGACTCCCGAGGAGATCGCGGCGGAGATGAACGCTGAGGATGACAGCATCATCGGACAGCTCGGGCTCACCGAGCACGTCGAGAAGGCCAAGACGATGGCCACCGGGGCGTTCGAGACCGTCAAGGGCTTCTTACCGTTCGGAAAGTAACTCTGCTCCCCCCACTGTCTCTCTTGTGAATACGATAACGACGATGCACTTATTGCGCAATGCCCTAGAATGCCAAACTAGAGATTATTCTTCTTTTCTCGCTGTAAACTTGTCTGAGATCTCCCCCCTTTTTCACTTTTTCGGTGAGCCTTGTAATAACAACTACGCCATGTCTCACCAAGTAATTTATTTTCTCGCAACAAATAATAATTTCCTCTTGTAATTCATAGATCTGTCGAATAAAAAAAAAAGATTATTTGAGCCGGTGCCGTTCCCTTTCATCTTGTTTCCATCCAGCTTGTACAGCTATTTGAAAGTGGCAGGCTCTAGGTTACTGTAGCTCGGTTGAACCTTGAGCTGCTGCAGCCTTATAAGGTTTGCGCCCGTTGAAAAACCTTATGCTACACTGCTAAACTGATGCTGTTTAAACTTTTATCTATATAAAGTCACACTTTCGTGCACAAATATGTGTACAAACGTTTGCAAACTGTTGCAGACAGCTAAACAAAGCGCAGTACGACACTCCACTCAAACAGAAGTAGTTCTGAGGAGTTCCACTGCCGTTATTTCTTTAAATGTTCAATTTTCGTTTTTCAACCTATTTATCGTCAGTTTTGTGCTGAACAATTTGAATTTTCAGCCATGGGGCTTCTCGATGACATCTCCAAGCTGACTACTCCAGCCACGGAGCTTCCCGATTTAGAAGATGACACCGCCGACGGTAATTTTGCTGTAACTCGCTAAAAACTCGAAATGCCGAACTTCCAGATAATATTAAGCTTAAAGCAACACCTAGAAACAAGCAAAAATCTAATTTCGACTTCGAGCAAGGAAAGTATGCTGGAAACGCTGTGTCCCGCAAAGAACTCTTCGGTGATATCTCCGAGATCAGCGGATTGCACGGAAAACATAATTCGGATGATGACGAGGACGTTGATGATGAAATGGAGGATGAAAATGAGTCTGATGAAGAAGTTGGAGACGAGGAAGAAGCAGAAGAACATGCGGAGGAATCGGAACAAGAAGACGGAAGCGATGTCGAATCGGACGCGGTAAGTGACGAGGAAGAGGAGGAGGAATCGGAGAACGAAGACGAAGAACAACCGACAAAACTAAAAATGACGACGTTCTCGGCAAACGATGACGATGATAAAGTGAACAAAGGTTAGTACTTCTACTTGCAAACACCTGCTAAAAATCCGTTCTCAGCCGCCAGTGTCCGTAACCAACGGCAAGTTTGGGATGATCTGATGTACTCTAACATTCGAATGCACGCTCTTCTCAACACCGCAAATCGGATGCCACGTGGGGAGACTCGCAAAAATCTGCTCAAGAATTGCGACGAGAAGACCAGAGAGTCTCTTATGAACGCTTTGGCAAACATGGCGAAGCTCCGGAATGTCATTCAAGAAGCTGTTAATAATTTCGGAAACGGGCCGAAAGGAGGCATTGAGGATGATGATGACGAAGAGATTCCGAGTGACGACGAGGAGATTCCGAGCGATGAAGAAGAGGTCGACGATGACGAAGATGATGAGAATGAGGACGATGAAGACGAGGAGAACGGCAAGTCGTCGGCATCAACTGCAGAATCTGGAACGAGCGTGAAAGCGCTGAAGAAGAAACTCGAAAAAGTTGATAGCGGTATCGACAAGTTTCGCGCCACGACCCTCACCAAATGGTACAATCGGACCAAGCTTCTCAATGCAAAGTCAATGAACAACGCGGATTTTTCGGTATTCGAGAAGGGAAGCATCCTCGGCCAAGTCAACAAGGTACTCAACGACGACGACAAACTTCTGAAAAAAGTTCGAACAAATCGAACCGGAGTGCCTCGCATTGGCACCAATTTTTCGAGCGGCGATGTCGACAACGAGATTTTCGACGACTCTGATTTCTATCAAGTGCTTCTGAAGCAGATGCTTGAATCGAGAAGCCAGAACAACGCACAAGACGGAGCGGATATGACCAGAAGCTATATGGAGCTGCAGAGCATGTTCAGCAACAAGAAGAAGCGTGACGTCAGTCAGCTTTCCTCCAAAGATCGCCGTCTCAAGTATGAGCCTATTGCCAAACTGATCAATTTCTACCCATCGAAACCATCCGTTGTGACGTGGAGTCACGAGTCGAGAAATGAGCTTTTCAAGTCTCTTTTCTCTTGATCTGCTAAATATTCTGTTTCAAAGTTCTTGTTTTTGTTTTATTTTATTCGATTTGTTGTTAATTGTTTTGATCACAATAAAAGTTTTGGATTTCAGACGGGGAGGCAATAAGAGAAGGAAAAGAGAAATCGTTTGAGACAGATGTGAAAGGAAATATTACAGATGACGAGAGTTATAGGAAAGCCCGTAATCATCGGATGTGGGAGAAGGGAAAAGAATCATGGGGATGGGAAAAAAAACGGAGAACGTTGGAAGTGGCTAGAAAAGATCGCGGAAGATGTAGTTACACACCTCTCCGTTGTTTTTCTTCGAGCAAGTCGGCCAGAAAATGCAGCTGTCCGGATCCGAATAGCAAATGAGCGACAGTGCGATGAAAAAGATTCCCGAGCATATGTGGCAAGGTCTGGAAGGAAAAAAGTTGAGTTTCGAAAGAGAAAGTCTCGATTTGGAAACCTCCGCTCAAGAAAGAAGCCGACGATGTAGAACCACATGAAGAGCGCCTGCTCGACGAGGAACATCGGATGAATCCAGTGCTTCGGGATCAGAAGCACCGGTATTAGCCACTGGAGGCAGTACATCGTGCGGTCTGCAGAAATGGAAAAAAAAAACTTTATCGTAAAGTGCAAAACGGGGGGAAAATTCAATTGTTGTCATAACAACTTGAGTATTGCAAGTGCATTCTGTCGTCGCCGTGTTCGCGTCTTGTACACCGAATCGGACGACGCTTTCGGCGATGCTCGCGCGTTTCTCTGTGGGTGCGCGCGCCGTCCGAGCAATTATAATTTGCCCCGGAGAAAAGTGTTTTGTGCAGCTTTTCTAGGTCTCTCGAGAGCCGCGCGTTTCGCTTCGTTATCCCGATACCCGCGAGAATTTCGAGTTTTCCAGGTATGTTCCAAGCACTGGAGGAAAGATGTAACCGAGTGCAAGCCAGCCCGATTTTTCCACGAATCATGAACGAGAATCGTGTGGTCGAATCGCTGGAGAATATTGAAACTCTGGAAGGCCACTATGGCTGTGTGAACACACTGCGCTGGAACAAATCGGGTAATCTGCTGGCATCCGGATCCGATGATCATCAGGTCAAGATCTGGAGAGCCGGGGCAGAGAAGTTGAACATTGATTCGGGACACGAGGGGAACGTGTTCGCCGTCGAGTTCCTTCCCTACTCTGACGATCGAGTGATCGTCTCGGGAGCCGCGGATCGCGTCATCCTGTTGCACGACCTCGAAACGAATACCAGAAAGCGCTGGGAGTCGGAGGGACGAATCAAGAGAATCTGTACCGTCGAGCACGATCCGTACATGTTCTGGGCCGCCTCCGAAGCAGATCATCGTGTCGTGTGAGCTGAAGGTGTTGGTTTTGTTCAGAATCAATCAAATTCCAGTCAGTTTGACACTCGCATCGGTGAGCCTGAGACGGTGGTTCAAAGGGGCGCATCGAATCCACGCCAGCGCCACGTCAAATCTATCGCAATTTCTGAGGCGAAACCGAATCTTCTCGTCGTTGGCTACGATGAAACCCCCGTGCGGCTTTTCGACCGCCGTCGATTCGACGAACCGATTCTGACGTTCTCACCGCGTATGTTCACTTGCCTGTTGAGTCCCCTTTTGTTCATTGTGTTCATTGAATCCTGTTTATCAAAATGCCCCCCATTTGAAATTGAATTTCAGTGGACACAAATTTCAATGCATTCCATGCTACTCATGTCGCTTTCAACAAGATCGGCACCGAAGTGGTCGTCAACCACGGCAATGGAGGGGGAGTGTTCGTGTTCGGAGTGGATAGCTCTCTAGATCCGCAGACGATGCAAAGATTCCACGCCGTTCTGGACCAGCCGAAAGAGCCGGCGATCGTGTCGCAATTACTTCCACATCCGCAACTTCGCGAGATCGGCTCCGATGCGATTCGCGAGAAGCACTTTGGCCAAGCCATTGACCACTACTCGGAGCTCATCCAGAGAAATGACAGCGACCGCGCGTTCCGCAGTGTTTGCCACTCGAATCGCGGCACCGCTCTTCTTATGCGCCGTCTCAGGGGCGACACTTATGCGTGCATTCGGGACTGCGTCACGGCTCTCGAGATTCACAGAGGAAACTCGAAGGCGTTGTTCCGTTTGTGCAAGAGCTTCGCGTTGATGGAGCACGTACGACTGGCAAGAAAGTGCATTGAAAAGTTCAAGGAATGGTTTCCGGAGCAATCGATTGCTAGAATAGAGCAAGATGTAGATAGTGTGAGAAAATCCTCATTTTGAACAGCTCAAAAAAAAAACTGGAGCCATTTTCAGCTCGAAGTTGACGAGGACGCTCCTGAGCTGGAATCAGCGGGAGGAGTCATGGATTACAAACAAAGATTCATCGGAAGCTCGAACAACCAGACTGATATCAAAGAGGCGAACTTTTTCGGATCTCGTGATCAATATATCGGTACTTTCAACTTCAACTCGCTCCTGTCAGCAACAAAAAATCATTTCAGTCGCCGGTTCAGATTGTGGTCACATGTACATTTGGAACCGCGATACTCTGAAAATCATGGGAATCTGGCACGCCGACGACAACATCTGTAACATTGTTCAACCGCATCCCAACCAGTTTCTGATCGCTTCTTCTGGAATTGATTCGGAGATTCGGCTGTGGCAGCCGCAATTGGAGCGGGAGGAGGATTTTGAGTCGAAAAAGGTGGAAGATCCGTACGACTTCATGGAGAAAAAGTACGCGAGCGCTCCAACCCACCAAGCCCAGCTGCACTACCTCAGGGGTTACCTGAGAGAAAGACCGCAGTGCGTTCAATCCTGAAAGTGTGCTTCACCACGGGATCGTCATGTCAAATTTGTATATATGTTCGTTTGTATTTTGTTTCCTCCCCTGTTCCGCGTGTCTTGTATCGATCTTCTGTCTCAATAGCACATGTTAGCCGTTTCATAATAGAGATGCTTAGAATTTTAACATTCTTTATTAATGGTTACTGTCATGCAACGCATAAAAAATCGGTAGTACGTTTGACCCGAAAACTGTAGAGTGCAGAAAAAATTTTGTCACGCTCTACCCGGCAAGACTCTTTGGAAGATTTAAAAAATGCTAATTGAATGAAAGTGCAACTAGTAGCACGTGGGGAAGCTTCTCCTCAATTCTAAACGGGATTTCGACTCAAGAAGATCGACGAGGGCACGGGTGTACAGAGGTTTCAGCTCCAGATTGACCAGCTTGTACTTGAGAGACGTCAGACCGTCGCGACTCCACCGACGTTTCGTTTGCGCCATTATTTTGTATCGACATCTGCGAAAAACGAGTTTTTTAAAAAAATATGGTTTCCTCTTGTTTCCCTCACTTGTTAACTGGATTCGTGGCCTCTGTCGAGTGTTTGATCATTTTGTATCTGGCGATTTGAGACGGATATCTCGACACCTTCAGGCCGGCAATCGAAGTTCTCGTCGCCAGATCGTCATCCTCGCCGCCCCATCCCCAGAAATCATTGGAGAACCCGTTGATCTTGATTACTTGCTCTTTCGTCAACGCACTGATCCCGCCGAAAATGGAGGAGTAAGGGAGTCTAACAAGAGAAAACTAATTAGTCGACTTGAAATGAAAAGTGAAACGAACTTATAACCGAATTTGTCGATGGCAACACTCATATGCCTCGGCTGGACGGGACATGTGTACAAATTGCGATCATCCTCGGGAAGCAGATCCACATCGTGAAAAATGTAGCATTGCCACGGGTAGAGTCGCGATGCCACGTCATATCCAACGTTCATGAGCTGTAAAAAGCGTTTTCCTGTTTTTCTCCCTCGATTTTCTCAGGTTTATTCTCCATCCACTCCATTATCTCCCAGAGTTTATAGCTTCCGCTCTCATATTTCGATCTCCAAACAGAAAAAAATAAACACACACCTTTCCTCGATTAAACGTCTGATTCGCGACCTGCTCGACGACGAAAATGGCATAGTCCAGCTGTTGTTTCGCGAGTAAAGAGTGCAGATTGTGAAGCATTATTTTCAAATGGCCCTCTCTGTCTCGATACGGGACGATTATGGCGACGCGGTGACGAGCGACGCAGTCTCGAGGCATGCCGTGTCCGCCGACGTGCGTTTCCGGATACATCTGTTCCATGGTGGAGAAGTCGGGCTCGTCGAGAAATACGCGAATCGGACCGACGAGGTTGGGCGGTGTCTGGTTGCACGCGGGCTTCGTTTGGTCGTCAGCGAGCATTCGCATGTCTGGAACAAGAAATTGGAGACTTGCGGGGAGATTTGCGGAGAAAAAATGAGATTACCCTCGAGAAACGACGTCTGATTCGTCTCGGGGATCGGCGCGAACGTGGTGTTGATCATGTTGCTCAGGTCATCCATCGTGCTTGCCGTGTTCCCGAGAACCGCTTCCATCGCGTCGACGTCGGCGATCAACGTGGATGACCCGATGGCGAACGTTTCGTAGTATAACGGCATCTGAACGAGAATCGAAATAAAAATGCGGTATGAGAAAAAAGTTGGGAAACCTTGTAAATCATGGCATGAACGAGAAGGAGGGCGACGCATACGAGAAGGATGCTTTTGAGTCTGGTGACAATCAAATTCCGAAGAGCCATCGATCATCAGGAGAGCACGCGAACAGACTGCAACAACGCGAACATTTCGTGCGATCGCTCTCAACGTGTCACGCCCACAAGCTTTCCGCGTGTAAAACATCGAACACTTTTTCGTTCGCTTTTCGCTTTCTTCTTCTTATTTATTCGGGTCGGCGATCTCATCAGTGCGGTTTTTAGTTGGTTACCTTCATGGAGATGAATCCAGCCGACCGATCACGATGATGGAAGATGGAAGACACTGCAAGACGGTAAGAGTGTGTTATTGCGCTAATTACGTTTGGTAATTGAAAATGAGAGTAGCCATAGAGATTATTGATTCAAAGAAATTGTTCCCATACTGTGCCGCCTTCAATATTTTTCCACTAGTGCTGGCGCGCGCGCAACGAGAGAAAACGAGAGTGAGAAGCGCGGAAGAAATGTTGACTGCGAGACTCGCGGCCGCCAGACTGCAACAACTCGTCCACGCCCATTTTTTCTTCTTCCATTTCGAAATTTCGTCAATAATTTTGGCTTCCTTCAATGCATGTAAGCTTGCATATTTCCGACACATTTCATATTTCGCAACTTAATTTTAAATTCTATTGTCTTGCTTTCGATACTCGGAGCACATTGTGAAACAATTTTCAGTTTTGAACCAAGTAAAGTATGCCAAAGAAGTTTGCCAACGAAAACCCGAAAGTGACGGCCGCTCGAGACCGGAAGGCGACGGCGAAAAAGGACGAAGCCGATCGTAAAGCGAAGGTGAATAAGTGCCCGGAAGATTGATTCGCAAGATAGCTTTGACTCTTTCAGGCCACCGAAGATGCGAAGTGGGTTGACGACGACAAGCTGGTGAATCGAAAGTTGCAGAGAAAGGTTCGCTTTCGAAAAAGAAAAGAATGTGAGCAAAGAGCTCAAAGTGTAATACATTCAGGAAGATGATGAAAAGAAGCGCGAGGAGGCTCTGAAAAGAAAAGAAGAGAATAGAAAGATGGCCGAGGAGGAGATGAGTAGCCTTGGTAACAAGAAGCCGGCGAGCTCGTCCGCACAGAAAGTTACGAGGTGAGACACATCAGGTCCGTTGGGATTGCGTAATCTCCCATCCATTTCAGAGCACACATTCACATCCGCAAGGAGGATGAGGAGCGTATCATGCGGGAGCTTGAAGAGAAGCGCAAACAAGAGGCTCAGAAAATAGAGGTGGCCGGAGAGCTCGAAGCGAATTTGAACAAGCTGGATATCGAGGCTGGATCGGCTCGGAATGTCGACGAGGCTCTGGCTGTGTTGGGTGATCCGAAGACCGCCGAAGATGATAAGCATCCGGAGAAACGCATGCGCGCTGCCTACCTGGTGAAATTTCATCGTCCTTCAGCAGTTTTCATGTTCAACTTTGCAGGCTTTCGAGGAGAAGCGTCTTCCCGAGCTGAAGATCAAGCATCCGACATTCCGTCTGTCGCAACTGAAGCAAGCGCTGAAGAAAGAGTGGCAGAAGTCGCCCGAAAACCCGCTGAACGCTAGAATTCTTGCGTTGTCCCAGTAAATATTGTACCCATTCTATTTTTTTCTGTCGACTATTATGGGTTGTTTCTTTAATATTTCATAAGGTAAACACAAATAAATGACCAGTCCCTCCCGCGGAAGCGTTTGCGTCGTCGCGCCGTCTTTCGCCATCAATTATCCCAAAACAGTTGCATATGATGCTTGCTTTCGCTTCCCAACCCCTTCTCGCCCTTATCTCTGCCTTTCTCTTCCCTTTTCCCGAAGCTGTGACCCGGTTTCTCCTCGCGCATTCTCTGATAACTGACCCACTCTCTCTCTCTCTCACTTCATCTCTTTTCCGCGAGTGACCGAGAAAGTTCCGTGATTTTCACTCAAAATTCACTGAAGGCGAAGAAGCGGCCCAGGTAACAGTCAAATGCTCCACGTCTTTCCGCTTTTACTCCTTTTTATTCCGCTCCATCTCATTGGTAAGAACGTCTTCTGAATCTTTTTTTTCTTCGTGGGAAGAGGAAAAATTTTGAAAGTGAATTTTCCTGACGGCTTCAGCTGTGAGTAACATTAGAAGCTGGGTCTTTTTGACGACATCACAATGAGAACCCACTTCCTGACGTTGAGCTGTCATCTAGAATCAGAAAGAACAAACGAAAAAGAGGGGAATGTCTTCGCTAATTTCGCTTTCGCCGAATACCTAGTGTCCGATAGTGATCACGATCTCGGGATTTCCGATAAACGGTTCTCATGACGAAACAATCTGACCGTTCATACAGACTGTCAGCTTCATGATTTGGAGGTGACCACTCAGCCTTCATGGGCTCCCACTGGGCGCCTCAACCAGTTCAACGGATTCGCCACCCCACGACCCTCGTTGTTGCCTCAGAATGCGCAGATGGGTAAGCACTGGAACAAGAGACATGATGAATTGAGTTGAGAGTGGGTTTTCAGTTTACGCTTCCGTGTGGGCCGCCTGGTCAGCGTGGTCGTTCTGCGCCGACTCGAAGAGGATCCGAGTTCGCGCGTGTAACACCGTCCGCGGCTTCCGGTGTCTCGGCCCGAACCAGGAGACCGAGCCGTGCGACCCCGCGACCAGTCCGATTCTGGGAAGACCGCCTCGTCCGAACAACATTCTCACCGATTACGACACAGTGGATCCATGGCAAGAGGACCGGTTGGAGGCTTTGAAGCAGTTGTACCCGGATGAGTCGATCGACGAGAAGCTGAGTCACCTTCCCGAGCATGAGAAAGAGAGAATGCGCGCGAGACTTGAGCTGGCTCCACCGAGCCCGTTGAGCCACGAACTGCTCAACCGGCCCGAAAACAGCCGTGACGGAGCTCCGGGGTCCACTCCGGAGAGACTATTCGGAGCCAGAGCTCTCGGAGCCAAGGCGTTCGCAGTGAATTCGAACAATGGACAGCAAGCTATCAAACTGCCCGAGCTGCTGACCGATGATCAGATATTCTCCGATATCACCCACGATAAACAATTGGTTGATGAAGTGGAAAAAGCGGAAAACGAATTCGCCTCGCAAAAGGGGAAAAATCGCGGTGAGGGGACTTTCTCGAAGAAGGAGAAGATGACGAAGATCGCAACGACTACAAGTTCAAGTGTTCAAGAAGTAGAAGAAGTTGAGAGCGAGATGAACAATCTGATGATGGACGGCCCGAAGTTTTCCGACAAAAAGTTCACAGAAGACATCTTCGGAAGTATTGAAGATCTGATGGGTCCAAGTCCAGCTACCGAACAAACTGAGGCACCCACCACCACTAAAGTTAGCACCACGACGACTCCAGCCACGACAACAACCACTACAACCGAAACGACGACTACAGTTCGGACGACGCCTTCCACCACAACCACCACGACTACTACTGCCAAGCCAACAAGCACTCCACGCCGTCCTCCAACACGTGTCACTCCACGTCTTCCGACTGTCGCTCCAGAAGACACCGTCGAGTTGGTGACGCCTAGTATGAAGGTGATGAAGAATCCCGAGGTGATCAATTTCTTCGAGGAAGAACTGGGACAAGAGGAAGCCACTACAAGGAAGCCATGTGAGTTTGCGAACTCTTTCCGAACGTTCGATGGCGCGCGATTTCAGGGAAGACCGCGATTCACTACGGAGAAGTGGTGCCCTCGACGACGACAACAACGACTACAACTACCACGCAGGCACCGACGACGTCTACAACGATCGCAGGTTTTCCGATTCCAGAGGAAATCTCTCTTGACACCCTTCACGCGTTGGATTGGATGCTCGCCAACATGACCAAAGCCGCCGAGGAGTCACAGTTGGAAAAGTGGGCTTTTTTCTTATGATTTTTTTTTGAAATGTAAGGCTGAAACTCACCTCAAAACTTTCAGCAATGAGCTGCGCCGCCGCCTCGACAGTTCTCCGAACGATCAGTCTCCGATTCCGTCGACGAAAGTGTTCGCGAAGAAGCGTCTTCCGAAGAAGCACCGTCCGAAGACGAAGACGCACCGAACCAAAGTGATCCAGTTGCACTATGGAGAGGTGACGCCTGCCGAGCTGGCGAATCGGAAGTTCCCCAAGTTCCGCAGTCGGAACGCCCATCGCGCCAAGATCTTCGGAATCAAGACGTCGAACATTCCCGAGCAGGAGCTTCTTCAGCGAGGGAAAAAGGAGGAGTTGGTGGAGGAGATCAACGATCTGAAGGATCTGATGGAGCAGCTGGATGAGAAGATCGAGTCTCGATCTGCACTCATGGAAGAGACTTTTGATAGTCTTCTTTCCACGAAGCATGTGAGTCAGGTCTAGAACTCAATGAGAAGTCCCAGAATAATTCCAGGAACACGATTCACCGTATCGCCGCCACGTTTAAGTAGAAATGGAAATACACCATAAGATCTTACCTCAAGGATGTCATCTCGAGAATTTAAATAATAAGCTGACAAGTAGCAACAACATTGATAATAATTTGGAAAAAAACAACTTTCATAATAAAAATATATCAAAACAATGAAAACAAAGAGTAACAAATGTGAACAACAACAAAAAGGAGGCTTGATTTGGACTAACGCTTCTTGGTTTTCATGCGATGGGCGACACGAGCCTTTTGGAACTTCGAGTCCTCCGGTCCGTGACGGGCAGCCTTCACAGATTTGCGAGAAACGGAAGCGAGAGCAGATGTGAAGCCCTTCGAAGGGCCAGCTCCAGATCCTTTACCACCCTTTCCAAACTGTGGAGTCTTCTTCTGAACTCCGCGAGCTCCGGCTTGAACCATCGGAATATCTCGGAGAGACGTCTTTGCGCTGGACTTCTTCTTCTGTTGCTGCTGTTTTCCTCCACGGCTATCGTGCTCGACGACAGCTCGGATCTTGCGATTCTTCGATAGTCTCGCTCTCTTCGCAGCTCTGACATGGAACGCCGCCTCGTGTTCGATGGCAATGTCTTCGGGGCTCTTCGCCGCGTGCGCCTTCTTCTTCGCTTCGATCTTCATCTGACGCTTCTCCTCGCGCTTCCTCTGCTTCTCAGCTTGCGATTCCTTCATCATCCATACTCTCTTCTCGCCTTCTGTCTCTCCGTTCTCCAACGCGTTCTGAGTCTTCGCCATCGACGCTTCCGCAATACGCAGCTCCTTCTCGGCCCGATCCTCTTCGTCGATCTGCTGAATTGTCTCCTCCAGCTCGTCGATTCGTCTCCGATACGCCTCCACCACCTCTGCTGCCACCAATCTCTGCTTCAGAGTTCGGTCGGCGTTCGAGTTCACAATCTCTTTCAGCAGCTTTCGCTCGTCCTCTCCGACCAGAGAAATTGATCTTCCCGCTTTACCGGCTCTCGCGGTTCTTCCGACTCTGTGAATGTATTGCTTGATCGACTTGGGCATGTTCATATTGATCACAGTCTGCACTCCTTCGATATCCAATCCTCTAGAGGCAAGATCAGTCGAGACAAGCACGTCGATCTCTCCTTTTTTGAACTTTGAAAGCGACTCAATACGCTGTCCCTGTGTCAAACTGGACTGCATCTGTCCGACTTTGATTCCGAGCAGTCCCAGAAGAATCTGCATTCGCTGACAATCTTTTTTGGTGCGCACGAAAACGATGGTGTTCGTCTGGAAGGTTCGGGTCACCAACGCGGCTACCATCGATTCTCGATCCGTCTCGCGTCCGGCACGGATACGAATGAATTCTTGACGAAGTTTTAGCGCGGTGTCCGTGTTCTCGTTGATGAAAATCTTGACAGGCTTTTTCAACGACATCGATGCGAGCTCATCGATTTCTTCTGTCATTGTGGCGGAGAAGAGGAGAGTCTGGCGGTTTTCCGAGCACAAGCGGATCAACTCGTTCATCTGATCACGGAACGCCTCCTCGAGCATTCTGTCGGCTTCGTCGAGGACGAGAACCTGAAAACCGAAAAAAATTGAGTGTTTTTGAATGAAATGGCGATCACCTCAATGTTGCTCAAGTTGAAGTTCGGCGAGTTGTGCAAGTGATCGATGAGTCTTCCTGGAGTGGCGACGACGACATCTGGACCAGATCGGAGAGCAGCCTCTTGTGCCTTCAGATCCAATCCTCCTGAAAAGTACAAATTGCTAGTTTTTTTCTAATTGCAATCCTTTTGTTGTCTACGTCATCATAGATAGCATGAACTGGCAGGCGTTGGGGAGGATCCCTGCTGTGCAAATACTGCCAATTGTATCTATCCGGATCGCCTCTCTCATTCATCCAATTCATTGTAAACTATGAACCGTCGCGAGAAGCACAGGCACGAGCTCGCCCTCCTGGTTTCAACAGGTGGAAGCCTTTTTCTAACACAATTCGATTCAATCATTCTATTCTTAAGGGGTCTATCACACTTATGATCAGTGGACAAGAGCGCTGATCCCGTTCGCGCAATGGAATCTGGAGCCAAGAGTCGGAATAGACAACTTTGTGTGGCTCAACGCCATCGCGACAACCTTCACCCTCTTGGGAACCTTCTTCGTTGCGAGACTGGTACGAAGATCAATCAGAAACCGACGAAACGCATCATTTCAGATCGAAGTGATGGGTCTCCGATCGAGCGCGATGATCTCGTCGGGAATAATGGTTCTGTATCAACTCATTGTGTGCCAGTTCACTAGTCTCCACTTTTTCGTGTTTCTGCAGTCGCTTCTGATGTTCAACAACATGCAAATGATAATCGACGCTGCTATTCTCAACATGGAAAGTGAAGACGGCGACTACAAGAAGAGAACTCGTCTTATCACCAGAATTATGATTCCAATGAGCATCGGTTACGCGGCCGGACCCTACTGCGCTCTGCAGATGATCTTTTTCGTCACTCCGTCTCTACAACTTTCACAGGCACTCTGTGGAGTGCTCTCCGCCTGTACGTTGCTTCCAGTGCTATGGAACTACTTCCCAGATAACCCGAATCCAAGTAAAAGCACAGAAACTGAGCTCAATCCAGAATTAAAACTATTTCAGACCTATCTCTGGTTCCAGACTTCAGCGGATACCTGGAAGTTTTGAAAAGCGACAACGTCAAGCTCTACGCGATGCTCTTGATGATGGTTGCAGGCCCGTACTCTGCCTATGACTCTCTTCTTCGCAACTCGTTGGCTGCTAGTGCCATCCGAGACCCACAGAACATGCATAACTTGTTTTTGATTCTGGGTCTCACGACTATTTTCGTGAATGCAATTCTGTTGCCCCGTTTACAAAAAGAGGTGTCGACTCAAATCCTTCTTTGTGGATCGTTCGGTCTTCTGGCGACCAGCTACGTCTACTTGGCAGTTTTCCACGACTTGATCCATCTATTTATAGGAATGCCTGTTCAGGTGAGAAGACAATCCTTGAAGACCAGAGGCCATCCGGTCGTTCCCGTTGTTTTCTTGTTTGCCCTCCGCCCTCCTGTTTGGTCAATTGACACTCTTTTGTTGTTGCAGGTGGCCGCCGCGACTATCTGCATAGGAGAACTCTCCTCGCAACTTATGGGAGCCATTGGAAAACGGAAGGCGGGAACGGCAGCTTCTGTGCTTCGAATGAGCCAGCTTACCGCTGCTCTTCTCGTCCCGTTCGTTCATGGCACCTTTGCCCCACATTATGACATCACGTCGCTTTGCTTGTTAAGCGCCGCTCTTTCCGGCGCGGCAGTTGTCTTGATTCGGAAGTACGGTTCTTCGATGGTCTTCAGTTCAGAGTACCTCCCAGGATTCTCTTCCAAATTTGATTGAAAACCTCCGTGATACGGTCGAAAGCTTTCTAATAAACCGCATAAGTCCATTGTGTATGTGTTTTCTATTATTTTCTTCTCCCATCTAAACTGTCCGGCGCGAGGTGCGCATCGAGGAAAGTGCTGTTAATCGTTAGCCCAGTGGTCGACGGCGGAAAGGATACGGACAAGACGAGGAGAGGAAAGAGACACAGAAAAAAGAAAGACAGGTTTGCGTCTCGGTCCAGCAGATGAGAAGGCGACACGCGGAGGAGAGGATCGCTACATTTCCCCTCTTCCCTCTTTCGTCTTCCGATGAAGGAGACAATCCATGCAAACGATGCAAGAATAACGAAAAGCCGAAGATGGCGTTTGCCAGATTCTCCCACTTTCTTTCAAAAACGTTTTCCATTTTCCAACGTTCTAGTACCAATGAAAACCGTTCATTGTGCGAAAATAGGCGTTTGATTGTACTTCTGACAGTCATTCGAAAAGTTCATAGAAATCAATAAAATGGCCACGTCTTTCCGAAGATCATAATGATCTATGAAAAACCGCGAATACTCGCGCAGAGGCCTTCCTAGAACAATTCTCATTTATCGGCGCAACCGTAGAACCACACAACCAGCTTCCAAAAGCCACCAACAGGTATTACACGTTCGGTGGAAACGCGCTGCATAACGAAAGCAGAAATCAATGTATACACGGAAAGTCCCCCTCGCAAGCTTCTGCTTCTTCTATTTCTTCGTCGTCATCGTCGGTCAGTGGCGGGCAGCATATAATGTTCAGTACTAAGCTAGCCGCTGCGGCCGCCGTAGGCGACGGGGAGAATCCAGATTCGCCCCAGCGGGTTTCGTCGGACGGGGGAATCCTGCCCTCCTGTATCTATACTGCCAATCGCTTTCTTCTCACTCTTCCTCGCTTCTTCTGTCCTTCTATCCGTTTCTTATCTTTTTTCGCTTGGTTAACCATAACATTTACAGTAACTGTAACCCGCCTCGGAAGATGTCACAGGAAAAGAAGCAGAAAGTGCTGTTCGTACTGTGCCTGATTTTCTTCCTATGGCACTTTGCAACCCAATGGACCACCACGCTTCTCTCGTTCCTTCAGTGGGACACTGAAGAGGTGATGACGATCACAGATCTGGGATACATCCAGGCGTTCGGATCTTTGTGCAATGCGATCGGAGCTCTTGCTGCCGGACAGCTCGCTGACACTCTCGGAGCCCAGACCATGTTCATGCTGTCTGTTGTTTTCACCGCGGTCTACTACTCGGGAATCTCGATGGCTCGCTCGTGGTACGGTTTCTTCTTCCTTCAAATCCTCAGACTGGGCTACCAACTCGACGGAACCGCCGAAATGTACTTGGCCACCACTACAACCGAAAGTGAGAGAACTTCCGCTCTCATGAGACTAACTATCCCACAAGTGAGTCAGATAGCTCTTCTTCTTTTAACGTTCATTGTTTTAGGCCGGAGCCATGTTCTTCGGTCCGATTGTTGGATCCAAAGTGGCCGCTTGGACTTCTCTGAGAACTTCTCAGTTCATTGTCGGAATCGTTCTTGCCGTAACCATGCTCCCAGTCCTACTCTTCTTGCTCCCAACGACCCACTCGATCCCCCGTCTTGCCTCCGCCAGACTCCGCCCACAAGACTACTGGCACATGATTGCCAAGAACTCGGCTCTCAAAGAGGGACTTCTCATCCGTGGACTGCTCATCTCCGCCTACGTTTGCTACGAAATGATATCTCGTAACTTCTTGCTCCGAAACTACATGCACAACACCAACGACAGCGCCTACGTCCTGCTCACGATGTCAGCTTCTCTTCTGGCCGTTCAATTCATCGTCATGCCACTGCTTCAGAGAAGAGCCAGCCCGAAGAGCTTGCTTCAAGTCTCTCTGATCGGTTTGTTCGCCAGTTATTTGGCTGCTGCCTTCGCCTCCAGTTTCGAGCAAATGCTCGCTATCACTGCTGTCCAGACTGCCGCCTACGCTGTCGCCTACGCCGAATCTTCAACCCAGATCACCACGTGAGTCAGCTATTCCACATATTTTGATGAATCTCACAATTTTCCAGGGCGGTTGAGCTGACCGATCTCGGCAAAGCCACCGGATTCGCTTCGATGGTTCAATGGCTGACCCACTTTATTCTGCCCATCTACGCTTCTCAACTCGTAGAGCACCTCCACTACACCTACGCCTTCTACACATCAGCCCTCCTTTCCGTTGTGCTCTTCGCCTATGTCTCCCTCTACGGAAAGTCGACTCCAAACCGTTACGGCGCTCTTCTCCCATCTCTCTCAGCCACCAACTATTGATCCAACTTCTTGCTCCAAATTTCGAAAGTTCCAATTTTAATTTATTCTCTACTCCCAACGGGCCTCATTTTTTGTTAAGTTTTCTCTCCCACTCGCTGCAATAAATGCTCTGATAGATAGAAAAATGAAACGAACCTGCACAAAGACAGACTTCGAGTTGAATGAACGTGGAAAGTTTGCGGAAGACTTGGAACACTTGAATCGCCAATTCACGAGTCGGTACCAAAACGAGTACACGAGTGCAGCTGGCTCCCTTCGGACGGTACAGCATACGTTCCAGAATCGGAAGCACAAATGCGGCAGTTTTTCCGGTTCCGGTAGCGGCGCAAGCGCAAATATCCTGGGAAGATTAATACTTTGATTAGAACTCGGTCGTGCTCGACTCACTTTTCCGGTAAGGGCTACAGGGATGCAGGCTTGTTGAATCGGAGTCGGATCGCTGTACCCGGCTCCAGCGCAAGCCTTCAGAATCTGCCTGCTCAAGTTCATTTGCTCGAAGCTGAAGTTGACACTCGGATCGAGATTCTTTCCGTCGATGAGAGCGGAGAAGAACTCGTCGCCGTCGTTGGTCTTCTTGGAGCGGCCAGTCTTCCGCTTCTCCCTGACAGTATCCCTCGTCTCTTTTCCTCCCAACTGCTGTACGTCGTCTTCCTCGTCCTTTTCCTCTTCGTCGTCCTCCACAATCACTGCTTTGCCAGTGTTTTTCAATTTTCGCATTTCGGCGATCTTCTCGTCGAGCGAAGTCGGATTTTGTTTCTTCAGGTACTTCTTCAAGTCTTCCGTTTCTCTGTCGACGAACAATGTTTCGGCGCCTTCGAAAACAAAGTCTTGAGCGAACTCGTCAGCCGCGTTGGCGATCTTCTTCTTCTTTCGCACTGTCACTGCGGCTTCTTCTTCCGTTTGCTCGTCGCCGCTCTCATCGACCTCCATCTCCTCGTCGGATTCGACAGTTTTCGGGAAAAGATTCACCATTCTGCAAAAAAGATTAAGTGAATAGGGCAAACGTTGTGAACATAGTTATAAGGTATCATAACCGGGGTCTGAACCGGATAAATGAGCTTTTAAGAAAAGTGGGCATGAATATTAAATCAAAACTTTAAGGGCGAAAAAATTGATCAGGATACATCATAAATTTCAAATTATATTATAAGAAAATAGTATAAGAAAGGGGTGATGAAAGCGCATGTATAAACAGGGGAAGACGGTGAGATCGTTCGGCGAGAGCTTGCTGATGGTTCGATGTGATGATTTCTTTCGTTGCATCTCGATCATCTGCCAAGCCAGGAGCTTAATAGTCGAGGACCAACGTGACCACCTGCAGAAAACAATTTAGGTTAGGAATTCAATGAGAGAAAGCCGTTACCGAAGACTTTTCCAGAACATGCGTGTCGGTTGATTTCACCACCGCGAACAAGTGCACTGCGTCGCCTTTCGGGATCATCTGATCTTTGTGCAACGTGATCCGGAATTTGTGCGCCTTCGCACAGCACGGCCACACTTTCGAGCATCCCCAACGAAGTCGATCTCTTCCGTTTCTCAGCTTTCCGACCATTCCGAGTCGCTTCAGAGATGCGAATTGCACAAATAGCTGGATTTCCTTGTTCTTGAGATCGGTGACACCTTCGTAGTTGATTCGACCGCCGATTGCCCAGTTTTCAACAAAATCAGCGACTCCTGATCTTATCGAAACTGTAAGATGCGGATTGGTTGCCGATTCCGAGAAAATGTGTGGGATGGCAACATTTCTGTTGTGCAGGGCTGGTGTGATGTGTTTCGGATCGACAAGCGGAACGTTAAGTCTCAACTGTCCGGTCTGATCGCTCATATCTATCAGACTCTGCCCATCGTCTCCGTTTGTCGGAGCAAAGCTGTGGCCATAGCTTGATCCGGGACTCGTCAAATAAGTGAAGTCGCCAACGATGAGGTTGACCACCTGCTGCTGATGATACTGCTCCGATGGTTGGGGTTGCGGCAGAACTTGCCGATTCACCACCACATGCTGCCCGTTGGGCTTAGGAATGCTGGTTTCCTGTAGTTCTGGCTTTTTAGGAGTTGCCTTTGGCACCAATACAACTGGCTTGCGCACAGGTGTGCTAGTGTTCAGACGGCCAGTGTGAACAATCGTCGGCTGGTTCTGATGGTTTCGTGGGACCATCGGTACGTACGGCAGCTTCGGATGCATCGGACCCTGCTCATTGTGTCGTGATCTCGCTGTGACATGCGGCTCTCTCATTTTGATTGTCGCCATCATGTTCGCCATGGCGAGTTCCTGTCGCATTTCTACAGTCTGTGTTATAACCTTCTCCAAGTTCTTCCAAGTACCAGCGTGAGCAATTTGCTCAGCACGAGTCTCCTCGCGTGCCTGATCTAGTTGACGTTTGAGCACTGTAATGAATACAGTTGGTTTAAAATGAATTTCTTGTGGGGATTCTCACTTTGCACGGTATGCATGGCTTGCTTGTATTGGTTTCTGTAGCGGATCGCGATCCCTGTCAATTTTATCAGCTCATTATGACCCGGCTCCTTCGAAACGTCGATACTGCCCAAAATACCAACGATAAGTCTGCGCGCGGCAAGCACTTGGGATATGTATGGCCGGAACGGACGTCTCTTCTTCTTGCTCACTGGACTTTTGACAGTTTCGAACCTATTGGGACGTTTCCTAGTGGAATCTGGTACGGAGTTTTCTGAAATAGAACTGTTACAGATCCTGCAAGATGTGAAAGAGAGTGCTAACCATTCGAAATCACGAGAATATCGTCGTCATCGTCGTCTTCAATAACAACTTCCTCCTCAACGACTTCATAAATGATTTTGTTAACTTCAACTTCCTTTCCAGCATCTTCCTGATTGTTCGCCGGTTCCGTGTCATTTGGAGCTACCAGAGGATCTTCCCCCATAACAACAGCTTCGTTTACACTATTCTCTTCCTGATGTTTATCACTCGAACCCTCGTTTTCTTGCACACCATCGAGCAACGCATTTATCTGATCCTCGTTCAGCTCTTCAATTTGCTGTGCATCATCCAGTCCCGCATCGTTTGTATTTAGAATACTATCCTCGATCGGCTCAGAAACGGAAACCATTCTGAAATCGAACTTTAGTTGTGAAAACATTGACATTTTCGAGAAGTGGAGAAGAAAAAGAGAAGATAATTGAATTCGGGTAAGAACCGAGTGTTTTCCAATAAAAGTAGAAATAATAAACGGTTTGAACAACCTAAAGCCTTTTTATTTCCTATATAACACCGGTATAAAACATCACATATCACTCGTCCGGCCGGATGAATGCGAACTCATCTATTTTCTAGTATCGCAATGAAGAGCATTCGTTTGGCGGCAAAGTAATCGGATTTAGCAAGATTTCGCCGTAATTGCTGCTCCCACTCGAGACCATTTATCGTATCCTGCAGCCTCGTTGAACCATCTAGCCGTCTCGACGACCTTATTCAGATCGACTCCCGTCTCGAAACCGTTTCCTTTCAAAAAGTAGAGAAGATCCTCAGTGGCCAGATTGCCAGTAGCTCCTTTGGCATACGGACATCCTCCCAGTCCAGCGACACTGGAATCGGCGGCTCTTATTCCTTTTTCGATTGACACGAGCACGTTGGCGAGCGCTTGCCCGTAAGTGTCGTGGAAGTGAACCGCGAGTTTATCGGCTGGCACTGCCTTCAGGACGGTGTCAAGCATTTTGCTAACAGTGGAGACTTGGCCTACGCCGATAGTATCGCCCAGAGAGACTTCGTAGCATCCGGCTTCCAACAACTTCTCCGAAACTCTCGCCACAGCGTCAGGCTTCACTTCTCCGGAATACGGACATCCGACGACCACGGACACGTATCCACGCACGCGGATGTTGTTTTTCAAGGCGATCGATGTTACTTCCACAAGCTTTTTCAAGGAATCCTCCACATTTGAGTTGACATTTTTCAGTGAAAACGCGTCAGATGCCGCTCCGAACACTGCGATCTCCTCGACGACTCCAGTCGCAATCTAACTGACAGAACATTCTTAAGGAGAAAAATGAAATTGAAATCTTACCGCGTTCTTGAGTCCTGCCGCATTTGGAACCAGAACCGGGTAGCTGACTCCATTGAATCTCTTGTGCTTCGCGACGACATCTTTATGATCGGCCATTTGCGGTACCCACTTCGGCGAAACAAAACTGGTCGTTTCGATAGTCGAAAATCCGCACGCAGACAGTCGATCAATAAGTTCCACTTTGATTTCAGTTGGCACAAACTTCTTCTCGGCCTAAAAACTGTGTTTCAGATGGAGAGATTGTTTTGTTTACCTGCAAACCATCTCTAGCTCCAACTTCCACAACGCGGAAGCGATTTGAAACCGTTGAATATTGCCGGATGAGACGTGGTGAAAACATTGCACTTGCTGGAAAAATTAAACTACCGTAAAACCTCTATTATAAGGGCATGCCCTTGTATTGTTCGAGGACCCCCTCGGGGTGCCGTTGTATTAGGGGTGCCGTTCAAATAGAGGGTGCCGTTGTATTGTTCGAGCGCAATTTTTGAGATTTTTGTCTTGAACAGGGCTCAGCGGGAACACCACCAGAGGTGCTCCGCACCAGGTTTGCTCGGAGAAAGTGTTTCGGAAAATCGGATTTCCGAAAACTTTCCGAACTTTTTTCCCGGAAAAACCGGAAAATTACCTAAAAGTTCAATTTTACCCTGGAAAATGCTCTCTACGTTTCGAAACAACACGTTGAATGAAAAGTGAAGCTAGATAACCAGTGTTGCAAGGGGGTGCCGTTGTATTAGGGGTGCCGTTCTAATAAGGGGTGCCGTTGTATTGTTCGAGAACCCCCTCGGGGTGCCGTTCTATTAGAGGTGCCGTTCTAATAGAGGTGCCGTTATAATAGAGGTTTTACGGTATTCTCTTCGCCTTTTCCGCTGGATAATACAATTCATGGGATAAATAGCAGATTATTATCGCATAACAAAAAATTTACTTTTTAAAAAACATGTCTAAAGAATAAAAGAACATCAGCAGCGTAACAAAAATATATTTTAAAAATGGCAACTGCGCGAAAAAAAAACTATTTTCTTCAAATCAGATAAATGTGCAAACACCGCTTGTCAATGCGCGCAATCTGACGACAATTTGCACAGATTCTCTTAGTTTTTCAGTTGATTTTAATTTTTCAGACAAAAATCAGTGGAATTCGTCTCATTTTCAATTTTCAGATGTTACGGGGATGTATTTCGAATATCAAAAGATGTCGAGGCTTGAATAAACCAGCGAAAGCTCTCTGCTCATCAGAATTCCACCGCCATTATGCAACTCCTTCAATACAAAAACTGCCGCTTTCCGTTCCGCTTCCAACGACAGCCACCAGTTCCAGTTCAACGTCAGGAATCAAAAGTAGTCCTCCAGTTGGCCGAAACTCCAGAGTGACTCGTCTTTCTAACGGCGTGCGTGTCTGCACCGAAGACTCCTACGGAGACTTCGTGACGGTCGGCGTGGCGATTGAAAGCGGCTGCCGCTTTGAAAACGGGTTCCCTTTCGGTGTTTCTCGAATCGTTGAGAAGCTTGCCTACAACGTGAGTAATCAGAAAATCAAAAATCGAGAGTATGGAGCTAATTTCAGTCGTCTCTAAACTTTGCCAGCCGTGATGAAGTCTACGCGGAGCTCGAGGAGAACAGCGGTATTGTGGATTGTCAGAGCACACGAGACACTATGATGTACGCGGCGAGCGCTCATCGCAACGGAGTCGACTCGGTGATGCGTGTGATCGCGGACTCGATATTCCGGCCTGTTTTCGACGAGAACAGTCTGGAACAAGCCAAGATGGCAGTGGCTAACGAGAATCTGGCACTGTCGGAGAGAATCGAGACTCTCGAGATCCTTCTCGCCGATTTGATCCACCAGGCCGCTTTTCAGCACAACACAATCGGTTATCCGAAGCACGGCACAGAGCTGTCGCAGGGACTCGAGAAGGTTCGGTGCTCCGATGTTTACGCTTATTTGAGCTCAGTTCATGTCCCTGAGCGGATGGTAGTCGGAGGCGTCGGAGTAGATCACGACGAGTTTGTCGCCACCGTCGAACGTCATTTCGATCTTTCCAAGCGAATCTGGACCATTCAGCCATCCTGTCTCCCTTCCAAAGTCCCTCAAATCGACCGATCCCGCGCTCAGTACACCGGCGGAGAGCGGCGAATTAAAGTCGATTTGACTCCTCTGACGATCGGAAAACCGTATCCTCTTCTGGCTCACGTGGTTCTAGGATTGGAAGGTTGCAGCTACAAAGACGAAGACTTCGTCCCGTTCTGTGTTCTTCAGTCCCTGCTCGGAGGAGGCGGAGCGTTTTCTGCCGGCGGTCCCGGGAAGGGAATGTACGCTCGAATGTACACGGAAGTCATGAATCAGCACAACTGGATCTACAGCGCGATCGCTCATAATCACTCCTACAGCGACAGCGGAGTGTTCGCACTGACCGCCAGTGCACCGCCAGCGGGAATCAACGACGCGCTGATTCTTCTGGCTCATCAAGTATTTCAACTGCAGCACGGAGTCGATGAGCAAGAGTTGGCGAGAGCGAGAACACAGTTGAGAAGTCATCTGATGATGAATTTGGAAGTGAGACCAGTGCTGTTCGAGGATATGGTCAGGCAGGTTCTAGGTCATAATGAGAGAAGGCAGCCGGAGGAATACGCTGAGAAAATCGGTGAGTTTTCGGTGTGAATTCAGAAGCTTTCCAATTTTCACTTTCAGAAAAGGTGACAAACGCTGACATTCTGAGAGTAACCGAACGAATGCTTTCCTCAAAACCATCATTAGTCGGATACGGAGACATCGAAACTTTGGGAGACTACAATGCTCTCGATCAAGCATTCGCCAAAAGAGATCTGAAATATTTGTTCAACCGTTGACTGTAGGGTAGTTTTCTTTTTTGAATAGTTGTATTTGCAAAATCATTGTTATTGTTGTAATTGAAGCACAATCGAGAACCTTCATTCTAGCCATTAAAAAAAAAAGGAATTTCTTAGCTCACAAAGAAACAGTTTAAAGGGAGTCATATAACTGATGATACAAAATTAAGGGGATGCGCGAGATTGGAGGGAATAGATTAAGCTTTTGAATGATGACATGTGGTTGGATACGCCAAAATCGAAAAGGAAGAAGGGAGAAAAGGGCTGTTTGGAGGGAGAAAAGTGAAGCGTCCAACGGAGAAAGAGAGAGAGAGAATGAATAAAAAAGTGCCTATCCATCACCATAAAATGAAAAAAGATTTGGGAGAATGGAGGAGAGTAATGGGTAAAAGGTTGCTCTTTGAAACTAGAAATTACGAAAAACTGGGAGGGAGAAGAGGGAAAATGGCTGATTCTTAGACAATCTTATGGTTTCTGTTTCACAACTAACTGGTCAGCGTTGCAATTGTGTGGAAGTGTGGAGAGGAATAAAACAGAGCAAAAGAGAGAGAGAGAGAGAAGGTGAGAAATGTCGTTGCGAGATTCCAAGAGAAGCAGAACCATAATTTGTGGGAGCGACGGAGAGCAAGAGAGAGAAAAAAGTAAAGTGGAAGTGTTTGTGTGGTGTGCGTGTGCTTGTGGGGAGGTACAACGTGTCAATCGATGCACAGGTGTGTTTGAAATTTGAGTCGACCGTAATCTGACGTTTTTTGTATACGGGAATTGCGATTTGGGGAAATGTTAGGTGGGGGAGAGAGAGAGCGCTCGGGGGGAGTGACAACACCAGAGAAGAAGAGACAACAACGTTTTCAACTTGCACAAAACAACGAAATTGAACGAACAGAAGAAGAAGAAGCTAGTTGTGATCGGCTTGTGAATAAAGGGCGCGGGGAGAAGGAAACGAGAAAAGGGAATCAAAACCAAGCGGTAAGCATTTGCGGTTGCGGGGAGACTGAATTTAGCTGAAAAGATTAAGGCGGTGGAATAACACAAGAAAGCGAAAAGAAAAATATTAGGTTTTGCCGATTGCTTGGCTAAAAAAGGAAGCGAGAAAGTGTATATTATGATGAGACGAAAGAGAAAAGCAAAAATGAGAGAAGAGGGGGAAGAGTCGATTAAGAGGAGGTCGTGGGGATGATGATTATTAGCCGAGGAACGAGTAGTCGTAGTAGTGATCAGGAGGCCCGCCACTGCTGGTGTTGAACGTGGTGTCGCGAGAAGAGCTCGGACCGGACGCTCCGCCATCCGGACCTGGTGGAGGTGGTGGTCCCTGATGGCTTCCGGATTGAGATCCGGCGGTTCCGGCCGGCTGCGCCATCGGAGGCGGAATGAGTCCCGACTCGATGAGCGCCGCGTTGATCTTCTTCGAGAGGCGTCCAACCTCGATTTTCGATGTCACCACACCAATCACTACTTTGTCGTGCTCGTTCTGGAAAAGGAGCTTTGTGAATGGGGATCTTTTTGGTAGTTTTACCTTCTGCTCCTTGTTCATCCACTTCTCCGGATCGGTGCCTGGTTCAAAAGTCGAAGGGCGAAGAGCCAGCTGCAAAAACACGCATTTCAATAAACACAAGCCTCCCCGAAGTTATGATGGAAACAGTTTTCGACAGCCTTTCCGACAGAGGGGATAGTTCAGTTAGGGGAGGTGTTGATGAAAATGTGCTTCACCGAAAAAGAGAGCGAATTGAGAGTTCAAGGTGAAGTTTAGGTGAGAAAACAAAAATTAGTGCATCTACAGAGAACCCCTTAGAGGAGGAGGAGGTGGAGGAGCAGGACGGAGAGAGGAACTGAAACACACCAGTCTATTGAGCTCATCCTCATGACCGTCCAAACGCGGGATAACCGTCAAAATTTCGGTGAGCAAGTCCAAAACGTTGGGCGGAATGTGTGGAAGTGACAGAAGCGAAATGTCGAGATGCCCGTTTTCAACAGCTAATTTAAGGCTGTCCGCCAGTTTCCTCTGGCTGCCGTCCTCGTCCGAGGCACCACCGCCCATCACAGCCGCCGCAGAGGCCATCGACAACATACCCAGAGGAACCGAAGACATCGGTCCAGCACTTGGAGGCTGCATGACGGCGCCTGCAAATCGAGACGAATTGCTAGGAGTCTGAGGGTTAGTCGTCGATCTCACCATCTATACCGGCCGACCACACCGCATTGTCAGCGTCCACGTAACCACCGAACGGAAGTTGATGTTGATGTTGGTGGTGGTGCTGTTGTTGTTGCTGTTGTTGCTGCTGCATGTGATGCGCGAAGAACGGATTGCGAGTCTCGCTGCTCGACGGACCGCCGACGACTCCCGGAAGGTTCCATGGCATTCCAGATAGACCCTCGTCGTGATGTTGTTGTTGCTGGTGTTGCATGTGATTCTTCATGCCGTTTCCACCGTTCAGGCTTGCCTCGTCCCAGCCTTTCGACGATCCTTGGTCGTAATCTGAACTCAACTCTACTTCTACAGTGAGTCTTCTCCGTCCTGAAAGAGCCTCACCGCTTTTATCTCCGCTGACCAAATCGGACGGCAAGTCTCCCCATCCGCACGGAATAATCGGACGTCGTCCAACCTTGATCGTCGCGGCAGCCTCCTCCTCGGCTTGTTGTTGAGCTTGAGCAACGACTTGCGGATTGTCAGAGCCGAGACGACGACGAAGCGCCTCCTCGTTCAACGACTTCTTCTTCAAATGTGATGGGCAACGCGCCATGGCCACCTCGAAGTCCTCCTCATGGCCCTCCGGCACAATCCAACGACGGATCGGTTTGGCGTTCGAAACGTCGGCGTCTCCCCAAGCGAGCAGTCCCTTGTCGCGCAGAATCTTCTTCCTCTTCGCATCCTCATCGTTCTCGTCAGTCCACATCGAGTAGTCGTCCATCGAAGACGCAGAGACAGAGAAGCCGTTCTGGCTTTGGTTGCCGCTGCCGCCCATTTGGTTCTCGTGCACGCTCATCGACGAGCTCATCGAGAACGGCGACGGAGCGGCCGACGGCTGCGAGGACTGGTAGCCGCCTCCTCCGTAGTACTGCTGAGCAACTGGAGTCTGGGCTCCCATCGGTGGCACCATCATCGGTTGCATGTACCCTCCGTTCTGTTGTTGATGATTTCCGCGTTGATATCCGCCACCTTGCCGGTTCGACTGCATCCGACCGCCGTATTGGTTTCCACCTCCTCGCTGTCCGAATGGAACATGATGCGGCGGCATGTTGTGCCCGATTCCCGCGCCGTACGCCGGATCATAGAGCTCTTCTTGCGGAGCGAAAGGAGCCGGTTGGTTCCATCCGCCTTGTTGCGGTGGCGGTGGTCCCATGTCCTGGTACCCACCGGACATCACCTGATTCGGATTAGACTGCGCCAGAGACATGTCGCCCATTCGCATGCTGATATCCATCATGTCGCCCGGCATTCCACCCATCGGATAAGGATTCATGTATTGAGATTGTTGGGGTTGGTGACGGAATCCCGGAGGCATCATCCTGTTCATACCTCCGTGATGTTGATTCGGGGGCATGCGATTTTGATTATGCATTCCACCGCCACGACGACCGCCGCCACCGTTCATGTGATGTGATCCTCCACGGCCACCAGGTTGCCAACCGCCTTCCCCGTTCATACCCGGATCCACCTCGTTTGGCTGCAAAAAGGAAAGCGTAAAAGTAGAAACGAATGCACAATTTGAAAACGATTCGACGCTCTCGGCAAAGGCGACTACTACTATATAAAGCGTTTGAGAAGAGAGGGAGGCGCAAGAGCGGAGAAGCGGGTGCCCTTTGAGCCGCTCGTCACCGCACCGACTGCCTCGAAGGCGCCAGGAAGAGCCAGGGACCGCCGGCCAGAACGAGCGGAGAGGGTGTGCACGGACCAGAGAGAGCGCACGAGAAATGAGAGAGAGGAAGGGCACTTTCTAATGGACTAAATGGGAGCAGATGGATGGGAGGGAGCCAGCGAGCGAGACGGGCGGCCCCGGAAGAAGAGTTTTATCTTGCGTAGCGGCAGGAAATGGAGATCGTAGGCTGATTCTGTGACGAAAGCTTGAAGCAAAGAGCTTTTGTGTTGGGGTGGTGGGAAAGCAGATTCGGCGAATATCGAGCGAAAAATTCGACATTGAAAGTGGCGGAATTTGTGTGAAAAGTGTCGCTAACTATTGCGAAAACATGCGATCAGTGTTGCAATCGCATTCGTCCTCGACAACTTTTCGAAAATTCGGCTAGAGCGAATTTGCATCATGTGCGGTTCGAAATTCGGAACAATCTCGAGGAATCGAGATGGAAAAAGAAAATCAGAGAATGATTTTGGTCGGTCGTACAAAATTGAGTTGAGGTTTGAGAATGTTTGTGGAGACGAGAAAGCAATAAAGTGTCGTAACGGATGCGTGTCGTAGAAGGTTTTCGCCAGAAAGACGAGGAGACGATGAGGAACGTGTTGCAGATACCGGTCTTTGTCACTATTCAACGATAATCATCATCGTCTTCTTCAACGCCTTTTTCGGGACAATAGGTCTATGGATTCGGAGATTTTCGAAGATCCAGCCGAAACTTTCGAATCAGAAGGAAGAACCGACGTTACAATTACTATTGGCGATGGATTTGTGTGCTTCAACTTTCAGATTCGAAAGTGTCGTTTCGAAAATTGAGTGTGCTAGAAGGAGCGGGAAGAGTGTGTAGTGAGCGTTGAGAGAGACACACTCACACTGATCGGTGTGGGGCAAAAGAAATCGAAAGAGCACCGGCAACAGTTGGAAACGCAGACAAAACGCCTGGGTGAGTCGGAGGACACACGGGCCGAAGGAGGTCGACGAAGCGACACGACACACACAGGCCAATCGATAGTGCGCAAGAGACGCAGAGAGGACGGGGCAAGGCCTCCCGAGTAGACCGGACGCGGGGAGGACGATGGGCGGTGAGGGGGGCTGGTGTGGACACTATAACATGTAGGCCCTCCCTTGGAAGTGCGGGAGAGAGCGCGGAAGGCGCGGAGACACTTGCACTACCGCCATGCGCATATGTACATCGGGGGACGGCGAAGAAGAAGAAGAAGAAGAAGTGAGCGAGATAAAAAGAGGCTGGAGAGACCCAGATATCGGAGGGGCATTTCGTATGCAGCGCCCAACACCACCGACACCTTCTTCTTCTTCTTCTCCGTTTTTCTTCTCGTCTTTTCTTCATCGCTCTTTCTTTGTCGCCGCTGTGAAGGCCCCGCGGCGCCGAGTGCACTAAAGTAAGAGAGATCGTTGGCGAGAAAGAGGGACGGGCGCGCGCGCAAAGGGCAGATGCGAGGGACCGATACGGTGGGCGCTCAGACCAGCGAGGTCGTTGACGAGAAGGAATCGAGAAACGAGACGAGGGGTAGACTCTTTCGGAATTTATTATTTCAGGCTGAGTAGAATGACATCATTTCGCGCCTATTTTTGTTGGTAATCATGAAGAAACACCTACTGCTCCAGGCTGTTGTTGGTAGTAGGGACCAGTCTCGACGTAAAGAGCCGCCGAATTCCTATTCTGATTGTTCCTCCGCCAATTGTGATTCCCGTTTCCTGCAAAAAATAGAGTTTCGATAGATAGAAAAAAAGAATGATTCACCTGGGTATCCGTTTTGCATTTTTGTGTGCTGATATCAGTGTGTCGGCAGGTGTTTCGGTCTTGGTCGATGCTGAAAAGAAAGTTTAAGCAGAAAAGTTTTGAAACAATCATTTGAAGTGGAAAAAAATGTGCGAAAGAATTATAACTTTCAAAAGTTCTCGGAGAAAAAAAGAAATGAGCGCGCACCTCGCCGAGCTACAGTAGCCCGCAATTTAAAGGCACATGATGGATTTCAACTGAAAATTGTCGTGTCTAGAGCACCACACAAAAAGAGCTCGGAGACAAAACACGAGAATTATGTGCACAAAACGGAAATGAGTGTATTGAAGCTGTTGCGCTTCTGATGCAGATGCTCGTTTCCGTGAATTTTTGATCATCATGTTTGCGCAACATGCGAAATAATCTCGTTATTGGGGAGAAGGGGAAACTATAAGATGATTAGATGACATTTGTATCGATTGTCATCAATTGATTGCAAAAGAACGACCAGTTTATAAACCCTGGCCAAGATGAATTTTAGTTTTTCTCGCATGTTTTTGTTGGCGCAAGAAATCTCCACTCTCGCGCGACAAAACGATTGCATTCAGAATGCCAACGGTCACCATGGAACGAGTCGAAATGTTCTCGGCGGCACATCGTCTTCACTCCGACAAACTGACAGACGAGCAAAATAAGGCCACTTTCGGAAAGTGTAACAACTCAAATGGTCATGGTCACAATTATGTTTGGAGAGTGAGTTGTAATACATCTGAAGCTAACTCTAGAAACCACGGAATTCTAGGTCAAACTTCGTGGACACGTCGATTCGGTCAATGGGATGGTTTATGATTTGGCGAAACTGAAGAAGGAGATGGCACTGGTACTGGATACGGTGGATCACCGGAATTTGGACAAGGATGTTGAATTCTTCAAGGTCCGCTACTTACTTATGATCACTTTCCAACTCTCCAGTCTTTCAAAACCCTTTTTAATTTTCAGACGACTGTCAGCACGTCTGAAAATGTGGCGATCTACATGTTCGAAAAGTTGAAGTCTGTCATGTCGAACCCGTCGGTTCTCTACAAAGTGACCATCGAGGAGACGCCCAAGAACATTTTCACTTACAAGGGAAACTGAAACGGCTACAGAACAACGTCCTCCTCGCCCCGGACATCATTGAATTCGTGTGATCGGCTTAGTATTACAAAAAGTGTGTGACGATATATGAAGTTTAAATTGAAAGTCTGTTCTTCCTCTAGCCTACGATTCGATCTGCATACAGGCCTCCACCGACGCTTTTGCTTCTTCAATCGCGCTACGCCCCCACACTAGCAAGCACTATTATTTTCTTTCCGCCTTCCCCGTGCGCCCTGCCTGCGTCTATCCACTTTTTCCTGTGTCTCGGCGTCTGCTAAAGGGTGCTCTCCTCGGACGCAACGCACATATACAACAAAATGAATGAAGGCTCGTTTTTTTTTTCTCCCCGACTATTTTCATGTTCGGATCCTGCCTCTCTCGCTGCAAAACAATTCGCCACCGTCAATCAATCCTCCTCTTCTTCTTTTTGATCACTCCTCCGGTCAATATACGTTACGAAATAGCGAGTGACGTTTGCATGAGTGATCCACGTGCCTCCTGGATCGACCCACTGGGCCAGAGAGGATATATATTTTACACTTTTACTCTTCTCTTCTCTCTTATTGCTCTGTTCCAATTGTTCAGTACGCTGAGAATCAAAAACCAGAAAGTTTTTCGCTTCTGCTGCCCGGCCAGAAAATACGTGCGGTTCTAAAACTTGGTTTATAAACAATTTTTATTATTCGCTCCGAACAGCTATAAACATTGGAAAACTTTGTACGACGTTTTGAAAGGCTTGAAAAATCAATAAAACTGATGAAATATCCGCTCTGAAAATTTCAAAAATTCGATTATTCAAATTGTTATCAATGAAGCGCACTTGCAACATCGCTCTCTTTTTTTATCGTATTTTCTTTGATTTCCCTCCGATTTCCCACTTTTTCACGCCTTTCTGACCACAATTTTCGGTCGAAAAGTTGTCTTGGTGACTCGTTTTGTTGTCATAGTAACCCTTCAACTTTCTTTTATTCCACTTGCAAGTGTTTTTTTATTTCTCGAAACTTCTTGATGCCTCCCGTTTCAGGCAGGCCCTCGTGCTCCGATATCTTCTCTTCATATAGTTTCTCATCTCGCATTCACAATTAGACCGAATTTGAATGAGCGCCACGATTCGAGAGTCTAGTGGATGTCTTGACCGAAAAACCATTGGCATCTGTCTTCTTCTCATCGTCAATGTGCTCTGGGTGCTGTCTTCGGAGCTCACAAGGGTGAGTCGAAGAGTTTTTTTTTCGAAATTTCAACAAAACATATCAATTTTCAGTTCATCTTCGTTGACGAGGATTTCCGGAGGCCTTTCTTCACAGTCTACTTCAAATCATGTACTCTGATCGTTTACATGATAAGATATCTCCTTTTCGCGGCGAAAGACGAGAACTCGTACAAAGTGCTCGTTAACGAAAAGAGCATCGACTCGGACACATACGAGCTCACGTGCGAGTCGCTCGCTCACGAAGGCTACGAATCGGTGACCGATGTGGATTCCGACGTCGAATCGGTGTCAGTGGACGGGCAGCGGAGGCGGAAAAAGATACGATTCGCCGATAGAAGAGAAATCCGACGAATGCCTGCCTCGAACGCGGAAGATCAGCGGCAAGCTCGGCTGCCGTACCGCCATCCTTCGTTCGACTGTCAATTCAATTTCTCGAGGCATGTGAAATACACGTTGTTCTTCTTCGCGCCGTTGGTACGTCCTTTCCGAATTTGAAATATCTCAAGCTGTGGTCTCTAACTCTGTGTTGCAGTGGCTGCTGTGCTCATTCACGTATCAGGCGGCTCTCGCGTTTACTTCCGTCTCGAGCCTCAATCTCATCTCCAGCTCTTCTTCAGTCTTCATTTTAGCGTTCGCCATCTGCTTTCCTAGCTCTAATAACAGGTTTTCAGCTTACAAGGTAGATTTAGAGTCACGGATGGATTCGTCCCAATTTCGAACTTTTCAGTTTCTATTAGTTTCCATGAATATGGCTGGAATTTTTATAGTATCTCACTACATTCCATCCTTTTTAGGAGCGCTTTTCGCACAGGTAACTACTTTTTTTTTTGAAAGAATCAGAGCATCAAGCTGTGTTGTAGATATCTGCGCTCGCTTACGCAGTTTACCTTTTCGCATACGGACATTATGAGGAAAAATACGGGAAAATGGACATCAATCTGATGTTTGGGACGATAGGTGTGATCGCTCTAGTCTTCGGAACTCCAACCTTGAATATTCTTGACAAACTTGGAATTGAGCCCCTTCATCCGCTTCCAACCGCCACACAATTTGCATCAATACTTTTTTCGGCGCTTTTCGGTGAGACTTTTTTTTAATTGAAAAAAGAAAAACGACTTATATTTCAGGAACAATAGTGGCCGACTATCTTTGGCTTTTAGCCGCAGGGATGTGCGACTCACTGACAGCTTCTATTTCTTTGACTGTAAGCATCCCGCTCTCCTTCTTCGCCGACACCGTCATCCGGAACAAGGCACCCTCGCTTGTGCAGATTCTCGCTTCCATTCCAATTCTTTTGGCGTTCGTTGGCGCCGCTTACGCTCAAAACTCAGCTCCATCAGTGCGAAAAGGACTGTCGACACGCGTTCGCAAAGTTGATTCATCGCTGTCATCGGATAATGAACATCTCATTGATAACTTATCAGACGAGTAGCTCCCGCGTAGTTCTTCCTTTCCCCTTCTCTGAATCTCTCATCTTTATACTGGTCTAATAGGCAAATGAGGTTGTGAGAAATACACATATTTTCATGACAAGAAACTAGTCACCTATTCGCTATTAAAATTGTCGCATCGGGCGCATGGTTTTATCGTCTTCGATCTAATAAACATGAAACGAAAGATCGATAATTTATTATCATGCCATACCGAGAACATATTACCAAGAGTCATAGCTTGCCTTAGTGCAAGCGAGCTTTGGTAGTTTGACCTGGCACTGTGATAAAAATTCCCTTGCTTGTCGTTTCGAATAAAGGGTTTTTTTGTGGTTTCTTATCTGATCCTTCTGATTCGGTCATTTTTCTTCGATATCTTCGTTCTCTCCTCCTCTCTTTTTTGTAAGCCGGTCCGTTTGTGTTGGGATATAACCGCTCGAGAATATTGAGTGATTCCGGATACTGGAATAACTAGATGAATGTTTTGAAAAGTACTGTTCTTACCTTTTCTTCTTCTTCTCCGAAAGACGAACCAGCCGGAATACCAGTGACGAGTTTCACAGTTGCGAGACAGCTGGTCCGCATGCACTCAAGCACTAATTTTTTATCGGGGCGCCCCGTGTCGACAACGCGTAGCTTATGGCAACCGCATTTTTTACATTGCTCTCCAGACTGGAAGTTAGAATAGCTTGCAACGTTTGCGAGGAAGCAATTTTTACTTGTTTAGGCTTCTCAGCCTCTATAACTGGCGGCGGAGACTGTTTTTCCTCTAGTTTTCTCTTTAAGTTTCTCCGAAGATCTACTTCCGTGGCAGATGATGTTGATGGAGGGTAGAGAACTTCATCTAAATTTAGAGATTTCATGTGAATCATTACATTAAAAACGTACGAGGAGTTTCACCTTCATCAAGTCTATTGAAATGAGCAGGAGTTAATTTTACAATGTTATGAAGAGACGCTTTTCGAAGCAGTTCTATCTTTCTGCTATCAAACTTTATCAACGAGGTGACGCTGCTTCCAGAAGTCGTCATTAGATTCTGAAAATAATGAAGAAAAAATATAGATGTTCATAATTTAAGGGAAAAAGCATTTGTCGTGGCCTCGATCACGCATTGAATTCAAATGCGCTCGTAAATCGACACCAATTCGCTGCGGCTGTGGCTGTCTCTTCGCGGCGAGACCCGCGTTGAATACTCAGCCAAGACCCCGTTTTGCCTCCCTTTAAATGCGATTTCACTGTTTTCTGCAATTTTTGGGTGAATTTTTTCGATTTTTTTATAATTCGACTGCATTTGAATGATTTTTCGATCCATTTTCCAGTAGGATTTTATTTTCGTCATGTAAATACCGAAGAATTTCTACTAGTCACGAAACTCGCCCCAAATTTCTCTTTTTTTGCGACCCAAACTTTCAGTTAGAAGTTCGTTCGTTTCAGGTAATAATGGCGGCCCGACCGCTCGTGACTGTGTACGATGAAAAGTACGAGGCCACTCAAGCTCAAATTAAGCTCCCGGCCGTGTTCCGCACGCCGATCCGTCCGGATTTGGTGAGCTTCATCGCTGACCAGGTCCGCAGAAACAAGAGACAAGCTCATGCTGTCAACACCAAGGCCGGTAAGTATCATGTGAATTTTGATTTGATGTTGAAGTGATGATATTCAGGAAAGCAGCATTCCGCTGAGTCCTGGGGAACCGGACGCGCTGTCGCCCGTATTCCGCGTGTTCGCGGAGGAGGTACCCACCGTTCCGGACAGGGAGCCTTCGGAAACATGTGCCGTGGTGGACACATGTTCGCTCCACTCAAGGTCTTCCGCCGCTGGCACCGCAATGTGAACATTGCTCAGAAGAGATACGCCATCTCCTCGGCTATTGCTGCCTCCGGAATCCCGGCTCTTCTCCAGGCTCGCGGACACGTCATCGATCAGGTAATTTAGAGATCGTTCGAACATTAGAAAAATTATTATTTATAGGTCGCCGAGGTCCCACTCGTCGTCTCCGACAAGGTCGAGAGCTTCCGCAAGACCAAGGAGGCTGTTGCCTTCCTCCGCCGCTCCCACCTCTGGGCTGACATCGAGAAGGTAATCTGAATACTTTTCTCAGCCGAATTAAAAAATTTTCAATTCAGGTTTACAACTCCAAGAGAAACCGCGCTGGAAAGGGAAAGCTTCGCAACCGTCAGCACAAGCAGAAGCTCGGACCAGTCGTCATCTACGGTCAGGATTCGGAGTGCGCTCGCGCTTTCCGCAACATCCCAGGAGTCGACGTCTTGAACGTTGAGAGACTCAACCTCCTCAAGCTCGCCCCAGGAGGTCATCTCGGACGTCTCATCATCTGGACCGAGTCTGCCTTCAAGAAGCTTGATACCATCTACGGAACCACTGTCGCCAACTCTTCTCAACTCAAGAAGGGATGGTCCGTCCCACTCCCGATCATGGCCAACTCTGACTTCTCCCGCATCATCCGCTCCGAGGAGATCGTCAAGGCTATCAGAGCCCCGAAGAAGAACCCAGTTCTCCCGAAGGTCCACCGCAACCCACTCAAGAAGAAGACCCTCTTGTACAAGTTGAACCCATATGCTTCCCTTCTCCGCAAGGCTTCCCGCCAGACCGTGAAGAAATAACTTTGCCGTTGTTGATAAAATCTTTTGTTAATAACTTATTTTTATCACTAAAACGCATTGTTCGATTTTCCAGAACACTTTACTTATTTAATGAGCACTACAATTAGTCATAAGCAGAGTTGTTAGTGTTATCACATTTCCGGAACGTTTTAATATTCCGATCTATGCGCTTGAGAATGTCTTTCATGGATGTCTCTTCTTGGCTACTATCGACCCGTTCGATAGTTGAAGCTTTCTTGAACTGCGACTGTTGCAATGTAGGCGGAGGAGCGGGAGACTGAGAACTGAATATGGGAACCCGAATGAATTGCTTCATAAATAAAGCACTCGGCGACCATAACTTGTTGGCTCGAACAAGAGAGGAGACCTGGAAGTTGTAGTTCTTTGCGATGTACGCCATTCAAAAAGACTTACCGAGCAATTATGCTTTAGAGCTATCCTTTCCAGCGTATCATCACTTTGTACTTGATAAATTGTGTAGGAGCACGGTGTGACTGGCGAAGACTGGTTTTGAGTAGTGCCGTATTTTCGAACCTGGAAATTGGATTACATTTTTGAGGCATTCTTTTAATCGAAATTCTCGATGACTATTATTGACTCAATTATGTGAATTCGATTGCAGAGATGAAATCTTGCACTTACTCTGTTAAATCCCACCAAAAATGTGCTTTCGTCGGGCTGGCAGTAATCTGTGGACGACGACGGCGATTGAATCGTCATCGTACATGATTCGATTCGAATCGGTCCGTGCTGCTGAAACCAGTTACACTAATTACGTGTGAAAATCGATAAAGGTGGCGAATATCAAAACAAAAAATATAAATGGAAAGCAGGTGCTCGCTAGCAGCAGCTCTACTCAAAACAAAGAAAAACGTGGAGGGAGAAGGTAAAAAATATTCAGGCGGAAAAGCATGCGCATTGCGATCAATTTTATGTGGAAAGAGGGCGATGACGGCGGCGCGGAAGAGAAAAGCAATACGCGAAAAAAAGAAGGCAGAGACTACGCCGAATGGAAAGAGGGGGAGAAGTGGACGCACTCGCGCGTCGTTTTCCGTGTCTGCACTACTCTTTCCCCCATGAAACAGCGATTGTTTCTCCGCGTTCTGCTCCGTTTGCCGGCAACGAGATAAGATTTTGCAGGAGCCGAATGGAGCCCGTGCCGAAGAAATCATCGTCGAGCACGAACTGCTATTTGAAGGAGCTGAAGAATACGAAAAAACGGGCCGATTTGAACAAATTATATAAAGGAGTGCGTGCTTGACTGAATTTGTCGTCAGTTCCAGTCAATAATTGATTTCTTGCAGATAGAGCGGGTTAGCAAACGCATCTTCCACGCCGACAAAGTCCAGTCCACATTCGTACCGTCGGCCCAGTTGCAATCAGCTCAGAGCAGCAGTTCTACGAGCAGCACCAATGAACAACAAATGCCGCATCAGCCCGTGTTCGTGAATCCGCCGTATCCGGTCCATCCCGGGTTCGGTACCGGATTTCCACCTCTTCCTGCTCAACAACAAAGTGGGTTTCGTTTTTAATTGGAACAAAAACACCGGATTACGAGACTTGTCATGCAGATTACAACTATTTTGCTTCAGATTATCCCCATATTTCATATGTGTTGTAAACAATCAAGAAATCGCGTAAATAGCGCCTCTCACACCTTGCAATCTTTCCAGTTCCACCATCATACGGCTGGGCTCTCAATGGCATCCAAAGTTCGAGTATTCCATCCAACCAATCAGCATTTTCTATGCTTTCTCTCGATGTTGGAGAGGGAAACGAGACAGCTGGTTCCGGATTCGAGCACCTCTCGGTTCACGAGGAGCCTGATGACTATCTAAGGCCCAACCCAAAGACTCTGACAGATCATAAAAATGGTGAGCTTGTTTTGTTTCGATTTCTTTGAAAAACCGAACTTCAGCTCAATCGGCCAAATTAGAACGGGTAAAGCAGCAAATGCTGGCTGAAGTATCTCATTTGAACCTCATCGCCAACGATCAAACAGAACTAAAGAAGTTCTACGATGAGAAATATATTCATCTTCTTGTTGACGAAGATTCCACCTCAACAGAAGAGCTGGAGGAAAAAGTCAAGCGGTTAGAGGAAAAACTGAGAAGGTTGCGATCAAAAAGCCCACACGGCGGACCTCCACCTAGTAAGCTCTCCTTGATCAGAATGGAAGTGAACTGATGTAGCTTCAGGACCTCCACCACCGCGATCCATCAGCCAAGAAAGCAGCACGGGTACTTGGACATGCGCTAGATGTCGGACAGAGAACAAGAGTTACAATTATCGATGTGACTCATGCTCTCTGCCGAGTCGGAGGTTCGATCCGTCGGAAACCGAAAAGTGCGGCTGCGAATACTGCTCGTCTTCACTTACGGAATGAAGAGGTTATGTACATATTCATACTCGCAAGCGTTTTATGTTTCTAACGTTCCCACAATGAATTGCTCTATCTCTTTCCGTCTCTCTTTTGTTACTGTCTCTTTGTAAGCGACGTGCTTCTCTCATCCTATCTGTTCTTTCTCCCTTTTCACATTCTGTTCAACATTCATTCGATTGACGGGCTCGTTCGATCGAATGCTGGCTGTATTTAGACGGTTTATGTCTCAAGCGAAACCCAACGGAGAGCCGATCCACTGGTTCCGGAACGTGCCGGCAGCGCCGGTCGATCCGATCCTCGGCGTCACTGAGGCATTCAAGAAAGATCCGAACCCGAACAAGATCAATTTGGGTGTTGGAGCCTATCGTGATGATGCGGTAAGTGGGAGAATAGATTGCAAAAACGGTACACCCGCCTCAAATATGGGTTGTGGCTGCTGCCTTTCACTGAACTTTTCAGGGTAAGCCGTTCGTTCTTCACGCCGTGCGCGAAGCCGAACGGCAAATCGTGGAGGCGAAACTCGACAAAGAGTACTCGACTATCACTGGAATTCCCGAGTTTTCGCCGCTGGCCGCAAAACTAGCTTTCGGAGAGGACTCGCCGGTGATCAAGGAGGGACGCGTGTTCACCACTCAATCGATCTCTGGAACTGGAGCTCTTCGTATCGGAGGCCAGTTCGTGGAGAAGTTCATTCCATCGAAGACTCTCTACTATCCGACGCCAACGTGGGCCAATCACTTGCCGGTGTTCAGGTGTTCTATTCTTTTCTCCTGAAGGTTGAACGAAAAGTTCAGAAACTCCGGTCTCAACATTCAACCATATCGCTACTACGATAAATCCACTCTTGGATTCGATGCTCGTGGAGCTCTCGAGGACATATCGAAAATGCCCGAAGGATCTATCATTCTTCTGCATGCGTGCGCTCACAACCCGACTGGAGTGGATCCGAGTGTAAGATCTCTGATACCTAACCTCTTCACTAGGTCCTTTTCAGAAGGATCAGTGGAAAGAGCTCTCGCGCGTTCTGAAAGAGCGGAAGATACTGCCGTTCTTCGACATGGCCTACCAAGGATTCGCTTCTGGCGACATCGACGAGGACGCGTTCGCTCTTCGCTACTTTGTCGAACAAGGTCACAACGTTCTTGTGGCGCAGTCGTTCGCCAAGAACATGGGCCTTTACGGCGAGCGCGTCGGAGCGTTTTCCATTGTGTGCGATTCGGCCGAGGAAGCGGCCCGGGTGGGATCTCAAATGAAGATCATTATCCGGCCGATGATCTCGATGCCTCCTCTTCACGGCGCCCGCATTGCCTCCCGGATCTTGTCGGAACCGCAACTCAAGCAATCTTGGTAGAAATCTAACTTTCTGTGTTCTTAGCTTTTCTAACCGCACTCATTCAGGCTTCAAGACGTCAAACTCATGGCGAACCGCATTATCGAAATGCGTGCTGCGCTCAAGGATCGTCTTAAAGCGGAGGGATCCACTCGCGATTGGGAGCACATCACAAATCAAATCGGCATGTTTTGCTTCACGGGAATCAGCCAGGAGCAGGTGCAGAAGCTCATCCAGGAGCACTCTGTGTATCTGACTAACGACGGCCGAATCTCCATCTCGGGCATAACCACCTCGAACGTCGGGTATCTGGCCAAGGCACTCCACGAAGTCACCAAATAAGAATGGCTTACTTCAATTTGGTTTCAGCACGATAGTAGATTTTTGAGTTGGAGAGTAATAAAATTAGGTTCCGGTTTTTGTTCAAACAAATCGTAGGTAATTTCAGAGACATCTCTATAGGGTGGAAAAAAATGAAAGTTTATTTTGCAAACTCTTTCCATTCTTCGATTCAATTGGGTTCGATTTGTGTCCCGACTCGTTGTTTTCTTATTTTCTCCTCGTTCTTTGTTCCCTGCTGCTCTTTTTTGATATCATGTCACTAGGGAAGCAAGTACTAAATCAAAAACAGTACGATTTGTTCATAATCCGATTTGAAAAACAATCTTCGCATCCCAAGAAGATCCGTTTCTTCTTCTTCTCCTTATCCCGGAATGATTTCATTTTCCTTTCTTTTTCTTCTTCTCTCTCCGTCTCAAAGTCACAATAGTGATCAATCACATAGGCTGTTGTGTTCTTCCCACTGCCCGCTCATGATGGTGTGATCACCTTTTTGCATCAATACTAAACACAGTTTGATAAGCGAGAGAGTGATAAGACACTTGTGTACTGTCTTTCTGCCTATAAATGAGTGTACACCCCCTCGTATTCATTCGAATTTTCATTCTCTTTCTTTACTTTCTGCTCCCGATTGCTTCTCCTTGAAAGTCTTCATTTTGCAGGTTCGCCCACTACCCCCGCTGACCAAAATGACTCTTACCGTAAGTTCCCATTCATTTCCATGCAATCCACTCTGAAATCACCCCCGATTTTCAGTTCGACGACGCCGCCGCCAAGGTGAAGACGCTCAAGACGTCGCCGAGCAACGACGAGCTTCTGAAGCTGTACGCTCTGTTCAAACAGGGAACCGTCGGCGACAACACCACCGAGAAGCCGGGAATGTTCGATCTGAAGGGCAAAGCCAAGTGGAGCGCCTGGGACGAGAAGAAGGGTGAGAAGAGCTGAAAAGAGGCTGAAAACTGGTGATTCGTGCCAAACTTCTGAAATGTCAATCCAAAGAACACGTCTTCCAAACTGACAGATCAGAAAACCATTTATCTCTCGTTTCATCACATACAAACGTTGTTCAACCAACAAAAACGCGTTATCAATTCTGGCTACAACGTTCTCTAGCCGGTCAACTATCTCTTTCTATCAAGCATTTTTCAAACGACTTTTCCAGGAACTTCGAAGGACGACGCCCAGAAAGCGTACATCGCCCTCGTCGAGGAGCTCGTCGCCAAGTACGGAGCCTAAGGAGCTCGAGTCAACTTGTCCGCGGATTACGTAATCTTTCTTATATATCGCATGTGAAACAAATAAATCGTGTTTTGGGAGAAAGCTCTTCGCCAGCTCAACATTTATCGTTCAAATCATGATGTTACAGCGTCCAACGAAAGATCAACAAAAACTGGTACACAAAAAATTGGGAGAGGAAAACACAACAATAATAAAATGAAAAATGGTAGTTTGGTAACAATATTGAGAATGGGAATGTTGTTATTCGTTTTTATTTATTCGGCATCACCTGCTCCTTCTTCGTCCTTGAACACGGTGCGCTTAGCTTTCGGCTCATCTCCAGCGTTAGCTCCTTCGTCGGCCTCTCTCTTGTCTCCAGCACGACGATCTCCTCGGTCTCCTCGTCCGCCACGTCCTCCACGACCTCCGCGCCCACCTCTTCCACCACGGCCTCCTCCGCGTCCGCGTCCTCCGCCTTGTTTGTTGTTCTTCCTGGCGTTGAACTCGGTCCAGTACTTCTCCTCTTCCTCTCCTTCGAGAACTCTTCCGGTCAGCTCGGCCTCGTTCAAGACGACCTTTCCTTCTGGTCCGGCGGCGGTGGCCTTTTCCCAAGCCTTCTGGGCGCCTCCTTCGCTGTCATTGTTGAAACGGATCTCGGCGGTCTTGCTTCCAACCTCGTGAGCGACATAACCGACGGATCCATACTGCTTGAAGAACGTCTTGATGCTATCAACAGTAGCGTCGCTTCCAAGCCCGTCCAGCGCCAGAATGAGTCCCTTCTCGAATCGAACGGCGTTCTGAGCCTTCTCCTTTTCGGCGGCCTCGGCGGTGTTCTTGGCACTCTTGGCAGCTTTGTTAGCGGCACGAGCCTCCTTGGTCTCTTTGTTCTTCAAAGTCCAGTACTCATCCTGCATCATTTTGGTGAGCTCAGCATCTTCGAACTTCACATCCGACTTCTGGGCGGCTTCAGCTTCCTCTCTCGTCTTATAGGTGATGAAGACGCTACCCTTGAAGGTTCTGTCTCCTGGCTTCAGTCTGCGCATGAGAACGTTCTCGGTCTCGCCAAACTGATTGGCCCACGAGATGATCTGATCCAGCTGGGTTTCGGTGGCGAACCCTTTCTGAAAAATCAATAGTTCAATTTCAGAAAACGTTTTCATTTTCTTACCATGTAAACAGTTCTATGTTTGATCTTCTGCCAGTACTCGAGCGAGTTCTCCGGAAGCGGGTTCTCAGCGTTACGGCGGATCTTCAGCTTATCTTCAGATATAGCAATAATGTCAGATCCGGCGGCCTTCACGGCATTGGCAATTTTATCAGAGTCCGTGCTGATCTGGGCGAGACGGTTGAACTTGAGCATAGTGGAGATTGGCACCCCTAAAACCAATATTCCATTTTGAGTCTTTAATTTTTCAAACTCACATCCATCATCCTCTTTCAGCTGTTCCTGAAGGAACTTATCTCTTGGAAGGTTAATATTTCCGAAGTAGTATTCGAGTTGCTTGATGATCTTTTGATCGGCGTCATCGAGAACAACCTCACCCATTTCTCTGAAATTTGATAAAATTAAGTGAATTCTGGGAAAACAAAGGGATATTGTGAAAAAAGTAACTTGGCCTAAAACTATTCAAGTCAAGGGTACAGAAATATTTCTAGAGTTAAATGGAGTTCGAAGCTTTAGGTTAAATTAATTCTGAGACAGCAAAACAATTTTTAGGCCTACAATCAAAGACTCGGGAAGAAAATAAAATAAATGCGATTGCGCGCGCACCGATTTGAAAGTTTCGAAACTCCGACTGCAATGTGCGCACGCCAAAACGCAATCCTGCCGCACGCATCTCTGACTCCGCCCACAATTTTTCTTATTTACTCCCGCACGCGCAATCTTGCAAAACAAATCATCAATTCACAATTTTCAACTTTTTATCATCTAAATCGTTTCAGATAACAGAAAGTACCATCAAAAGTGTATAATGGACCAGGCAGCTGCGGTTGCTCGCCGATTGGCAATCGGACTCGCTCGATTCGTCGTCGAGAATCCGGAAAAGGAGCTGGAAGGAGAGCAGCTCGCTGCAATTGTGTATAGATTACGAGTAGTCGGCAAATGTGAGCGTCAAAACTGATGAAATCATTTAAAAAAGGTCTGAAATTGCAGATACAAGCGAAGATGTGGACATTATTTGCGACGCTTTACGAATTTTAATCAGTAAACTTGTAAAGCTTCCTCCAATAACTTTCGCGCCGGAAGTGTGGATGCCCATCATGATTGCATTATCGGAAGGAGGCGTCGAGCCGGCATGGAAAGCCATGATGGATCCCATTGACGTCCTGAGCTTCGCCACCCCATACATGCTCGCGGATCATTCCACTGAAACATCAGCACCGTCTTCCGCGAAATGCTCCGATCAAATCACAAGCATCTGTCTGGATTATGTTCTCGAGTTCAAGTTCACTCGACGCCTTTTCATGGCGATCTGGGAGACGGAGTTCGAGGAAACCATGCGCCAGATGACTAGCCAGCAGTGGGACAGCATCAAGATTAACGCGTCGCCGGGCGCTGGAAAGCAAGCCAGATACTTTTTCGATCAGCGCGTTTTTGAATCGTTCGCCTCAATGAAAGATCATGAAACGTTCGCAAAAGAGCTGTTCTACGCGTCGCTAGCCCGGATTCTGAAGCGATTCCAAGAGGACACCAGCTCGTTCGCCGACAAAGAAGACATCGCTTTCTACGAGATGTGTTTCGAAGTCTACGACGACGTCATCGACAGAGTGTGGCCATTCTTGTGCAAAGATCAGGAGGTCAAGAAGAACACGCTGAACATCTTCGAGCACCTCCTCGGAATCTCATCTCCGGGAGTGTTGACCCAGAAGTGCGCTGAGAAGTTCACCGACACGTGTCAGTGGTTAAAAATCTCCGCCGCCGACATGTGCACAACACCCATCGAACCTCGCCTCTGGGAAGTCATGACCTCGCTCTCCACACGTCTTTTGGAGATAAAAAAATCGATTCCCTACGAGATTGGTGAGTTGTTTTTCTCCTCCCCGTCACCAAGTTTTATTGAAACGCATAGAATAATGTGCTCGACTAGAGAGTATATATTCAGTTTCGTACGCAATCGCAAGACATATAACGCAGGAAGTGACGCTAGCAGTGCCAGAGGGTTGGTTTCGCTCCGAATTTGTGGAAAAGGAGTATACAGTAGTTGATAGTTTTGCTCAGTTCTGTTCAATTTGCGTTCGGTGATGGTGGTGGTGGTGATATTTTTGGGCTTCTTTGTCGTCGTTTTCCTCCCGCTTTCTGTTTTAAACCGCTTCTCATTCACTTGTACCAGTTTCAGTAGGTTCGGGAACCGAGCTGAAAATCCACGTGGCTGACCTGATTCTGAAGTGTTTGATTTAATTACAGACTTCGAGCTACCGGATAACTTCGAGATCGGCTGCGAAGCTCTTCCGTCGAGTCGCAATCGTAAGGAGCTTTTCCTCCGATCCATGGTGGACGCGAACCGCATCACAATCCTCGCGATCATGCAATACTTCCGCACATCGAAGAGAAGAGAAGAAGTTGTGCGATTTTTGCGCGATTATCTGCCGGAGGTGAGAAGAGTTTCTTTTAAATCCCACTCGTACCGCAGTGCTTCAGTTCATCATCTCATCTGAAAATCAAATTTCTCAATCTATGATCTACATGTATATTGAATGCGAAAAGAAGAAAGTTATCACCACCGAAGATCAGTTTGCGATCTGCGAGATGTTCATGAAGACTCCGGCGATTCATAAGATCATGATTCTGCTCGGCACCACTAAAAATGCGGAGGCGTGCGAACTGATTATTAAGAAGCTGTTGGAAATTATGGCTCACGACATAGAGAAAACTACCAACAAAATAGACACCTACATTACGTACCTCCACTCTAGAGTCGAGTTCTGGCCGACGATCGCGAAGCACGCCGACAAGGCGACGATTATGTTACTTGGGAAGAGGCTGGCGAAGCTCGCCGTCACTAGCGAGTACAACGATGTTTCCGTGTTCGCGGCTGACATGTGGATCACCGTTTTCAAGCTTCCGCTCGCTTCACTGTCGAACTGTGCTTTTGAGTTGAACTTTATCTGGAAGGATATGGATCTCACGCGAGAAGAGTGGGATCGCATCGGACCGTTCCTCGCCCAGGCGAACGTCTTGAAGAGGGCGGAAGCGGAGGTCGTCTCTCTGCTCACTCCCAAACACATGCTGTGCGTGGATCTTCCGATGGAGGACTTGGTCTATATGGTTCTCGAAATGCGAGAGGTGAGAACGGAGGACGGGCAGCAGCTGCACAGAACTTTCTACAAAGGGATCCCCGATTTTGAGGAGATTATGCAGAACTTCTTGCGCCAAGAGCAGTTCGTGGCGATTTGTGCCACGTTTCTAGAGATATTGGCGGACTTGATGAAGAAAGAGTACGACGAGAAACACATCCTCTTCTCACTGGAGTATGAGCACATTCTCGGCTGGCTCGAGGATATCGACGTTCTCGACACGCGCATTATCACGAACAAACTCGTCGAGCTGTGTCATTCGATTGAGGCTTGGGATGCCCGAATGCTTTTGCAACTCAAAGTCAAGGAGAGCAGTTCTGAAGATCTTCTGACTTTCTCTCGACTCTGGAAGACTGCAGTCATGGCAGAGATGTCAGAGGACGATCAGAAGTACGTGGAGGACGAGATGGCTGTGCTTTTGAAGGCTCACTACGAGCAGCAAGACGCGGAGACGAAAGCATGGCGGGACGCTCGATCCAACGGAGAATTTCCGGTTCGTCCGAAGCAGGAGGAGTGGGAAGAGCACCTTCTGACGATGCACAACAGGATCGCAAAGCATCTGGCGAGTAGAAAGTTGGACGAGTTCGTCGCCGAGTCGCCGTTGTACAACTGGCTGCTCGGAATCAGCTCCGGACAGGTCTCCTACGACAAAGACTCGTTTATCGATGCGAAGAAGGTGTTGGCGAGATTATATCCAGATTTGGAGTCGCGTCGCGATCTACTTTACCACCACGGCATGGGTCAGATCTTGTATGGAATAAGCCACGGCCACGAAAAGGGAGTTCTGTAAGATTTTTTCGCGAGAAGACGTTGACAACCTCCTGAAAGTTACAGATCAATGCGAAACTTCTTCATGAACACCTACTCGTCGTTGGTTCAAAGTGATATGAAGAAGTGGAAGATCGACGACTCGATCGAGCGCATCGATTGGAGAATGGGCGGCTTCTGTGGATGGCTTGAAGACCCGACGCAAATGGGCGAAGATCACGGACTCCACTGCAGCATCATCATTCGGCTTGGCGACGCGTTCTGGCTCATGAGAAATGTGCAAGTCGAGCAGACGATCGACGATCCGACGGGCTACGAGCCACCGGATCTGATGCCGATCAGCAAGTTTGTCGAGGTGATCTGCAGCAAGTGTGATTCGATCGCGAACTGGATGCTTCCCTCATCTCAACCGTACTACTTCTCCGCTCACCTCTTATCTTTCTTCGAACTGGTTTTCTCGTTCCCCGATATCATCAAAAAGTACCAGGAACCAATTGAGAAGTGCTTCTCCAAGCTCTTCAGTCAACTCTTCCTCCGCGAGTACCAGAACGTGATGCTGCGACAGAAGCAGTTCGTGATTCAGTGCACCGACAAATATCTCTCCTCGTCGCTGAACATATACTCGGATTACACACGTATCTCTTCTACGAAGAACGATGTCTATCAGATACAGAACATTCTCTCCATGTTTAGCAAGTTCGGATCGATTCGGGTGCAGCTGGACTGCCTGAAACAGATTGCCGACGCGCTGAAACATCTTCCAGTTGATATTCTGGAGCATGTCGATATTCTCAACGGAAGCAAGAAGGTCGAAACGGTGAGGATCCGTTCTCGCAGTGCTCGTGAGAGTTATTTTAAGTTGCAGGTACAAGACAAGCGAATCGTGTGCGACGTGACTCTCCTCAGCGAATGTCTCGGATACGCGAACCGCCTCTACAAGAAGCTCTGTTCAAATGCCGACGCGCCAACTGACGAGATTCTGAAAGCGTTCCACCTTGTGGAAGGTGATGTGCAAGCAAGGTTCGAGGAGACACAGAACTCCTACCGGGCTCCTAACAAACCGGACAAGGTGGATATGAACTTCTGTACATTCAAGTCGACAGGAAAGGGTACGTTCACAAAAAATGAAGGAAACGCGTATTTTCAACTTCTATCCTTTTCAGTTTACTCGAGTCAGCACTGGTACAACTGTTACACGTGCGATATGATTGACTCGACGGGCGTCTGCAGCACCTGCGCTGTTAATTGTCATCGAGGACACGAACTGGCCTACAGCAAGAAAGGCTGGTTCTTCTGCGATTGTGGCTATAAGAAGTGCGGCGCTATGAGAACCATTTTGCACTATCCGAACGCACTGAACTCGCTTCGTGGCCTCTATCCGGATTCCAATCTGCAGTCGATTGTTCCGAAAGCCAAAGAGGTCTTCCGATACACCTTTGCGGATCTTGTGATCAGTGAGGCCGAGAACATCCAGCTTCGAGAAGCGTTGGACGAAGTGCGTATCGCATTTGAAGAGCAAGGACCGAAACTTGAAACTGTTCTCGTCGCGATCGAAGAAGCAAATCGGAGAGCATTGAACGTGTCAGGGAAGAGAAAAATGGTTCTGGACTCTTTGAAGAATCTTGAGGATGTTCAAGTCGTCGAGAACTCTTTCATGTCTTCTCTGGACGTGGGACACTTCCTGCCGCTCCGACGGACCGACATGCTCATGCAAGAACGGCTTGCGACTCCGAAAGTAAGAGACTTGGCGGATGTGATTAAATTGGACAATGGCACCGAGCTCCTTGTCATGATTCCCGAATGCGTCCAGACGTGTCTCCAACTTCACTACATGGACACGCGCACCCACCTTCTCCACGGAATGTTCTCGCTGCGAACCGAGACTGAACCAATCCCATTCAACGCTCGCCGCCTTCACGTCTCCGAAAATCGGCTTGTCGTTTGCGGTCTCTATGAGATTTTCGCGATGCGATTCTCGCCGAAAGGATCTGTCATCGATCGAGCGCACATCAAGCTGGCCGAGAACGGATCCACCTCTTCGACCCAAAACAATCCGGTTGTCAAAGCCGAGTTCTGTCAGGACACCAAGCAGAGAAAGCAGCTCGTCGCAATCGCCACACTTCAGTACATCCGAATTTACGACTTGACTCTCAGCGAAACGAATTTCGTCGAAGAGATGGTGTTGCCGACTGGCAACGTGGAAGACCTTGTGATCCTTAATCAGGAGAACGGCGAGATTCGGATTCTAGTGCTCTCGACGCTGGGAATTCTCTACGAGCACGTTGTGACCGACTGCTCCGCCGATAACAATTCGATCTTCCTGACCGACGACGTCAATAAACCGGGCGGCGATTCGAATGACGCTGGTGTCTCTCTCCACTACTCTCACACGTTCAACCTTGTTTTCGCATCTTTCAAAAACGCCACGTACTACGCGACGCTTCCGAAGCTCCCAAGACAGCCCGGAGAGCCTCTGCCAACCGGAAGAACCGCCCACTACGAGTGGCAGATGTTGATTCCACAGGCGGCAGTGCACGTTTGGCGTGAGACCTCCGGACTGATTTCATGTCTCTGGAAGGACCAGCCGAAAACCATCACCCACATTCACCCAACCGCCGGAATGATGCTCCTTCACACATCCCAGATGACACGTCCCATCATGACCCACTTCCTGTTGGCTAGCTCGAAAAAGCAGACGACCTACTCGATCTGCGTCTATCCCGACATGCCGACTTGCGAGATTTGGGAGACGAAATGGGAAAATGTGCACGATCTTTGGATCGACGACGTGCCCAGCGAGCGCTACGAAGTCGAGATGGTCGGACTCAGATCACTTCCGGTTCCACTGGAAGAAGACGATCTTGTGTTGATGGCCGAAAAATGCGAGGCATTGGCCACAATCGACTGGAGCTGTCCCGAAATCGAAATGTTCTACACTCACAACGAGCTCAACCATCGGCTCTCCGTTTCCGAATCAATGCCATTGACGCTCGTTCAAGTGACTCACTTCACGCTGCACGCGCGGCTTACCAACTCTCGCCAGATTGTTCGTATGGTCCGGATTGAGGTGGAAGGTGCAAACGGTCCGGACGCTATTAAGATCGGGAACAATCGCTATTCGACCAGCTCGCGAATTCCGAAGACGTTCGATTTCCGATTCACGAAAGATCAATCGAATATGTTCAGTCGTCGCACCATGGACATTGAGATCATTCCGAGACCGAATCAGAACACCGTCAAGATCAAGAGTCTCAAGTTGTACGGCTGCGATAAGGCCTTGATGGACGAAGTGCAGCCGATCTTCGAACGTCTTCCCATCATGACGCTCCCCAATCGACTCGTCTACTCGATTCTAGAATTCTCGACGCTTCTCGGAAGCGACAATGTCTGGACTGAAGCGGTTGCGAAGAAGCACTTGTCGAGAAAGTACAATCATCAGGCGGTCTGCGGAATTGCGACGAAAGCTCTTGTCAAGTGTCATCCAGACATCAGCGCGGCGCTGTTCGAGACGATCGATCGAGCGTACCTGCAAGAGTGGAAGGGACTACGTGAGTGGACCGAAGAGAGTGGATTTATCGAAATGAGAATGAACTACGTGGAACAGCTCCTGGAAAGGTTGAAAGCGACGCGGACGAGATGGCCGCTGTTTCGGAAGGCGCTGAAAAAGGAGTTCGGCTCAGTGACCTCGTTCGTCGAGTTGTTGCGCGATGAGATGCAGAAGATGCCACTGCACCGATGTCACCTCATGGCTCAAGCTATTGTCAAAATGGTATTCGGAGCATTGTCGGAAGAAATCGAATCGGAACAGCTCTCCGAGTGCTTCCTGGACATCTTCACAAACAAGAAGACGTTTTACTGGGCGAACAATCTGAGATCCGCAGTCCAGGAGACAATCTCTCGAGTCACGCACGGCGTCAGTGAAGAGAGGATGCTGCTCGATTCGGGAGACACCGATTTGGCGAAAATGAAGAGCAGTGGAGTGTGTCTTTTCTACGGATCACCGAGGATCTTGAAGAAGACTCCCGCGAATGAACGAATCCTCCGAATCACCGGATCAGCCGACATCCAAACGACGCGCGATTCATTCAGATGGATGCAAGAGTTCATCAACAAGATGCTGGAGAAACTGAAAAGCGATGGTGCCATCAACTCGGCGCCTACTGCCGGTCAGCACATCAGTGATACTCCGTCCTACAACCTGTCTCGTGTCCTCGCATCTTGCATGGCACCCTGCGATCCCTCCACCATCCGAGCCAATCTCTCAACCCTGATCAAGCTCATTAATTTCGAAGAGGACAGCGTCTACGCGCTGACCGAAGAGGCCTACTCTAACTATGCACTTCTTCGAACTCTCGAGCTGCTTCTTTTCCTCTGTCTGGACAAACGGTCCGAGGAGAAGGAAGTCGAGGAAAAACCTTTCACTGAGCTGCTCAACAGCGTCATCCAGGAGCTTGATTCTGTTGGAATTCGCGATTTCTGTTTGAAACTACTGGAAAAGCTCATTCTCCACTGGCAGGAGAGAGGTCCGGCGACGTTTGCTCGAGCGGCGGCTGCCGAGACCCGAAGAGTCTGGCTCCCTCATGTTCCGTTGGTCTCCTCCTCGGCCAACCCACCCAATGCGACTGTGATGAGTAAGTTTCTTGCAATTCATTCTGATTCCAATCTGTGTCGAGGTATTATAGATTGGCCAACAAGTGCGGACGACGCCTACGTTATCGCTTGCACCGACCTCGTTCTCCTCATCCCTCAACACCTTCAAGAAGTGCAAAAAGCCAAAACACAGCCTCGCGACGATCGATGGATCCAGAAACTGTGCCAGTTGATCTCGTTGAGCGTCGGCTGCTCGGCGCATCGCCAAAGCAAGAAGCTCCTTTTGGCGATGTGCCACGGCGACGAGAGCAAGTACAGAACGATGCGCGACAAGTACAAGATGCAGGATCTGCTGAATCAGCTTGTTCAGAAATACATGCTCGTCAGTCGAGAAATCGGCGGGCATCAACAGCTCACCGAGATTGTCGACGTGCTCACATCGATCACAAAACTGGCTCTGAACCGTCCGGATATGTGGAGAGACGTCTGCAGCACCTACACCATCTGGCTCCTCCGTCTCGCTTGCTACGCCACAGACGTCGTCGCGTCACAGGTCGTCGAACTTCTGATAGTTGCTGTTCGCGACAGCAGCGTTGGTGGACAGCTGAGCATTCAGCTAGCGGACAGCATCATCGAGGCGAAGAACGGAGAATTCATCGAGAAAATCATCAAGAGATTTTTGATCGGAAAATCCGATCAGTTGCGATGGACGATGCATGGAATGCTGCGCTCTGTGATTCAACTCGCAAGTCGTCAGAATCAGTGCTCGATCGTGAAACTCCTCTATACAGTGGTTTACCCGATGGCAACGAATCTGGGATTGCAAGGAGCGCAGCTCGTCGACCTGATTGCCACGTATGCTCCGAGGGTCTTCAGCTCCGCGGAACTCGTCGCGATGACTCAGTCTGAGATAGCGACGGTGGAACGAATCGGGAAGCTGTTGGAGAGCAGCGGATTTCCGGGAATGTATCGCTTGATGACCGAGTTGGGTCTCGGCTGGAAATCGATTCAATTCGATCGGAATCCATGTCTTGTCTGTTTCACATCCAAAGAAAGCCATGAGCAGATGAAGATGAGCTCTATCCGCGCGGACACCCGATACTCGGCCAACACTTTGATCTACAAGCTTCTGTCAAACTATGAAGTGTCAAGAGTGACGATAAAACTGTCAGATGTCAAGAAAAGCAAGATTATCAAGCGCTGCTCCCTGTACTACTGCCCGAAATCCGTTGAGTCAGTGGAACTGAAACTGCATCCGGATCTGTGGAAGAAGTGCGCTCAGGTGACCGTCGGCGAGAACGACACTTCAATCAGTCTCTCGCTGGCCGTCCCAGTTGTCACGTCTTCTTTGATCGTCGAGTTCGACGAGGTCGTCGACGCACGTGGGAGCAACCAGCTCCACTGTCCTCGGTGCTCCGGCCCAGTCCGCTCTCATTCTGGCGTCTGCGAGAGTTGCGGCGAAAATGCGTTCCAGTGCATAAAGTGTCGATCTATTAACTACGTCGAAAAGGAGCCGTTCATCTGTCAGAGCTGCGGATTTTGCAAGTACGCTCGAATCGAACTGCTCGTCTTGTGCCGCGGACTTCCCGGAGCTCAGCACATTACGTGCGATGCGGAACGAGGACAGTGTGTGCAAGAGATGACTCAGTTGCTCACTAAAATGGAGACAACCAAGACGAAGCTCACAGGATTCAAGGCAATGTGCGAGTCTCTCTACATGAAGTCCCGGCCGCTGCCGACCTACAAGCTTCACGTCGAGAACAATAACGCGTCGCAGTTCTTCGAAAAGCACGGAACAATGCTCGGCGACTTGGGATCCACATCGAGAGTGAGTCTTTTTACAATTTCGAATTACGCAAAGATTGATATTTTCAGAATCCGAAATGGATTAGCTACCCTCCCGAACCGTGTGAAATGATCCTCATGAAAGAGGGTCCCACATTCCAAGGACTGACTCAACCCATGAACAACATCGCCAACCTAATCACTGTCCTTCACAAGGAACTGTGTCATCAGACACAACAGCTGATGTATCTTCACGAAGAGCTCAACAGATACGACCATGCCAGTGAGGTGTCTATCGTCTTCCACAAAACGCCTAATATCGGCTACTACTCCACGAGGTATCCCTATCCAGGATCTTATCGTATCCTAAAAAATCTTCTCTTCCAGCGATACGTGCTTTGGATGCCTTTGCAACCAGATCCTTCACTCTATCGCTCTCATCCATTCTGCCAGCGAAGACGAGAACGCGCTCACCACCATTCTTTCCGCTGAAACCATCATCGATCGGATCGGATCCCTGGCCCAAAGCTATGAGCCCCTTCGCGAGGAAATCGAGGAGCTCCTCGTGCGTCTCATGTTCGGCCGTGCCGACGTGACCGCTAAAGTGGAGAGTCTGATCCAAGCGGGCGAAGTCAACGTATCGGTGATGGTGAAGTCTCTACTGTACGCAGCGGATCCGACGTGGCAGCAGAAACTGAAACTTCTCATCCGTGTCGCCATCGAGAAACGCGACGAGAACAGTTGCCTACAGGCGCTAATGGTTCTGAACAAGTACATGAAGGCTACGAAAAGTGTGCCGGCAGATGAGAAGAAGAAGATCCGAATCACATCGAACTCCGCCATTGCCAAGTGGCTCACCTCGGAAGAAGAATGGAAAGACTGCTGTTCGATGACATCCACATCAAAGGCCTCACCTCCAGCTACACCTTCCAATCCGTACCAGTGGATTTCGGATTGTCTGTTCTCCCAATGGATGAGCGTCCGATCGGCTGCCAACCAGTTGCTCGTCAGTCTCTCTCGCCAGCGATTCCACGAGCCGTTGGCCCTTCTGCTGCTATGCGAGAACCTTTCCAAGATCTCCGAGGTTCCGACTTCTGCTTGCGATCAGTTCATGAACGCCGCCCACACAATCATTGGATCTTCGGTCAACACGAAGGCTCGATTGTTCGTCCAGCAGTTCCACGTCTATCTCATCCGAAGGATTCATGAAGAATGTGCGGCGCTCCACAGCCAGAGCATCTCGATGAATGCGGATATCACGTTCGGAGAGCGACTACGTTGCTTTGTCGAGATTCTGACGCTTCTTTTGTCCGGATCGAACGTCGAAAATGTTCTTCTGAAAGCCGGAGCCGATGATTTGCTGATTTTCCTGCTCCACTCGACAATCTTCTTAAAGCGAATCATGACCCGAAGAAACCGAGCTATCGACTCGTCGAGAATGGCTCTGGAGAAGCTGCTGCGTCGGGTGTCGTGCCGAGACGGCACCAAGTTGATGGGCGTTTGTGTGGAGTCGCTGAAACTCGTCAAAGACACTTCCACGCTCGGAATAGTCGTCGGCGTGATGATGGAGATCATGAATCCGCAGCAGGAGACCGAGGAGACGTTCCTGATTCAGATAGAGAAGGATGTAGCTCAAGAGGACTTCCTGCAAGGTCGAATGACTCACAATCCGTACAATTCGAGCGATCCCGGAATGGGCCCACTGATGCGCGATATCAAGAACAAGATCTGTCGCGACACCGAAATGATCGCGCTGATGGAGGACGACAACGGGATGGAGTTGCTCGTGAACAGCAACATCATCTCGCTGTCGCTACCCGTTCGCGAAGTCTACGATCGTCTGTGGAAGCGCAATAACGGCGGAAGTCCGATGCTCATCGTCTACAGAATGCGCGGTCTGATGGGCGACGCTGTGGAGACGTTCATCGAGAGCTTCGGAGTGGCGGAAGGCGCGTCGGCGGAAGACGAGGAGGACGAGCAACTAGTCCGCATGTGTCAGAGTCTGATGCGGTGTGGAGGACTCGACAAACTCATGGATCTTCTCGCGACAAGCATTGAATCATCGTCAGGAAGGTTCCTGTTGTCGCATCTGCGGAAGATCTTCGATCGCATCGTGAAGACGTCGGCAGGCAGAAGGGCGCTTGTGGAGAGGAGGCTCGTCGAGCGGCTGATGAGCGTTGTCCGGACTTGCTGTGCGGATCCGACGAACGAGTCGAAGGTGATGATCGGAATGGAGCTGTACAAAGTGATCGAGTTTGTCGTACTCGACAAGAATGTGCACAATTCTCTGTGCGGAATCGCCGAAGCGGATGCCACGTGGTGGTTCGAACTTTTCGAGAAACGTGGCAGAGAGGAGGGTTCTATAACAGAATTGCACCGAAGAACGTCGCAAATTCTGGAGCAGATGACTGTGAATATTGGAAACATCGTTCTGGGATCCGACGCGTCGGAAAAGGTGTTGATAGACTTGTATCCGAAAGTTCTGAAGTGGTCGACGATTGACGCGGAACAGTGGTCCGCCGAAACACGCGCCGGACGTCATCGGGTGTCACTGAAGGATCAGACGATTCTCATGACCGAGCAGCTGGCAGTGATCACATCCAACATTCTTCAGTCTCCCAAAGGAATCGAGCTGAAACAGAAAATACTCGACAGCGGAGTGATCGCATCGACGTGCCAGTATCTGACGAAAGACGTTCCGAACTTGTTCCAGCCAACCGAGTCTGACGAGTGGAAGAAGTTCCTGGCAAGACCATCGCTCAAGTTGATTCTCACACTTCTCGCAGGTCTCGCGCGAGGACATCAGGCGGCACAGAAGGAAATCGCAAAGACGACTCTGAAACTGATGCACCGGCTGGAACAAGTCGCGTCGGACAACTCGATCGGAACGCTCGCCGAGAACGTGATAGACGCGTTGAACGAGGACGAGGAGGTCAAGAATCTGATCACCCAGGTTCGCGAGGAGACGAAGAAAAAGAAGAAGCAATTGGCGATGGTGAACCGGCAGAAACAGTTGAACAAGCTCGGCATGAAGGTCGGAAGCAGCGGAGAGGTCAAAGTGTCGGCGCGGAATCTGCACAATGAGCCGACTCTCGACGACACTGACGCTCTCTCGTGCTGCATCTGCCGAGAAAGTGTACTGCGCGGAGAACGATCGGCTGGCGTCTACGCGTTCGCAGCCAACGATCCGGACTCTGGAAAGACAGGATCGGTGTCGATGATGGTCATGGTGCACTTTGACTGCCACAAGAACGCGATTAGAGGCAGCGGTGGTGGACGGGCCACCGACGAATGGACGCGAGCGAAGCTTCACAACGCGGGCGCCAAATGCAATGTGATCACTCCGATCGCGGCGGGAATTTGCTCCGCGGATGCTTGGCGCGAGGCGATTCATCGATTCGAGACGGACGTCGGCAGGATTTCCGGGCTCGCGCACGGACTGGTTAACCGGAACTCGGTGTTTCTGGACATTTGCAAGCTCATCGATCGCTTCATCTACAAACGATCCTTCTCGAACCAATCCGACGGCGGAGGCCGTGAATCGAACATGCAATACCTGTCGATCCTACACTTGCTCGGAGTCAGCCTTCCTGCCACCGATGTCGAACTGGAGACCGCTTCTCCGAACCATCGACTCGTCGCGTTTTTGTTCACTGAACTCACGCTTGCCGGCTGGAACGATCAGAAGAATGACGTGCTGCGGGCGAGTCTCAACGATGCGCAGACGAACGGAGTGGCGGCGACGTGGGAAGGCTTCCGACCGACGCTTCTCACGTGGGCCTTCGTCGACGCCTACTTCAACAAGGTCATACCCGTGAGTTCGGTAGACTCGAAAAAACTGATTCCCGCTCGATTCACTTGCAGATCAGTGGAGAGGATCGCCTTGAGTGGCTCCGCGAGCACCTCCGAGACACCATCAACAAGACTCGATCGTTCGTCGAAGAGTTCGATTCCAATGTGCTTCCATGTGAGGAACCGAACGAATTCTGTGAAGTGACTGGAGCTCCGATCGATGACGTCACCTTGTTCTTGGTTCCACAGTAGAGGCACCCCTTTTAGCTATTTTGTATATCATGTCTATTGAAGTGATTTCGTAAGCCCCAAGATTATTATTCATTCAAAAAACCACATAAGTTACTCTGGTGTATTTCACGGAGCTTCCACGGAACGGGTAGATAGGCACATTTGATTATCGTGAAAGTTAAATACTAAAATGGCCCCTTGTACGAATTTTAGGAGAGGGGAGTGGGAGGAGAGTAGGGTAGGAGATTAAACGTTCAGAAAAAGAGAAAATGAAAGTTAGAGTTACGGATGGGAAGCATGAAAATGTAATAGTGGTTCAGTGTTCGCTTATAGAACAGAAAATGGAAACGGTACAAAAAATTGACGGCATTACTTTCGGAAAGAGGGAGAGAGATATGATTATTATCTAATCACTGTTGTGGCGTGCGTCTCCCAGAGGCGGTTCCTTCACTACAAAGTGATCTGATAATACACAGAAACGTGTCTAATTTTCAAGTTGCAGCCTATAAATTATCATACAGTGGCTAAAAGCCGAATGAACGGGGGAAAAGGGGGTGGTAAAGGCATCGACGGTAAGGATAAAACTCAGTGGGGAGGGGAAGGGGGTAATACATATGTGGGACATAGTGGAGAGAGGTTATCATGATGTTTTTCATACTTTAGAGAGACTTAGGGCTCTTTCGAAATGAGAAAAGAGCCGACCTAATCGAACAGGTACGGAAACGAGGCGTGTATCCGCTGCAACGGCTCACGGCACATCGGAATCGGTCTAACCATTTTTATGACAGTCCTGAACGACTCGAGCGATTTTCGCAGCAAATCAGCGGCCGTCTCGTTGCGGCGATCCGTTTCCTGAAAACTGGCTATCATAGAAGCGAACGGGTCGTAATTGAAACGTACATGAACCAGACGAATGAAGTGAGTATTGAATTCGCTCATTCCTCCACGCATCTCCTCTGGTATGTACGGAAGAATTTGCTCGAGCAGATTGCGCAAAAGGACGACTTTAACTGAGGTGCCGGTGTCTCTAGAGCGCATTTTTTGAAGCTCTTTGAACAAAACGTCGTTCTGCAACTGTTCGACACGCATGGTTTCCTCGTAACGGTGCTGGAGCATATTCTGCTCATGAACTCCCATAAATATGCCAGCGCCGTTCGGCAACATTGCTCCGTAGTGCACACGCGGACCGGCAACCTTCTCCTTTTCGTAGTCAGCCCATGCCACTTTCATCTCGTCCTCCGTGAGCTTCTCCTCTTCTTGGTTGGCGAAGAGTGTGTCGTGCTCGAAGTAATCGACGACGGCATGCTGATTCTTGTGGAGAACGTCAGCGAGAAGGCGGTCTTTCGGCGGAGCGTACGAAATCTCAACATCCGGATCGGCTGGAGTGAACTGGTAGAGCGCGGTCAAGTCATTGTCCAGGTAGTGACGCTGAATCTGCGCTTCATCGACGACACGCATTGAAGTGGACTCCTTGGTGACCTGACGCTTATAGATGCGCTCCTCCATTGTTCCCTGGGCAATGAAGCGGTAGATGTAGACGGGCTTAGTCTGTCCGAAACGGTAGACACGGAACAACGATTGGGTGTCATGGGATGGGTTCCAGCACGCGTCGAAGATGATTACACGATTCGCAGAGACCATGTTTGTTCCGAGAGACCCAGCACGAGTTGAGATGAGCATCAAGCGGGCTCTGTAGTTCTCCGGGTCGTTGAAGCTCGTTTGAACTGCGTCGCGCTTTCCAGACTGGACAGAGCCATCTATAGTCATGTAGTCCTCTCCTTCCAGCCACGACCATGTCTCTCCTTCCGCATTCAACGCTTCGTGTCCGTCGGAAAACCATTGTCCGGTTCCGGCCATGAACTCGAGCATTCTTTTGATCAGTGCCAGCGACTCGAGTGATTGTGAGAAAACGAGCAGTTTGTCTCCGATCTCTTCGCACTTCTTAATGATGTCCATGAGCAAGACAAGCTTGTTGCTCAAGTCGAAATCGTCTCTATCGTCCTCGGTGACAAGACCGAGCTTCGCGAACCATCCAGTGTACTCGGGTGGAGTTTCGGTGTCTCGGATATCCGGCTCATCGCCAGCAAGTCGACGCGATTGTCTGATTCCATCCTGGAGAATGTTCATAGCGGTATCCTCGCCGTCTTCATCATCCTCATCGACAACACGTCTTCTTGTAGTCTTCTTCTCCTTCTTAGCGCTTTTCTTGCTCTTCGTGTTCTTCTTTTTCTTTTTCTTAGAAGAATCATCGTCGTCTTCAGAGAAGCTCTGCTCAGACTCCGATTCAGAAGAGAAGCTCGCTTCAGACTCGCTCTCACTCTCATCGCCGTCATCGATAAAATCAGCTTCTTCTTCCTCCTCTTCTTTCAATAGACGCTCCCTTTCAAGTCTCTGCTCGTGGAGTATCAGCTGATACGGATGAGTCCAGATTCGAGAAAGCATGTGATAGTCGGGCAGGAGTCGCTTCGAAAGACCAGTACTTCCGACGACGTCGCGGAGAAACGCTCTGTAGAAAAAAGAAGTAAGAGAAAGATTGACGAGGTCTGAAACTCACTCGTAGAGATCATTCTGTCTCTGAGTCAAGCGCACATTAATGACATATTCTTGCTTCGGCGGGATCGCCTCTGTCAGCACACGATAATCTTTGCGCTGAAAATCGTGGAATATGGGCCTTCAAATAAAAATTTTGTTTTTGAACTTACATCAACACACTTTTTCAAGTGATCATAGAGAACGTGGCAACGACGTTTCATGAAGCTGACTTCGAGAGCTGTAGCGTCACGGGTGCGTCCGCGGTTGATGATGTTCACAAATCGGTTGGCAAACTCGGCTTTCGTTCCCAGCAAGCCGGGTTTCACGAAGTTCACCATGCAGTGATCTGGAAAACACTGGTTCACCTCAAGTTGTCTCGGAAATCCAACTTACACTCCATCAAATTGTTTTGAAGCGGGGTTCCAGTCAGGCAGATTCTACGCTTCGTGAAAATCTTTACCATTGTCTTCGATAACGCAGAATCGTCGTTCTTCAATTTGTGCGCCTCGTCACAGACGACCATGTCCGGGCCGGGATTCTGAAGACACAGACGGAAGTCTTCTTTAGCTTTCGCAAGCTTCCGAGCCCGCTGATTCTTCGGCTTCTTCTTTTTCGGATCATCTTCCGCGGTCAGAATTCGGAAAAGGTCGTAACCGATTATCATGACGCTCGGTGCGTTTGCCTTGTGCCAGTGCATCAAAGCTTGACGACGGTCTTCCACAGTCTTGCATGAGTCTAGCTCGTTCACCTCGATTGTGTCAAGCTCTTCATCTATGTCGACAAGCCACTTTTGGAACTCTTTGAACCAGTTGATTATCACGTTCTTCGGCACCACGACAAGCACGCGCCGGCACTTCTCGCCAATCTTATCGTGCATCATAACAGTATGAAGGAAGGTGATCACTTGGAGTGTTTTTCCAAGTCCCATGCAATGCGCCAGGATACCTCCACTTCCCTCAGTTTCGAGCCGCTCGAGCGACTCGAATGCACAGTCGTACATGAACTGAACACCATGTGCTTGATGCGGTTTGAGTATCTTGACCAGAGAGGAATGCACAGCGACAGGAACTTTATCGTCGGGATCGCTTTTATCATCTGGGTCGAGCACGACGCTCTTCAGTCGTCGCTGACTTGAAGTTCCGGTGAGCACCTCGGTCAGATCCTCTCCTTCCTCCAGCTCAATTCCGTTGAACTCCTTCTGCTTCTGCTCCAATCTCTTGCGGCGTTCTTTTTCGGCGCGTTCGGCGTCGACAGTCTCTTTCGCAAGTTTACTGCTGTCCATGATCATACCCTTCTTCGGCTTCTTCTCCTCAACGTCGTTTTTGGCAGCAGACCGCGTTGGTCTCTTTTTCGCAGCCGTACGAGATGGCAAAACGATGGAGTCATCAGAGGATTCGGATGAGTTTAACTCATGATTCTTCTTCTTCTTCCCACGTTGCTCACTCCCAGAATCCTCTTCGTCCGCCGATTCAGAAGACACAGCTACCTTCTTCTTTTGTTTCTTCATAAAAGATCGACGATCTTCTTCTGACTCCGAGCTTTCGTCAGATGCGTTCCTCTGTTTGGATTTGTTCTTCTTCTTCTTCGCATTTCCATTGCTAGCAGAGTCATCCGAGTCGTCAGAAAGCTGAGCAATGAATCGACGCTTTTTAACTGTTTTCATATCATCTTCTGAATCGTCATCTGAGGAAGACTTTGAAGACCTTTGTTTTTTATTCTTGATCTTTTTTGACTTCGGAGTTTCTTCCTCGTCCTCTTCCGAATCTTCCTTCTTCTTCTTCTGCTTCTTCGACTGCGAAACGACGACCTCATCATCGTCGTCCTCTTCCGACTCGACCTTCTTCTTCTTTTGCTTCTTTGACTTCGAGACCACTACCTCATCGTCTTCTTCGTCGGACTCCTCCTTCCTCTTCTTTTTCTTCTGCTTCTTCGACTTCGACACGATCACCTCATCTTCCGACTCATCCGATTCTACTCTCTTCTTCTTGTTCTTTGGCTTTTTTGACTTCTTCACAACCACCTCATCTTCGTCTTCAGACTCTTCTTCTGACTCTTCTTCTTCGTCGGAAGATACACGACGCTTTCTAAAAACAGGTATTTTAATTCTGAAACGGAGATTTTTGATGGGCGATACCTTCCAGCTTTTCTTTTCGCCTGTTGCTTCTTGGTGGTTTTTCCTTCTCGCTCTTTTTTCTCTTTCATTTTTTGAGCGCGTTTCGCTTTTCTCTCTTTTTCAATTTGAGCGGCTAACTCTAGGTCTTCATCTTCAATTACTTGAATGCTGAAAAATATGGAAAAATGCGAACAAGTGTAATAATTTTCCTTGGGGAATTTGAATCGACAACTTACTCCGAACTTTCCGACTCGTCGCTACTGGCGACGAATTTCATCGAATTTGCCTGAAAAGACATACAATGGATGAGTAGCTGAGGAGCAAGTTCGGAAAACTTTAAAAGAAGGAGCGGAGTTTTCAAAAAACAACAAGAATGAATGCCTCTAGGCTAGAGACATAGAGTCACCTAGTTAGAGAGAGACAGAGAGAGGGGCACCGACGAAATAGTGTGGAGCAGAGAAGACATGGTAGGAGAGAGTACATGGATGGAGGAGGGTCGAGACACACGGACGGTCCACCAATGGTAACGACTGGGTGACCGGGCACACACGAAGCGACCAACAATAGAGCGCCCCCAGGAGGCCATCGGAACATCTCTACCTGCTCGGAAGACACCTAGAGAACCAGAGAAGATGCGAGGGAGCATCTGGAAACTGGAGGTGTGTACAGAGAAACGAGAGTACCTCGATTACGTGTCATTTTTTGAAAACCGAAAAAAGTGTGGATCGATAAATTTTCGCGACGAGACCCACATCGACATATGGACCTATGCGCCTTTAAAAAATCTGAAAAATTTTTTTTTGAAAAGATGGAAGATTGTGAGTTGAAAAGTAAGGGGAGCGAAGGCTTTCATGAAAAAAGTTATGGGAACATTTGAAAACTAGTCCAAGAAGTATCAAAGATATAAGGAAGAGACGGTAACCGAGGATAAGGTCGGGGAAGGACTAAAACAACGATAAGGAATGAGGCGCGAGAGAATGTTCAGTGATAAAACACCGAGGAGTAACAATGAAATACAAAAATATAGAAAAAAAGATTATCCCAGGGGGACAAGTTCAAAATCGGAAAATTCAAACTTCAAACAAGTTTTGTGCTACTTAATTGCGCGTAAGTTTCAGCACATTGTCTGTGATCACCGCCACATGCAGGTGATTTTTTTCCGTTTTTTCTCGACGAGTTCTGTTGCCACGCGTTACATTTTCGTTCAGGTTTGTCGCTTGTTTTTCCGCCCTCTAGTTTGTCGGGAAGTGCGTCGAGTCACCTCGGTGTCGTTCGTTTTGTTTGCCTCGTGCCACCTGGCTGTGTGCGCACTCCCAAATCGTTCGTCGTTCTTTTCGAGATTCCAATTCAGACGAGTAGAACCTTACTCCAATTTTTTTCAATTATTAGGTGTTGACAATTAGATCTCTCTGAATGTTTTTCCGAACGCGATCCTTCTCGAATTTCGTTTCGCAATCGTTCTATGAGTCACTCTCTTCATGTGAACACGTTTTCCAACTCGAAGATAACCGCCAGTGGCCACCTGACACTAGGCGCTTTTTCGATTCGTCGTCCCTTTTCTCAATGACACTCAGACAAGCTTCCCTTTTTTCTTCTTCTCGAGAAGAAGAGAGAAAGAGCAGCGGGCTCAAAAAGACAATCAATGCGCGATTATGCTTATCCACACATTACTCCTCCTCCTCTTTTTTCCTCTACTCTCCTTCTTTTCGCGGCGGCTCTGTGCACACACAAACACCGACGCATGCATTCTCATTCGTCTTTTCTTTCTTTCTTCTCCGAGTAACCTCCAACGTCTTCTTCTCCTCTTTCTTCTTCTCAATCGCGCGCTTGTGTGTGTGTGTGTGTGCGCGCGAAGCTAGCTGTACGTCCTTCTTCTCCTTCGTGGCCCCTACGAACCGATGAGCGCGTGCGCCCGTGAGTGTTGTGAGTGTGACTAGTTTTTTGCCCCCACGGACACTCACTCGTTTTGCGCACGCGCGCCTCGGTCTCCTCGGAGAGTGTTGTGTTGGTGAAGGCAGGAGAGGGAGAAGGAGGAGGAGGGAGGAAGGGCGCCGAGGCTGAGGCAGAGGCCGTTGTGGGGTAGAAACGAAAATAACTGAATCAATACGTCGGTGTGGAAGATGGAGGAGGAGGAAGGCCAGACATAGAGAAAAGGGAAAAGAAGAAGAAGATGACGAGAGCTTGGCGGGAGGGCTCGCCACCACGCCTTCTCCCTCGTTTCTCCTTTTACTAGGGCTCCCCCCTCCCCCATTCGCGAGCTTCTCCCTCTTTTCCGGAATACGAGAGTAGCCCTAGTTAACCTTTTCCTTTCCGTCGCCGTTTCTTCTCGTTAATTGCTTCTTCGTCTCGCTCTGCTCCTTCGTTTTTCTTTCGTTTGAAGCTTCTGAGGACTGGAATTCCAGAATGTCGTTCTCCGGCCTGAGGAAGCAATTCAACAAGGCCAACCAGTACCTGTCGGAAACGATGGGTGCTGCGGAGCCGACGAAGCTCGACGATGTGTTCAACGATATGGAGAAGAACATCGACGCGACGTACAATCTTATCACCGACCTCGTCGCTGGAACCCAAGAGTACCTCCAGCCGAATCCTGCCACTCGTGCCAAAATGGCCACTGTCTCGGCTCTCTCAAAAGTGCGCGGCACCACAAAGACGTCGCCGTACCCGCAGACAGAGGGAATGCTGGCTGACGTCATGCAAAAGTACGGACAACAATTGGGAGAAAAGAGCGATCTCGGAAAGGTTTGTCGACTTCCCTTTTTTGGGGGCGAGAGCAGTCACTTTGCAAATATTAGCATTACATTTCAGAGTCTGAACGATGCGGCGGAAGCGTACCGACAGATGGCGGATATCAAGTATCAAATGGAGGACAATGTGAAGCAGAACTTCATCGACCCGCTCACAAATCTTCAAACCAATGAGCTCAAAGAAGTTAATGTAAGTAGGGCTTCTCCGGGCGCCCTAATATTGGGTTTCAACTTGCAAGTGGCAATTTTCAGCACCACCGCACTAAGCTGAAGGGTCGTCGGCTCGACTACGACTGCAAGAAGCGGCAACAGAGACGCGACGACGAGATGATTCAGGCTGAGCAGAAGCTTGAAGAGTCAAAGGCCCTCGCCGAGATGTCTATGTTCAATGTGCTCAGCAACGATGTGGAACAAATATCGCAGCTGCGTGCCCTCATCGAAGCCAAACTGGATTTTCATCGTCAAACGGCTCAGTGCCTCGAAAATCTCCAACAGCAGCTGGGGCACCGCATCAAGGACGCCGCGTCGCGACCGAAAGAAGACCATCAACCGGCACCGGTGCTCGGCAACGAGAGTCGCACGCCTCGCTCAAGGTAGGGACTTCCTCAATTATACTGCATGAAGATGGAGTGTCGTGTGTTTATGCATGCTCATATAGATGTTTTGGTCCGAGAGAGAGGAAGAAGCGAACGAGAGCCTTTCTAGAGCAACGAAGCATGTCTTTCTCGCTTTTGAGAAGAAAAATGAGTGAAAAGGACACGAATGTGCGCTAGTCGGGGGTATGATTGATTACATCGTTTTCCCTCGCAGCAGCAGAAGAAGAAGCTCTTTTTCTCTCGGACGGAATGGGGAACCGGGGATTATGAATCGTTTCATTGCAATTTTGAAAAAAATGTGGTTTGTGATTTGACTGTTTTGCATGCTCCAAACCTATTCCAAGACATTCCTTCAGTTTCAGATCGCCTGCTCCATCGGAAATGACGCAGAACTCTGGATCGACTGGGGTTAGTTCCCTCTCACAATGAGAGTGTTTCTAACCTCTCCTTATTTCCAGGTGGTCCAAAACGGAGGAGGAATGGGTCAAGCGCCGCCCGCTTACCAAGGACCTCCCCCTGGAGGAATGCCGCCACCGCTCTCGCAGCAACAGAAACCCCAGTGTCGAGCACTGTTCGACTTCGAAGCTCAAAACGAAGGGGAGCTGGACTTCAAAGAGGGCTCCATGATCGAGCTGGTTTCGCAAATCGACGAGAACTGGTACGAGGGACGAGTCAACGGGAAGACCGGCCTATTCCCTGTCACCTATGTACAGGTTTTGGTGCCTCTCCGATAATTCCTCATTGTCTTTGTTTCCAATTCGCTACTTTTTGCCAATCCGCCATACAACTTCCCGCCCTTCTTCGCAATCTCACTTTTTGACACTAGGAATCCGAAAAGTAGCCATTTTCTTCGTCTCCCCCTGTCTTAACAACCTCCCCGCGTGCCGTATGACTTTTCCGCCTGTATTTATTTGAAACCTGATTGCTTTATACTATATGCTGCTTTCTCTTACTACCCTTCTTCCCTCCTTCTCATGTGTGAACTTCTCCTTGAAGCAATAACTCTTCTCTCTCTCTCTCGCCATTGGAAAAATTCCAAAACCCGTCCCAAACCAACAGCCACCAAAACAACAGAACCGCTCCCAATTCTTTGTACTTTTCTCATGTGCACCCGATATTGCATTTACCATAGCATGATAGTTTGTTTTAGCTTTATTTAGTAACTTATTTTCCCCCAACTACTTATGTTTTATTCTCCCTACATTACATGAAACTTACTTCACTGTTCGTTTCGGGAGCTCAAACTCGATTCCTTTAGCTGAAAAGCGGTATGTGCTTCATTCTCAGCCATACCACTTTGTACAACCAAAGAGATCGAGAATTTGGCGCCAACCGACTAGCAATGGGCAGAGGAGGAGAATGGGAAGAGAAAGCGAAGGGGAATACGAGTGTGTGTGTCTGTCTCATTTCACCACCTCCGTCCTTTTATAGCCGTCCCCCGTCCGCCCCTTTCTCTCTCTCTCTTTAGGGGCGTTGATCGAAATCTGAGTGAAAGTAGGCGGGGACAAGTTGCAAGATGGACAATGGGCACCCCGCTGTGGACCCTCAACAGAGATCCGATCGCGCTGATTAACCGATTCGAATGAGGAGAGACAAGGACACCGAATCGAAACACTATTATTCAGACGGAGAGGGAAGAGTGCGGTGGATCCGGTTCGGCTGCCTTCTTACCGAAGAAGCTAGAAGATCCAGCAGAGAGATTGGCTACTGGAATCCGGGCAACGAGGATCCGAACAATGAGATGGCCGATTGAGATTCGACCAAGATTCCGAATTCATCGGCAGGAAGGACGACGAAGAGGAAGAAGACGTCGCTTATGATGGTGATGCTGCTGCTGCCACTTCGTCACATGGTAACTGGCAGATATCATCTCAGAAACAGACACTGCCACCTCAAAACCGGTCTTTGTCTGAAATGCGCCAGAGACGGTGGGCGAAGAAAAAAAAACGAAGACAGAGGGAAACGAAGAGACCACGCGGTGTTCAGCAGCAGAAGTCGACTGTTTTTTCTGCCCAGCGATTCGAAAGATTTCGATCTGATTGCGAGGAATGTGCGCCGTTTTCAGCGCTGAATGCGAAACAAAACTCCTACCGATTCGGCCAATGCCTAGCTGAAGGCTATTCCGGCTTGGAAGTTCGGAAAAAGCGCAGAATGACAGAACTGATTTCGAAAGGAAAATTGGAAATGAGAGAAGAGACCCCTATCAAAGTTTGAAGAGGACCCCGCTCTTCCCTCTTCTTTTCCATGCAAGACCCGGCCAACGTGGCAGCAGCGAGAACTCAGCTAAAAACGGATACTGTAAGCCCACACAGGCGCTTCCTAGTTTCAGGCCTGCAGCCTTTCAAACATTCGAATCGTCTTCTCTTTTGGCAAGAAGAGAGATGGTGTTTAAATGGTGTACTTTCGTCGGCGGAATTCACAGCGGGAGGAGTCGTTTTTCCACTTTTTTTCACATTCCATCGCTTTATGACGGGGGTTGGTAACTACTTCGAAGTTTCGAGAAATCGCTAATGGCCTATTCGAACCGAGTTGTAATTACGGGCGTGCCGGATAGAAGTCGAAGGTTCGTGGGAAGTCAGTTTACTGGCTCTATGAGAATTCCCTCGAGAAATTATCGAAAACCCTTCCAAAAACTCCTCATCGCCTGGTCTAGGTATCAAATTGTAAAAGTTTGGAGAAAAATTGTCTGGAAATCAGAGACTGGCAATTTTCTATGGCGAAAGAAGTATCCCTCATTTCTTCTACAAACTGGCAAACATTCAAATTTCAAATTTAAAAAAATTGTCGATTTACGATAAACAAAGAGCCGAAGCCGTAAATTCGGAGCGTCGTACCAAATGATTTTTATGAATACTTTTTCGGCTTTTCTACACAATTTTAATTTTCTTAAGATTTGTACCAACCATGGTTTTATGTCTCATGTATTATTACCAGATACCGCAACTCTGTACTTCAAAAGAACCAAAAGCCCGAATTAATACTTATTTATCGTTTATTGCATTCTCAAACGAAATTAGGGGAATTGTTCTGCAATCGAATAGGATAGGACAGATGGTGGGACGGTGAATTTTTGGGATGAAACAAGAAAAGAGCGAGAGAGAGAGAGAGAGTTCTTGTAGTGATTGGTGGCGAGTCCAAAAATACTTGCTTTCAAAAAAATGGAACAAATTTCGACGGAGTGCTCAGAGATCACATAAATAAAACAAGAATGGATTGGAGAGGGTGGTTGATGCGCGAGATAATTGATTAGGGAGTCGGGGCAAAAGTACATATTAGAATCTCATGTTATTTTCACTTGGGATGGAGATGGTACAAGAAAATCTGCTGTTGTTTCGTATATTGAGAAACAATACGCCCGGATTGATGACAGAGATAACGAAAAAGCACCTACGCAAATATGGAATCCCCGGCCAGAAGACCCATAATGGCTAAAGTGCTAACAAATGGAATTGGAATAGTAATACAGGACGAAAACAGTGTTAACCGGATAGGAAATGAGTGAAATGGAGATAATAAGGATTGCAGTCGAAATGGATCGAGACACGAATTTTCGGGGTTTTTTGTATCAATATGATGCAGAGAGAAATCATGAAATTTGAGCAAATCGATAGAGAACAGCACGAGAAGGGAGGGGGATATGAATGAGTAAGGAAGAGAGAGAGAGAGAGAGAGATACAGGGGGGAGTGGAACTACGGATGCTTCGACTTCTTCGCCGACGGCTGTTGTTGCTGTTGGGTCTGAGAAGCGGCGATAGCCGCCATGATGCTCGGGTCCGAGAGCATCATTGACTGAAGGATCGCCGGGTTCTGCATGAGAGCGCTGAGAAGAATCGGGTTGATGTCTTCGGTCGTGTTGGCGGCGGAAGCGGCAGAAGCGGCAGCGGCGGATGATGTGGAGGGAGTGGAGGAAGAGGCTGTCTGAAACTGGGAGGGATTGGATGGGGACGATTTAGGAGATGATGCTCACCTGCTTGGTGCTAGAAGGAGTCGAGCCGCTCACAGCTGCCTGAGCAGCAGCCGCCATCGCAGCCATCGAAGCGACGTTGGCGGTGGAGTTGGCTGCAGAAGTGCTCGGCATTCCATATCCTCCGTACAGCATCTGCATTGCAGCCACTTGCTGGTACTGCTGCATGAGCATCTGAGTTTGAAGCATTTCCAGCTGTTGCTGCTGCTGCTTCGTCAAAGCATCTTGTTGACTTGCGGCGGCTGCGGCTGCTGCTTGAGCTGAAAAATCGTGAGTTTTCATAGATTCTAAAATAGTCTCACTTACCATTTCGCGACTTAGCAGAAGAACTCGTTGACGGCGTCGATTGTGCTTGAGCAGCGGCAGCTGCCAGAGCCACTAGCTGGGCATTGGCGGCAGCTGAAGCGGCGGCCTGAGATGACGAGACCGAGGGAGTTCCCGATGGTCCTGGTGTCGCGGCGGCTGACGTGGTAGCCGTGGCAGATGATGTGTCAGCGGCGGTGTTGTCTCCACCAATCCGATCTGGATGCGAGTTTCCCAGCGAGAGATGGGCAATCAGCGCGCTGTTCGAGTGCACGTTATACTCCGGATTGGCGTCGAGCCACGCAGCGAGATCTTTTGCCTTGGGCCACTTCGCAGCGGCCAGCAGTTCTCCAGTGTTTCTATTGAAAACGGAAACCATGTCGTCGAACTGAAGGCTGCCGCCCACTTTGATATTAACTGTGGCGGAGGCGGTAGGCGTCGGTGTCGTGACTGGCTTCGCTTCGACCTTCGGAGTAGAAGGTTTCGGTGTAGCTGCCGGTGTGGCTGCGGCAGAAGGCCGAGTGCTACTCGCCGCTGTCTTCGTGGCAATCATTTCAGCGAACAACGGCCCGTCGAGGATCCACTCCCGATTCGACATCACCCAGACGGTTAGATCACGAATCGGAGGACGCTTTGCTTCGGGAAGACACTCCTTCGTTTGTCGATGGATCATTGGAATCCTCGATTCCTTTGGCATGATGTTCAAAAGGTTCAGCTCGGGCACATCGATTCCAGCCTCTTTCAGCAGCTTGATGATGGCGTCTTCTTGCTTCTTAGCAGATTCTTGCTGGGCAGCGAGAAGAGCGGCCGCCTGAGCAGAGGCGACGGCTGCAGAAGCGGAGGCAGAAGACGAGGAAGCTACTGATTCCTTGCTTGGCTTGGAGACCTTCTTCGCAGATGGAGTGGAGGAAGAAGATCCTTGAGCAGCTTGCAGCTGAGCGAAAGCCGCCGGATTCAGAGTGGCCATCGTGATAATCGTCTCGAGAATAGCAGCCTGTTGAGCCATGGCGGACGCATCAGCACCTCCGGAAGATGCTGCGACAGCCTGTAGCACTGCTGCCAACTGGGCATTCTGTTGATTGCTGGCGCTGTTCTTCGAAGAAGAGCTCGAGGATGGCTGCTGTTGAACAAGCGAGGCGAGCAACAAGGCGAGCATCTGGTTCATCTGCTGTTGTTGTGCGGTCGACAAGTTTGCGCCGCCCGTCATTTGCGGGTTGTTCATCATCATCATTGCAAGGAGAGCGAATTCAGTGCCTCCTTGGCTCACCAGAAGTTGCTGCATCGCGCGCATTTTCGCTTCGTTGTCGTTGTTCGGACGCTTTCGGCCTCCTTTCCGTGCAGCTGCTGCGTTCGCGGCGGCCTGTTGCTGTTGAAGGCGAAGGAATTGCGACTGTGCAGCTGCCACAGCGGCCATATCCTTCTTCTCATCGGTGTCACTGTCGTTTACCGACTCGACGTCGCCAACTCCACACCACTTGCCAGTCTCGATTGTTGAGACGATCTCGATGACTCTTCTGATCAAAGTGGTCTCCGATGGTCGGACAATCTGAAGAGCTCAAGTTTAGAACCTTTTCTGCAATAGTTATATGCTTACCTTGCTGAACGCAGGCTTGTTCAGAACGTTGGCAGCGAGCTGATCGAGACCACACTGATCGCAAATCTCTATGAGCTCCTTGTCGTGCTGGGTGCTCCATCCACTTGGCATTCCAGTTGTCTCGCAAAGCGACAGATCAGCAACCCCGATGTGTTCGGCGAGGGTGTGCACCTTTCGCATCAAATGAAGCCGATTGAGCATCTTTGCGGCTCTTCGCGAGTTCATCGGATCCACCGACATTGCCCGCTTCAGATCGAGAGCTTTCAGATCATTGGAGCCTTGAGCCCGATTGCACATGGCAAGGACACACATGAGTTGCTCGTGGCACTCTTCGTCGGGCTTCTTGTCGAGGACCGGAGAGAAGCTGCGGAACTTGTTCCAGTCGATACCTGGACCCGGCTTGGCTTCCTTGATTCCGAAGGATCGGAGCACTCGCAAGAACTCCTGCTCCTCTCGTTTCGTCCACTTCAGCTTCTCGTAGATCGGATCGTGAATACTCCGCTGGCTGACCTGCATCAGCTTCCGGAATCTTGCCCAAAAGTCTGACTGTGGTGGCCAGGTGCCGAGCGGTTTCTCGTGGAAGCACAGTGTCTCATCAGCCCTCATCATGTCATAGTTTTCAAGTCCGTACCGCCAGACTCCGATCAAAAAGCACTTGTCACAATCGGCATCCCATCCGTCGATGAAAGGCTCACCGGTCGACGGCATCTCTTTAATATCGATGTCCGTCCACTTCACCGTCAGATCCTCTACTAAAGGCCGTTCGTTGCCAATGATGTAGTTCTCCAGATGCTTCAGCATGTCGATCTTGATCATCAGCTTGTTGGCGTGCCGATGAACGTGACGTTGGAATGCCGAGTCGAGAGCGAAGCTCGGCGGATTGAACTCGGGAAGGGCCGCCCATCCTTGATTGTACATTGAAGACGGTCCGCCTTTCGAGCTCTTATCCCCACTCGCCCCTTCCGGCTTAATCAGATAGAACACGAAGTTCCGGATGCGGTCGTCACCGCGGAACTCTCGAATGCAATGGAGCAGAAGAGTCCGTGACATGTGCTCGATGTCGACTTCAGCGATCTCGAACTCTCCGAACTTTTTGATTTCAGCCCATCGTCCCCAACCGAACTGCGCGAGCACCTTTTCAACTTTGAAGTACTCCGCCTTGCTCGTTGCAAGCTCGTCAGGTCGGTAGCTCGCCGAGTAGTCGGTGTCCTCATCGTCCTTCTTTCTCTTCCGATTCGAGGCTCCGGCGGCATTTCGCTTCCTCTTCCCGCTTCCTTCACTGCCGTCCGAGTCTTCTTCATCGATCTTGTTGTCCTCGAACCGCTTAGTTCGTTTCCGCGGCTCTTCAAGGATCAACTCTCTTCCGTCTGGAGTCGCTGTCGCCTTTTCAACATCGACTTGCGCCTTCTCGGCCCATTTCGTCCAGAACTCCGGATCATCCAAGTCGATATCATCTCCCTTATTGTGCGTGGAGTTGAACGACGCCTTCGCGAACAAGGATCCTTTCTGACCGGCCTCCAGTGTGATCGTCTGAGTTCTCCGCTGCAGAATCGTTTCGATGTCCTCTTCGTTGAACTTCGCCGACTCGTTCTCCTCGTCCATAATCGATCCATAAGCGCCCTTCTTGAGAAGCTCCTCCACATCTTTCTTGCTGAGAGAGGTACCTTCAGCTTTCAGTGCTGTCGTTGATTGGAGGACGGCCTTGTCGAGGCCAAGCTTCAAAGACGCCTTATCGAACATCTCACGCTCATAAGTGTTAGAGGTTATCAATCGGTAGACCTTGACAAGCTTCTTCTGTCCAATACGATGACATCTTGCCTGCGCCTGCAGGTCGTTCTGCGGGTTCCAGTCCGAATCGAAGATGATGACAGTGTCGGCGGCAGTCAGATTGATTCCGAGTCCTCCGGCACGAGTACACAGCAGGAACACGAACCGATCCGAGTTCTCTCGACTGAACCGATCGATCGACGCCTGACGCAGATCTCCGCGAACGTTTCCGTCGATGCGCTCGAACGGATAGCTCATACTGATCAGGAACTCCTCGAGGATGTCCAACACTCGCACCATTTGCGAGAAAATGAGCACCTTATGGCCGTCTTTCCGGAGCTTCGGTAGCAGCTTTTCGATGAGCACCACTTTTCCGGAAGATTGAATGAGGGCACGATGAGCGAGAGTCTCATCGTCCCAAGTTGGATGTGCTGCGCGGAAGTCGTTCATGATGGTTTCCTCAGCGCCGTTGATTAAGAACGGATGGTTGCAGCACTTTCGGAGCTCCATCATCACGTTCATCAGCGACGGCGCAGACGTTCCCTTGCATAAATGACTGAAGTTTCGCTCAAGAATCGCCCGGTAAAACTTCTTCTGCATGTCGGAGAGCTGCACTTCGATGATCGTCTCCTCTTTCGGTCCCAACGACTTCTCGACGTCTTCTTTGAGACGTCGAAGCATCATTGGCTTCAGAATCTCCTGGAGCTTCTGAACTTGATCGTCAGTCTGGCACGATCCGAATTGTTCGAGGAACGTGGAGGAGTTGTTGAACTGTTGAGGGTGAAGGAAGTTGAGAAGCGAGAAGAGTTCTTCAATGTTGTTTTGAAGCGGGGTTCCAGTTAGAAGCACGCGATGTTCCATTCGGAAGGCCAGTAGTCCGTTGACCAGCAGCTTGCAGTTCCGGTTCTTGAGCCGATGCGCCTCATCGATTACACACACTCTCCATGGGATCTTCTTCAAGAACTCCACATCCGACACAACCGTCTCGAAGGTGGTGATGAGAGCGTCGAGCTTCACAAAGTTCTTCCGCCAGTTCTTCGAACCCGAGTGCCTCTTGTCATAGAACACTTCGTACTGCTGCAGAACTTCTCGCGCAGCAGCACTTCCGTGATAGACGACGGCGTTCATGTCCGTCCACGTCTCGAACTCTCGGACCCAATTCTGGATAGTGGAGAGGGGAACGACGATGAGGAACGGACCGTGGACGCCGTAATCGTAGACTTGCGAGAGGAAGGTGATCGTCTGAACCGTCTTTCCGAGACCCATTTCGTCAGCGAGAATGCAGTTTTGTCTGAAAGTTCAGCTAGTTTTATAAATGTCACGAAAAGTAATGAACTTACGCGTTGTAGTAGCAGAAGAGAAGCCAATCGACGCCTTCGAACTGATACTCTCGGAGCGAGTTCCCACTCTTCCACACCTTCGTCACACTCATCTTCTTCCACTCGTCAGCCTCCGGACGCGCTTTCTCCTTAACCTTGGCCATATCGATCACCTGCCGTTGCCGCCAGACCTCGACCTTTTCGGCTGGAACCGACTCGACAGGCTCCCAAGTGACCTCGTCGTATCCAAGGCTTTTCCACTTGATCAGAGCGAACTCTTGACCGTCTTCCTCAGTGATCAAGTCGACGACACGATCCACAACCACGTAGTCGGCGTTGAAATCCTCGTCATCCTCAATGTAGGAGACACTCTTTTTCGCCTTGAAGCGCTTGATCTTGCCATCGACACGCTTGTCAATCTCGAGAAGCTCGGCGAATGTTTTCCACTCGCAGTGCATGTAGGATCGACCTTTCCATTTGATCAGGAACTGTTCCACTTCCACTGGCTCTGGCTTCTCAGTGCTAGCCGGCTCTGTTTTCACTTCTTCGATTCCTTCTTCTTTCACCTCTTTTTCAGTACCTTCCTCTGGCTCGGCGGCTTCAGGCTCTTCTGGTTCTATCTTGTGCATTCTCACATTCAGAATCTTCTCGACAATCAGAGCGTTCGGATCCACCGCAGGCGCCTCCACCTTGATCAGAAACTCGTCGTCATCCGATCCGCCACTCCTCTCGCCGTCTATCGATTCGTCGCCGATCAGCTCGGTCTTCTTCCGACTTCCACCGCCACCCTTCTTTTTTCCTTTTCCTCGCTGCGGATAGAAGTCGTCATCATCGGAATCGTCAGCGCTCTTCTTTTTCTTCGACTTGCTTCCCACGACCACAGCCGGTCGCCGGTACGATGCCTTCTTTCTCGAGGAGCTTGGCATTGCCATCGGAGTGGCCGGAGTCGACGGCTCGGTGAAGCCGTCGTTCGTCTCACTGGGAGCCTCGCTCATGTCCTTGAAGTCATCCTTCGTGGTAGCGATGGAAGAGAGATCGTCCTCATCCTCCACATCGTCTTTCTCCTTCAGATCTTTGGGGGAGGAGGATTCCTCCTCGATTTCCTCTTCAGGCTCCTCACTGCTCTCCGGCTTCTCCTCTTCGTCGTCGTCTTCCTCTTCTTCCTGCATTTCCGCGATCTCTTCCTGCTTGGGCTGGTAATCATCGTCATCCACGACCTCCTCTTCTGCGTACACTTCCTCTCCTTCTAGATTATTAATGTCGTCGTACATATACGGAACATCTTCTTCAGAAGACTTTCTTGCGATCATTTCGGTTTGCATTTCGTCTTCATCTTCCTCTTGAGCTTCCTGACTTATGGGCAACTCGTCGACATGTCCGTTATTAAGAGCCTCCTGCTGCTCTTCCTCGATTAATTCTTCTTTCCCGTTCTGATCCTCAAAGTTCTGGTGTCCGACGCTCGACTCGGGCTCGCCCATATCCTCGTTCGGGACGACGTAGCTGGTTGTCGAGTCAGGAATGTCAGACTGAGCCATCGGAACAGCGTGGGAAGCAGAAGAAGATGATGGCTCGGAAGTCGAGTCGGCTCCCATGACAGGCACGTCATGATTCGTGGGAATCAGCGAATCGGCGACTGACGGAGACTGATCAGCGGGGGCAGCAACAGAAACTGGCTCGTTGGCAGCGAAATCCGGATATCCGGGATATTGCTGTGCCTGCGGCTGCTGTTGTGCTTCCGGATCTGGTTTCACCTGGATCGGAGATTCGTTCTGAGACGGTTGAGTCGACGCGATTCCGTAATTGGAAGGATGTTGCTGGGACGCCGGCAGTTGTTGTTGTTGTTGAGCGTGCTGTGGCGGATATCCCATAATCTGTAATATAGACTTGGAATATGACTATTTTTACAGATTGTTCGACTAAGGCATTTTTCTAGCCAGTGAAAAACAAAAAATAAAATCTATCCGTTGGAGGAAAACATACGTTTTGCTGTGGGTACTGTCCGTACATCTGCGGCTGTTGTTGTTGTTGAGCATATGGATTCGCAGCGACTCCATTCTCGATTCCGTTGTACGACGGTTGTTGAGCCTGCTCCATCTTCACCTGAGGCGCTTGCTGTGGCTGTTGTTGTGGCGTCGGAATCGGCTCTTGGGGCTGTGGCGCCGGAGGCGGTTGTTGTTGCACAGAAGGCGTTGGCTCTGGCGGCACAATCGATTCCTTGCTCTCTGTGGAGCTCGCGCCAGATCCTCCGTACCCTTCGTGATACACAGAGATCAGTGTACGTGACTTGTCAGCGGTGATATTGAGCTGCACCTGGTTTCCAGTCTGATTCACATGAACCGGATTGTGAGCGGAAGACGTCGGGGGTACCGCCGGAGCGTACGTTTGTCCACTCATCTGATACAGTTGAGCGGTACACCGATGGATGTCGTTCTGGAAGGTTCCCAATTGGTGTTGCAGAGTCTTGACTTCTGTGTCGGCCGCCACGCTGTGCGGAAGACTGTAGAGATGCTGTATGCGAGCCTTGCACTGCTCCACTGAGGCCTCAAGCGTCTTTATTTGATTTTGAAGCCTCCATTGCTCTTGTTGCGAAGCCATTGCGATCGGTTGCGACGTGGCTGGTGGCACGCCAGGAGCCACCTGCTGAGGAGCCGCACCCGGCTGTCCATATCCAGGATATCCCTCCCAGTACCCGGGCGGCGCTTGCTGACCTTGTGGCGGATACTGGTGATGAATTTGCGGTGGATACTGCGCTTGCTGCGGAGGCGGCGGGTAGCCTGAGGATCCTTGAGGCGGATAGCCGTACGGATATCCGGGTTGAGCTTGGGCCTGTTGGGCCGCTTGTGGAGCTCTCTGATGGTACATTTGTTGATAGTTTTGCGGATTGTATTGGCCTTGTGCTCCAGCCGGACCTGGCCGGTATCCTTGCTGGGCAGGCCCATTCGCGCCCTGATAACCTCCGTACATTCCCATCTGATTCTGCAAAAACTGATTCCTTGCTCCGGTTTTTCGATTAAAAACACTCACCGCATACGCGCTTTGACGCATCATCGGATTGTTCGACATCGCCGCCATCGACGCCATCGGATCCATTTGATTGGCGGCTGCGGCGGCGGCAGCGGCGGCCGCCGCCTCAGCCGCTTGCGCCTTTTTCGATTTAGCGCGCGGTTTTTTGGCCGGAGCGGGAGGCGCGGCGGCGGGCGGCGCTTGTTGTTGTTGTTGACCGGTCATGTGCTGCATGTGCTGCTGTTGCATCATCATCATCTGATGCTGTTGCTGCTCGAACGGATTCATGCCCATCGCCGCCGCCTGCTGCTGATATCGTTGTTGCTGCTGCTGTTGCTGAGCAGTCGGCTGTGCCGGTCCACCCATTTGAGCCATCGTGTAGTCGGCCATCTGGGACATCTGAGGTACATAGTCATCGCCTGAAAACAGGTGGAAAAATATATAGTTGGTATTTTGGATGTTATTTACCTTCATCCATTTCTGATTTCTGATGTATAGTGTATAATATTAGTGAGAGTAACTCGAAAGCGAAAAGCGAAACAAAAATACTCCTTTTTTAGAGGAGACGGGCGCGTTCTTCGTATTCTTCTTCTCGGCTGGTTTGCGCGAATTCAGCAGCCTATCATCTGAAAATAGCAAAAATGGGTGAAGATTGAAAGTCAAATTTTGGTGACGAGAACAAAGAAGGAAGTACGAAGACAAAAGAATCGAGAAAAAAACGGTATTGTGGGATGGTTGCAGATGTTATCAGAAAGAGAACCTTTCTCAACATCATCGACGTCTTCCTCTCCATCTTCCAAAGAATTCAATTGATGTGAGTGGAAGATGAAAAAGGGGGGGGGTGCGTATGCAATGACAATGGAAAAAAGCGGAATGAGTAGAGGAGAGAGCGAGAGAGTCGGAGAGAAGCAGAGAAAAAGAGACGGCGAGAGGCCGAAGGAGAAGGCGAAGGAGGAGAAGAACACAAGAAACGGACACACACGGACAGACCAGCACATAGCCAGTGTCTCGCACACGCTCCCCTCCGGCCACACTATCTCAACAATGCTGTTTGGTCGCTCGCCTCTCCGCACAACCTACCACTATTTCACCCCACGGTCGGCCGCCGTCCGTCCAATTGCGCCCCCTTCGTTTTCTAATCGATGATGAGAAGGTGTTATGCTGTGTGTGAGGCCACCTCTCTCTCTCCTCACTAGTCTCTTCCCGAGGCGCTCTTTGCGGGCTTGGCCTGTGTGTGTGTCTGTGCGTGCGCGCCCAGGTCGACACCGAAGTAACGTTGTTATTGATGACGAGCGATGAGGATGACTTTCTGACTGACCAGCCAACCAAAAGTGTATCCTCTTCTGGTCAATTCACTATACACTCTTTTTTCTCGACATCGAGAACGACAAGAGGTGCAGAGAAGCTAGAGACACCCGCTGCCCTCTAGCTCTCGCTATGACGTGGCACTCTAGAAAGCGCGTAGAGACGAGATAGGTGAAACGCGAGAGCTTTGAATCAAATTCGGAAGAAGCATGTGCAAAACTTGGTTTTTGCTGTGAGTGTTATTGGCAAACGCGCGACCACAAATTCTCCTCTCTGCCCGTTTCCCTCCTCCATCTCATCCACATCTGCTCTTCTCGATTTCACCTGTTCTCTGATCGTGTTCTGACCACTGCGTCTCGCCCCGCGGAGCGCGCATTTTGCCTATACTACTATTACGCGCGCGCGCGCAGAGTGAGTCCCTCGTGTTCTCTCTTCTTCCGTCGGACAGGGGGGAGAGAGTGAGTGAGTGAATCTACGCTCACACAAAGACGCACACACACCGAACTCATAAACACTCACACGCGCAGCGGCACAAGGAGAACACAGAAAAAGGCGGCTATGAGGGAGTGGGAGGGAAAAAGAGGAAGAGGAGCGTGCGCGGTTATGAGCGGCCCTGTGAGGGCGAGGTGTGTTCAGTTTACTTGCCCCTCGATCCCCTTTTCTTCCCCTCTTCCGTGTCCTCGCTCGATGGATGACGCGATGGAGAGGAGAGAAATGGGAGAAAGCGCGGGGCGCCCAGCCGCCACCGGTCGGCACCGACAGGCTGAAAGTGATAACGAATGATAGAGAGCATCACAGCCGCACCGTTTTACAGATAAGAAAGTTGTAGCCGAGGTCTGATTGATATGTACAACACGAGCGACGACGGCGGCGGCGGGAGAGAGAGAACAGGAGGTGGAAGGCGAAGAAGCAGATGAAGACAGATGAGAGCCAAATAAGATGGAGAAAGGCATAAGAGGGGGGAGGGGTATAATTTGGACGGGAAGAAGATGCTGCCAAACCACGAGACGACCGGAGACGCAGAGAAAGCACACCGGGTGTGTGGCAGCTGGTGTCCCATTTTGGTCACTCTCCGCCCGGCGTCGTTGTTTCCCTTTCGCGCTCTTTCTGCTCTCGGAGCTTTCATGAGCTCGTGTAGAGAGAGATAGAGAGCGACGAGAGCTCTCGGCCAGAAAGCGAGGGATCCCTCAAAAAGAGCGGGAGAGCGTGAAATTGTGAAATTCATTAGCAGAGAGCCGAGAGGAGCTCCCTCCCCTTCGGAGAAAAGTGAGCAGCTCGAGCGGAAATCGCATGCATATCTCAACGGGGGACTCATCCAACTATAAGGGATCACGAGACGACGACGCTTTAGAAATGTAGTTGGATATCTAGAAATTTGTTTAGTAACTTGACTCTACTACGATGGAAGGCGTGCGATACATGGCAGATTTTCGAGAAAATTACGCGGGCTTGATATTTTAACATTACAATTACAAAAAAATAGAGAGAAATTAGTGAAAACAGCAATCTTTTACGTTGAAATCGTAAAATTAACGAAAAAAATGAAAAAACTAAGAAAATTGGCGCGCCTTTTTGCCGATGTATGCAAACGCGCTCCATCGCACTTTCAACGAATTTCTCTTCGATTTCCACCAATAATTGGCCAATTTTTGTTTTCTTTCCGCTTTTTTACTGGAATTGGTTTTTCTTTCCATTTCTCATTGAAAGTTTTGTATATTCTCCTTAATCATTCTTAACGAATCAAATTAAAATCTAAGCAAAAATTTTCAACAGGCCATGAACGTGAAAGAAGAGATAGTCAGTCAGGCAGAAAGCGAAATGCAGGTCTTGCAAATCGTGCAGGCCGCCGTCGAGGGCATTGATATGGATGCGTTGACAAGTATGACACCAGGCTTGCCACCGGTCGCCCGGCAGAATGCGATCAACAATTTGCTCGGCTCGAAGAAGCTCGTGATTCAGCAGGCCCCCGGAGGCGTTCTTCGGCTGCAGGTCAACACGAGCCAGCAGATTGCAGGAACTGAAGAGGAGCAAGTGGTAGGAGTTTGTCCCGAAAAGTTCTTGTTAAAAAAAAGTCATTCCAGATATACGGACTGATTGAAGAGTCGAAAACACGTGGAATCTGGATAAAAGAGCTGCGCGAAGGTTCGGGATTGAATCAACTTCAGCTTCGAAAAACATTGAAAACGCTGGAGACGAAGAAGTTGATCAAGAACATCAAAGCAGTGGGAACAACGAAGAAGTGCTACATGTTGTACGATCTTGACCCGGATATGTCGCTCACGGGCGGCACCTTCTATTCCGATCAGCAACTCGACTCGGAGCTCATCAACACTCTGATCAGTGTCGTCGGATCGTACGCGCAGAGCAGACGGAAGCATGCGATCGATGAGAATCCGAACAACAAACAGATGCAGAGAGAAGCCAGCTACATTCGACCGCAAGAAGTATACTATTTCACTCGTTGAATCGAGAATCCACTCATTTTCAGATAGCCACATTCATCACGGAGAAGCGAGTTCTCAACGTGCCACTGTCGCTAGAAGATCTGGAGAGAATCCTGGAAGTCGCCGTCCTCGACGGAACCATCGAGAGGCGGGCCGACGGAAAGATCCGCGCGTGTCCGATCCGGTCGAGCATCTCCCCTCTCGTCTCGGTTCCATGCGCTGTTTGTCCGGTCGTCGAAGACTGCCGACCTGGTTACGTGATCTCGCCGCAATCGTGTGACTATATGAAAAACTGGTTGGCTGAGTTGTAAAAGCCGTTCTTTTATTAATCCTAAACACATTTTTAATCTCGTTCTCGTTGTTGATTTTGATTTTCTTGTTGCCCTTCGCCTCCTTCTTCACGTCAAAACAAAAAAAAATGAAAAATTTTCTCAAAAATATTGTTTCGAAAGTTTTCAAACATTACGGCCTTGCATTCTGTTGTGTCACGCAGACACATAATTGATTGTTTTATCTGTTTTATATTTGATCTACCCGCGCCCGCCTACTCCTTGTTGTTGTTTACAAGGACTTCCCCTTTTCCCCTCTCGGGGGAACCTCACTTCTGTTCTCCGTCCCAGCCCCGCTCACCACCTCTACTATATTCCCGTGTTCTTCTATTGATCAACCCAATAAAGAATACAACAACTGGCGATCAGGATTTGGAAACTATGAACGACAGCGACATGATGAAAGCTTTCTTTGAGCAGCAAGCAGAACAGCAGATGGAGTTCTTCCGTCAGCAGCAACTGCAGTTCATGGAAGCAATGAAGTCGTCACTCGGAACCAAGACCCCGGACACGAACGCCTTGATCACGTCGGTGAGTAGTCGGATTGCTACTTTCCACTATGAACCGGAGGACGGCGAAACGTTCGAGAGATGGTTCAACCGCCACGAAGCAGTCATCAACGTGGACGGAAAGGACCTCGATGACGCGACGCAAGCACGCATCATCGTGGGAAAACTGGAGAACAAAGAAGCTGATCAGTTCCACAGCTTCATCTTGCCAAAGAAGTCGTCGGAATTGACGCTCAGCGAAACAGTAGACACACTGAAGAGACTCTTCAAGGAAGTCAAGTCGCTGGCACGTATCCGCTACGAACTGCTCACCACGAAGTTCGACGGCGGAGACCGGAAGGAGTACACGGCAATGCTCAGAAGACGGTTCAACGCCGCTAAGTGGGACCTCATGTCTGACGACCAAGCCGAGTGCCTCCTCTGGATCATCGGACAAAACTCATCCGATTGTGCCGAACTGAGAATCCGTGCTCTCCGTGAAGTGGAAGCGAAGCCGAACCTGAAGTTGATCGAATTGGCCGAATCGATCGATCAGGCCATGCTGCTCCGCGCAGATGCCAACTTCATGGGAAAAGCCACCGAAATCCACGCCATTCACGGAAAGAAGCAGAAATCGAAGAAGAATGGTCCAAAATCTTCTTCCCCACCTGCTTCGTCGCCGCCACCACCGTCACCTTGTCCGACGTGTGGAGGCAACCATTGGCGCAAGGAATGCAAATTCCCTGTGTCAATCAAATGTAAAAAGTGCAACAAGACGGGACACATGGCCAAAGTCTGTTCTTCTGGGAACCAGTCAACCTGGATGAACCAGGCTGTCTTCGTCAATCAATCGGCTGTTGGAGGTATGAATCGCATCTACAAAATGGTTCTCATCAACAACGCGCCGATTCGCATGCAGTTGGACACCGGTGCTGAGGTAACACTTCTGAATACCAAAGACTGGATAGCTCTTGGTCGACCGGAACTGGACCCGCCGACGTTGAATCTTCGTACTGCCAGCAACGAGGAGATCAAAGTCAAGGGACAGTTCGCGTGCAATTTTGTGCTCAACGGTCAGCATGGCTCGGGTGTCTGCCAAGTCACCAACACAGCCACACTTCTCGGGATGGATTGGATCAGACAGGACACAACATTGTATCGTCAGCTGTCCGATGGTTCGATCAGGGCGGTCGCAACGATCCCACCCAGTGCTCTCAACGCGACCCGGCAACAGCTGGAACGACAACTCCAAGCAGCGCATCCAGCCGTTTTCAAACCGAGTTTGGGGACGTGCACCAAGGTGAAAGCTCAACTTCGCCTCAAACCGGATGCCGCACCTACTTTCCGAAAGGCACGACCAGTGCCGTACGCAGTTCTCTCACAGGTCAGTGAAGAATTGGACCGGCTCGTCCAACAAGGAGTCATCACCGCCACCGACTATTCCGACTTCGCCACGCCAATCGTCGTCGTTGGAAAGAAGGATGGCGCGATCCGGATGTGTGCTGACTACTCGACGGGGTTGAACGACTCGCTCGAAACGCATCAACATCCACTGCCCACCGCTGAGGACATCTTCGCATCGCTCAACGGTGGCAAGTTTTTCACTCAGGTTGACCTCGCCGAGGCTTACCTGCAAGTCGAAGTCGAGGACAACTGCAGGAAGATGCTCACAATCAATACGCATCGAGGCCTGTACGTCTTCAACCGGCTGCCGTTTGGAGTGAAGACTGCTCCGGCAATCTTCCAACAGATTGTCGACACGATGATCGCTGGTCTGGACGGTGTCGCTGGATACATGGACGACATCATCGTGTGTGGCTCATCGATTGAAGAGCACAATGGACGTCTCCGAGAGCTACTCCGAAGAGTCGAGGACTATGGTTTTCGTGTCAAGGCGGGGAAATGCGCATTTCTTCAGCCGGAGATCAAGTTCCTCGGATTCATCATCAACCAAGATGGTCGACACCCGGATCCAGCCAAGACGACGGCTATCGCCGAAATGCCGGCACCAACCGACGTCAGCAGGCTGCGATCGTTCCTCGGAATGGTCCAGTTCTACGGCTCATTCGTGAAGGCTCTGTACGACTACCGTGCTCCGTTGGACGCTCTCACCAAAAAGGACGCCGTTTTCAAATGGACACCACAGTGCCAAACTGCCTTCGAGAAAATCAAGACGATTTTGCAATCGGATCTGCTCTTGACGCACTACGATCCGAACCTTCCGATCATCGTGGCGGCAGACGCCTCGAACTACGGGATAGGAGCGGTCATCACACACCGATTCCCGGACGGATCGGAGAAGGCGATATTCCATGCAAGCCGTTCCCTCACCACCGCACAGAAGGGATACAGCCAAATCGAAAAGGAAGCTCTCGGACTCGTCTTCGCAGTCGAGAAATTCCATCGATATATCCATGGACGCAAATTCACCTTGCGAACGGACCACAAGCCCCTTTTGGCCATTTTTGGCTCGAAGAAGGGGATCCCGGTCTACAGTTCGAGTCGACTGCAACGTTGGGCCATCCTGCTGCTCAACTACGACTTCACCATCGAATACGTCAACACGGCATCGTTCGGTCAGGCGGACGCTCTCTCTCGTCTCATCAAAGAGAACTCTGCAAATATGGAAGTGGAAGATCGGATCATCGCAAGAGTCGAAGCGGAAATCGACGCCGAGCACCACTCGATCATCAGCAAACTTCCCATCACAGCTTCGGACATCCAGAAGGCGGCCAAATCGGATCCAACGACTTCAGCAATTATGAAGCACGTCAGATCCGGACAGTGGCCCAAAGTGGAGAGGACGTCGTCACTGTGGCAATTCTTCAACAGAAGGGATTCGCTGTCCATCGTCAACGATTCGCTGATGTTCGGGCATCGAATTGTGATTCCACTGGCTCAACGTCGTCGTGTGCTGTCCACTCTTCACAAGGCTCATCCTGGGACTGAGCGCATGAAGAAATTGGCCCGAAGTTTCGTTTACTGGCCATCCATCGATAAGGACATCGAGCACCATGTCCGAAACTGTCTTGATTGTCAAGCAGCCGCCAAGAATCCAATCAAAGCAACACTGGAACCATGGCCGACTGCTTCGTCACCGTTCGAACGCGTGCACATCGACTACGCAGGACCGATCAACGGCATCTACTACCTGGTTCTCATCGATTCGTACTCGAAATGGCCCGAAATTCTGGCGACGCGTTCAATTACGACGACATCCACAATTGAGCTACTCATCCCAATCTTCTCTCGATTCGGGAACCCGAGGATGCTAGTCTCAGACAACGGAACTCAATTCACGTCGTCGCAATTTGCTAATTTCTGCACTTCCCGAGGCATCCGACATCTCCGTTCGCCGCCGTTCCATCCGCAGAGCAACGGCCAGGCCGAAAGATTCGTCGACACCTTCAAACGAGGTATGTTGAAACTGAGGAGGGAAGAGTCGACACAAGAAGCTCTCCAAACATTCCTGATGACTTACCGTTCGACTCCGTGCGCATCGGCTCCGAACCAAGCACCACCGGCGGAAAGCTTCATTGGTCGACAAATGAACACAGTCCTCCACTTGATGCTCCCACGGAGAAAGTCTCCGGATTCATCGCAACTGGATCAGAGGAGTCGAGCCATGAAGGATCAGTTCGATCGACATCATGGCGCCGTCCCGCGCGACTTCCGTCCAGGAGACGCCGTCTTCGTCAAGGATTATCGGTCGAAGGGCACTTGGGCTCCAGGCATCATCATCAAGCGCCTCGGTAAGGTAAAGTATGTCGTTGAGTGCGAGGGTCAGCGATGGGACCGACATGCCAATCAGTTGCGTCGTCGGGACCACCATGCACACACGACACCGCTGCTGGACATCTTCGACTTGGAACAACTGCCGTCGATGCCGCCAGCAACCGCAAACCCGATGCTGCCGCCATCACCAGCGCCGACACCGCTGCAATGGCAACGACCTGCCACGCCGCCGTCACCGGGACCAGTCGCATCGCCGATGCCGTCACCAGTCCCAGCACCGGCGCTGTCAGCGTCACCGTCACCATCATCATCTTCGTCTTCGTCTTCGTTGGCTTCTTCGTCATCGCCGACAACATCACTTTCGACAAACGCGTCATCTCGTGGTTCTGGATCACCGACAGGACAGGCTCAATCGACCGGATTGGCTCTTGCTCCACCGGCGACTCCGCCGCCGCCGCCCCAACTTCGCAGATCGACAAGGACAACAAAGTCTTCGAAGCGTCTCGACATCGATCCGAGCAAGCCGAGTTACGCGTGAGGTTTATACTCAACAAGGGAGATGTTGTGTCACGCAGACACATAATTGATTGTTTTATCTGTTTTATATTTGATCTACCCGCGCCCGCCTACTCCTTGTTGTTGTTTACAAGGACTTCCCCTTTTCCCCTCTCGGGGGAACCTCACTTCTGTTCTCCGTCCCAGCCCCGCTCACCACCTCTACTATATTCCCGTGTTCTTCTATTGATCAACCCAATAAAGAATACAACACATTCCGTATGCAAGACTAGTTCCAAAGCCGCAACAATGGTTCTAACAATTGTTATTTCGATGCTTATCGTTATGTCCTGTCACACTATCATCGTCGTCTGCTCGAAGAAGGGCAAGAAGACGTTGGAGGCGAAGCAGAGCGTCGAGAATAACGCCGTCACCGGTGGATGCACTCCGGCGACGCCAGCGAAAGTAGGTCACTTCCAGCAGTTCCAGCCGAATCGGACGGTTTCAGTCGGTTCGGCCAGCCACTGTCAATTCAGTTGTCGATCGAGAGGATCGCGAATCGACTAGAACCAAGGTGGGCAAGAAGAAGAAGTCGTCCGACGAGCAAGATTCCACGTGAGACCCATCGAATGTTTCAACGTCTTCTTTTGAATTTTAGTGACGACGCGTTCGCTGATCTCGCCGCTCGACTCAAAAACAAGAACGCCGAGAAGACGGGCGACAACTCGCTGTTCGGCGACGACGACGAAAATCCGATGGCGCAGTTTCAGATGCCCGAGCGTCCTGTCGTCGATCCTAAAGTGGACGGTGCGAAGCTTCAACAGATGGTCGAGCTCGAGAAGAAGCCGCTGTCGCCGGCGCCTGCGTCGAAGCAGCGACCGGCGAAGAGCATGATGCCGGCGACGGCCGGTCCGATGACCGCGAAAGAGGTGTCGCTGAAGAACGCGTCGAAGAAGAGGAAGGCGTCGAAGAATCGCGGCGTTTCGAAGCGCGACGAAACCGTCGGCACGGACAGAACACAGTCGGCGGAGCGCGACAAGCGAGGATCGGAAGACGTCGAGAACACGCAGGACAGCGGCGACGACGAGTCGGAGGTGAAGGAGAACAAAACCCAGAGACTGTCGCTGATGAACTCCACCTCGAACCGGGCACAGAAGTCGAATCAGAAATCGACGGTGGCTCAAAACTGAGAACAAATGTGCCATGTCAGAAGAGCAATGATGAATCTTTTTTTCCCCGAATTTCCCCCCTTTTCAAGCAGACTGATCTCTTCAAATTGCATCCACACACCCGATCGCATGAATACATGAATATTTATTAAACTGTCCACATCGATCTCTTTTTTTTTATTCATCCCGAATCTGTTTGCACACCTATTCATTTTGCTCCACTTGCTCTATTGAACCACGAAGAGCTCGAGAGCTTGGAGAGTGGCCCAATTCGGAATGTTTTTCAAGTTTCTCCTCCTCGCCTGCTCTCTCGGTCTCTTCTTCTACCTCGTCGCACGCGTCGATCGCGTCACGTATCGAAATCTGACAGTGCTGAAGCTCAAATCCCATAAACCGAGCTTCTTCCGATCTTGGAGCTCCTGTGCTCACCGAGAGTTTCTCGACGAATCGGACACTCCGAACGAAGTAGGTCATCGTTTTGCGTTCGTTCGAAACACATCGCGCATCTCTCAGTTCTGGATCAATTTCAAAAATCGGAGCATAAAATGCGACCAAGAAGCGGAAGTGGGCAAATTTATGAAAATTGTGGGTATCAACAACTCGGACGAGACGAAACACGTGGTTTATCCGGCCGGAGTGAGGACGAAACTCCGAGAAAAGTCTCAAAAAGTAACTTGTAGAAGCACGCGGAAACTGTATTCGTGACACTGGGGATCGGTTTAGATATCGAGGCCGAACTGAAATTCCAGCAGGTGAGACAATCAAAACTCTCGATTTGTCAACGTCTTTTCTACGAGATTTGCCCTCACGAATGCGAAAACCACGGCCATGGCCTAGAATCCGCAATATTTTTTTTTTGAATTTTCGCGCCCTTGGTTTGAATAGTCTAGCGGCGCGAGTCAACTATTCAAGAGGAAAAATGACGAGAATCGCGGGGAAAAAATCTCAGGAAATGAATCGAACCCGTCAAAATGTGACGTTCTACGGCGCTGACCCAATCGTTCCGGGCAACTCGGAGCTGTTCTCGAGAATCGGCCAATACTTCCCGTTCGCCGTCGGCGGCACCGCCGGCTTCTCGTCGGCCAGTGTCCTTGTGAATGGAAAGTTTTGACTGCCAACTGTTTTCTTTTCTCACTGCTTCAAACGTTTTCAGGCGCTTATATGAACCTTCCAGTCGCTCACATCGACATCTACTACTTCCTGAATAACGTCTTGAAGCATAAGGTCAGTTGGAGGTCATGACACGCGACGCGACCGCAACGCGAGCCTTCAGAACATCGACTATCTCTGGATGGACACCGAGTACGCCGAGTACGAGACACTCGAAATGTTCTATAAACATGGGCCGCTGGACAAGCTGGGCATCACGTTCTGCCAAATGAATCTGGAAGTGCACAGCGCCGACGCCGGCCAGAAACAGCAATTCCAGACGTTTTTGCGGCGGATCGTCGAGGAGCAACGCTACGGATTCTTCCGCAACGACAACGTCGGACACATCCGAATGTGGCTCTTCAACTTCGGAAGCGACTATTGTGCCAGAAAGTTCTTGTGGAAATGAAGAAAAGTTCACTCCACTAAATTTCTATCTCCAAAACTAAGCAAGTTATGAAAAAAGTAAAATAGTTTCAGAGAAATTTGCTAAATAGTTATTTTTTCTTGCGCCCTAATGCGTTGGCATTTGGCCAAAAGACACGACGTTCTATTTTCCAAGTGATCCCGTTTCTCTTTGTGCCAAAGCCTACGCAGCTATATCTGCGTCGAATATCTCGAAAACCGGGCAGAGATGAGTATCTCGGGACACATTCGAAGACGGTGCTTCTCGTCCCACTCATTCCGAAATACGATGTCGTCGCGTGCCCGTCCGATCAACCTGATCTTCGTGATTCTTCTGATTTTCCTCGTCACGGTGCTTCTTTACAGTCAGGTGAGTCCACTTGTCGGGAAAGTGCGCTCTACCGAACACTTCCAGAAGAGCAGAACGAATGTGCCGCTTTTCAACAAGTGGAGCTCGTGTATGAAGGAGAAGGTGTTCAATGAATCGGATCACAAGGTGTTCTGGGCCAAGTTCCCTGTGTGGACCGGCGATTGTGACAAGTGGGCCGACATCGACAAACTGGGTCTGCTGCCGTTTGAGAATAAGGACGAGATCAAGTATGGCCTATTGCCAGTGGAAGTGAGTTTGGGGCGATACAACGCAAACTTTGTGTTAAAATTTTTAACTTAAAAACTTGAGAAGAGATAACTTTGCAACGGTGCGGCGCGGTTTTTCTGTTTTTTTTGCGTAGTTTCTGTGAGTGATTTTAAAAAAAAGTTATCAACTACAAACATGCGTAAAATTTCCCATTTTTTCCTATCTGACAATTTTTTTGCACCTGTTTTATTTTTTTTAATAGTTTTGAAGATGTTCCCCTTTCAAAAACAGACTTCAGGCGGGCGCTTCAATTATAAAGTTCAGGGTTACTGTCTCCACTCAGAATTTTGACACAAAGTCTGCAGTTTCGCGTCATGGTGTTCGCACACTGTGTCTGTTTTCCAGGGAGACTTCGGATCGCCGAACACGCTGGTCACGCTGGGAATCGGAAAAGACATCGATGCCGAGCTCGTTTATAAAAAAGTGAGTCATCCCGATTCAACGAAACGAAAAGTTCGAACGATCAACGTACCTGGGGAACTACCGTAACCCGCCGCGAAATCGTAGATTGTGAAGCGGAGATTGCGCGCGGCGATTAAAAACGAATGAAACGCGTAACGAGACAAGCGAGAAACGAAACTTGTGTTTTGTCTCAGAAAATGAACGAAATCGGCCGCAACCTGACGTTCTACGGAGCCGATCCGATCACCGACATCAACGCCGACCTGTACGCGAAGATCGGAACGTACTTTCCTTTCGCCGTCGGCGGCAACGCCGGCTTTTCGCAGGCCAGCGTCTTCATCAACGGCTCCTATGTCAATCGAGACGTCGTTCACGTCGATCTCATCTACTTCCTGAAACAAATTCTGAAGCTAACGGTGTGCACGATTCCGGGAGATTTTAAAGCGATTCTCGCGATTTCCAGACTTTCGACAACATTTGGCTGGACGCCGAGGGCGCCGAGTACGGTCTCCTCGACGTCTTCTATCGAGACGGGCGGTTTGAAGAGAACGGCATCCGGTTCTGTCAGATGAGTCTCGAAGTGCATAATCCGACCGAAACGCAGAAAATGATGTTCATGGAGATGATCAAGAAGATCGTCAAAGAGGAGCGATACGGCATGTTCAAGAATCGGAACGTCGTACACATGCGCATGTTCCTGTTCAATTTCGGTGACGAGTACTGTATTCGGAAGTTTGTCCGGAAACAATTGTACGACTAATTTTTTGTATTTAGTTATAGATCTATATAGAACATCTAATAAACTTTTTTTGCATTCTAAAAAGTTGAATTTGTCATTCAAACGCGTAATTTCAGACCAGCGGACGGTTAGGCTCCGCCCCAGAATCGCTCTAAATGCCTGACTCTCCTCGTTTCCCACACTCTCTCTTCAGTTCCCTCACGTCATTTAACGAAAAGTCTGTTTTCAGATTATTTTCGATTTACAGACGTCGCGTCGGGAGAAAACAGTAAGCAAACAGCTCAATTCGAGATTCGGCCCACGTGGCAACGCTCAGGGATCAGCTCAAAAAGTAGTCCTCTTAAATTGAAGACGTTATTCTTCTGAATTCCACTACACTACATATAGTTCCTCTCGACATTCCACTGTCCCTCCCACTTTTTCTGGGCAGATCGAAAGTCGCGCCCGTCAACGAAGCGCTGAAACGATGATCGTGCTAGATGGTAATCTCGGAAAGCCTGTTCCGTGAAGGGACGAAGCAGGAGGTGGATCGGTATCTCGAGAGAAGGCGACGCGCGCCCAACCGAATCACAACGCGTCTTGTCGGAGAACGATCTGTTTCAATGCAACGAATGAGGATGGTCCGTTGGACGCAGGCGATTCCCGCCGTCATCGTCATATTTTTCATCGTATCCGTGCTTCTTTATCGTGAGGTAATGTCTGGAATAAGTTAGGCCATCGATGCCTTTTCTAGGCCACGTCATTCGACGTCTCAAAACCCTCAACTTTTTCCAGAATCACGTTCTGACAGATACGCAGAGTAAGTTGCGAGCACTTGAGAGGTGGAGCGAGTGCGCACAGAAGCAACTGAACGACTACTACACTGCCGAGGAGTTCTGGCTCAAATTCGCCTCGCTGACCGGTGCCTGTGACGCCAAAGAGCACATTGAGCAACTCGGACTGGTGCCACTGGAAAACGACGACGAGGTCAAGTACGCGCTGCTTCCGACGACGTCGAACACCTTCAGCACGTTCATCACTCTGGGCATCGGAAAGGACATCAGTGCGGAGCAGCTTTTCAAAAAAGTTTGTCAACAGGGGCTGATTCAGTCTTTTCTTAAAACTATTTTTGATGTCAGGAATCCGAATACCGCAACCAGACCGTCCAGTTCTTCGGCGCCGATCCGATTTCCGAGGAGAACGCGCAGTTGTACTCGCAAATCGGAAAGTACTTTCCGTTTGCCGTCGGCGAAAAAGCGGGAGTGACCGGTGCGAGTGTGTTCGTCAACGGCTCCTACACTCATCAGGATGTGATCCACGTCGAACTGCTCTACTTCCTCAAAAACATTCTGCAAGTTACCGACATCGATCATCTGTGGCTCGACGCCGAGAGTGCCGAGTTCGGTGTCTTCGACTATTTCTACAACGATGGACCGTTGGAGGAGAATGGAATCTCGTTTTGTCAGATGAACTTGGAGGTATTATAGGATCGCGAGAAGCGCGGAGTCCATTGACACGCCCCTTTTTGAGTCTCGCCACGAAAATTTAAGAAATCAGTGCTGCGCCTTTAAAATCCGTTGAGTACGGTATGCATTTTTTCACCCTTTTTTCCGTGATTACGACGAAAAAATGCATACCGTACTCAACGGATTTTAAAGGCGCAGCACTGATTTCTTAAATTTTCGTGGCGAGACTCAAAAAGAAGCGTGGCTGCGGACTCCGCGCTTCTCGCGATCCTATAATATCGTACTTTTGAATCGGGAAAAACAATCGGGGGCGGAGCATATTCCGAGGGACCTGCACGGAACTGAAATTCTCCGATTCCACAGAAACTTTCCAGGTTCACATCGGAAGCGTCGATCGAAAATTCCAGTTCATGAAGTTCGCGAAACGTTTGGCGGCCGAAAAGCGGTTCGCAATGCTCAAAAGTGTTTACATGTCGCACAATCGACTCTACCTTTTCAACTATGGAAACCCAAAATGCGTTGAAAAGTATCTGTAGCAGCAGTGAATCACTAATAGAATAATAAATTTATTGAGAGAGAAAAAGAAACGAGTCAGGACGAGTTGAGGTGTCGGAAAGATCTGCGATAAGTGGACGCGAACTTCGAGGCGACCTCCTCGCTAATCAGTTTGTTCGACACTCCGAAATCGAGAACCACTTTCCAGATGAGCATGTATTGTTGGAGCGTTTGAACAGAAGACGCTCGTCCCGTGGTTCGAAGATCTGTGACGATCTGGAAGAAACTTGATCCTATCGCCAGATTCTTTCTCGCCCCGCCGCCGCACCTGTCTAATGTCCGGCAGCGCAAAGTGCTCGTTGATCGCCTGCAGCGCAATCTCCACCGCCACAAACGTTCCGGACCGCCCGACGCCGGCGGCGCAATGAATCACGGGCGGTGTGCTTCGTGCGCGGATCTTCCGCAGAATCTTGAGCATCACTTCCGACGAGCCGGGCACCTGATAGTCGGGCCACTCTTTCCAGTGAAAGTGCGTAATGTGACGCGGCGCGTCGTTCTCGTACTGTAGTCGGAGGCGAGTCGTCACGACGCTCTTGTTCACCGTCGACTCCTCGTACGTCAACATCATCTTGTCGAAGCGAATCGAGCTGGCCGCGTTGCGCGGAAAATACTCGACACACTTCTCGCGATTCGTCTCGACAAACTGACACAGCATGACGATCGCCGTCGACTTCTCCTGCCAAATCATGCGCCAAAAGTCGGCGATCGTCTCCTTCTTGGGTCCCTGCGTGAGAATGTATTCTCGTCTCAGAAACTTGTGACGAATGTAGTTGGCGTGAATGTAGTCGTTGCCCATCTGAAGTTTGCTCGTCGTGAACGTCAGTCGGACGCGCGAGCTGTCCAGGCACGGAATGTCTGAGACAACATGCAATGTGCTGTTTCGTCAGAAATCGAATCAAAACACTCACTGCTGTATCGATTCTTTTTGACGTTGGCGGCCGAGTTGAACGCGACACACTGCTCCCGACTCGGATCGTCGGGCAGCAGCGAAAAGTCGTTTTTCATCTCGTCAAGCGTCAACTTTTGAGTTCCCATCGCGAACTCTTTGAACAACTTTCGATAGGTGTCTCGTGCCTCCTCGTCGTCCGCCAACGAAATCGATTCTTTCGTTTCAGACGCGCTACTCTCCTCCTCCGACAGCCGCTTCTTCACAGAAACGCCCGACACCGGCGATTCGGGCGGAGGCGGCGGCGGCTTCGGACTCTTCCGGTCGTACGCAATCTCCGTCTCACCGTCCAGTCCGATCAGTGATCGTTCCACTCGTGGTAATTTCGGTTTTGGTTTCGACGCATCGAAACTCTTCACCGACGCGCCGCCACTGTCCGACGACGTTTGCTCGTTGCTCGACGTGTTCAGAGGGAGCGGTTGTTTCGTGTCGCGCGACTTTTTCGGAAGCTCTTGCTCACTGTCGCTACTCAAACTGAAAACTTTTCCGTTTTTTGTACTGCTCTCTGGATTCAAACGCGCAATTTCGCGGCAGCGGGCTTTGAGGCTGCCCGTTTTTCAAATTGGTTTGCGCGCATTTCTTGTTTTTGAGGTAAGAACTACAAACTTCTGTTGCCTCGGCACCCTCTTCACTTCCAGCGGTATCGTCGTCGTCGTCGTCGTCGTCGCCGCAGTCGTCGTCGTTTGTGGTGTACTCGATTTGTGCTTTTTGGCCGGCGAAAACGGAACCATGTTCACCACATTCTTCCGAATCTTTTGTAACGCGCTTTTCTTCTCCTAAAACCGACCAAGTTCCCTGAATAATTTTTCGGCCAATCACCCCATCCTTCGGCGAAACTCCGCGCGATTTTGATGGAGAGCCTTCCGATCGCTTCCAGAAATTCTGCTTGTTTTCCGGTTTTGCAGGCGGTAAGGCTGGCTTTTGATTGCTTTAAAGAAAGGTTTGAGGGTGGAAGAGAAAAGGAGGAAAAATGCGATTTACAAGGTCTTTTCGCTGCGGGAGTCCGACTCGGACAGCGGTTCTTTCACTTTTCGAGGCGTCTTCGAAGAAGATCCGTTTGTGTTTTTTGACTGAGACGTCGATTCTTGTTTTGCCTTCTGAGAGAGAGAAGCGTAGAAACCTTTTCGTTGCGAGACCCATTCAGCCTACTCTGTGGAATCTGTTCATGCTTTCTTGCTTGAAAATCTGCACGGAGGCCTGTTGTAACAGAGATAGAAAATAACGTTTTTCTTCGATTCTAGTCAGTTTGCTTGAAACGTCAATTTTTATTGGGAGGTCACGCGTGACTTAGTTGAACTGCTCGTGAAAGTTTCGGAAACGGTTCCGATTCGCCGTCGACACCCATCGGACGCCGCTTCTGAAGATGTTCACCGGCCGATTCAGGACAGTCCGCAGTTTTTGTTTCGTCGCGTTGAGAAACACTTTGTGGAACTGAATCTGCGCGGTGCGACGTGGAGCGATCGGAAGCGGATCTTCCGGCGGGATATAGTCGAATTGGTTCGGATCTTGACCGACAGGTGGCATCAGTTCCGACGCGCCACCTGCCGTTTCCTGATCGCCCAGAAGACTTGCCTTCCTAAAATAGGACAACGTACAGTAATCCGACAGTCGCCTGCATAACTCTCTTGTGTACTGTAGAATCTAGGAAAGTTTAAAGGCGCATGCCTCGTTTAGTTTTCAAAAAGTTACTGTAGCAATTTTCGCCGCGAGACCCGGCGGCCGCTTTTGAATTTTTTAGTTCGTTTTCAACATTTTTTTAAATCGAAAACCTGTTAATGATGAGCTCCAGCGCCTTCGGGCTTTTGCAGCACATGAGCAAGTTCTCGTCGTAAAAGCTGAAGACGATGTCGTCGACCAACTTTCCCACGGCGTCCGTCATTCCGAATCGCAGCGCCATGCAAAGCGAATCGACCGCCTCCTGCTGAGTTTTCGCACTTTGTCGCAGCAAATCGCGTTCGATCAATTTCAGCAAGTTGGCGAATTTCAGCTGGGCGCTGACGTGCGCAATTTCAGCCGCGTCGCGCATGTTGATTCGAAGCGCCAATCGGCGATTTCCGCTGATAATTTGCTCGAGCACGCTGCTCGCTGACGCTTCCATTTGCGTCACGTCGATGACGCTGGGGAATTTGGTCTGAAAACGCGAGTTCTAAAATCGATTACCAGATTTTTACGGGAAAGCCCGGAACTTGTGCGAGGCTCGCCCCATCTTTTTCACGCTCGGGCCTATGAAAACGGTGCAAATACAGGAAATATAAAGCTTTTCGAGACCTTTCGAAAGCGCAATGAAAATCTGAAAATCTTGGTTTTGAAGAAAGTTATGCAGGTCTCAGTCTTTTCAGCGATGAAATCCACTAAAACTCGCATAACTTTCTTCAAAATCGAGATTTTCAGATTCTCATCGCGCCATTTGAAAGGTCTCGAAAAGTTTCATATTTTCTGTAACTGCACCGTTTTCAAAGGCCCGAGCGCGAAAAAGATAGGGCGAGTTCCGGAGTTCACTCCTTGCAACTCTGTTACATTCACCATTCCGAGAACAAAAAGCCAGTCGGTGCCGACGCGAACACTTTTGCCGCCGCGCATCCGAAACTCCACTTCGTCTGCCCACTTCCTCACGCCACCACCGCCATCTTTATCTACCCCTATCGCGTTTCTCCTGCAATTTCCTCGCATGGCCATTCGTCTGAAGACTTCGTTCGGATCCAGTTTTCGCCTCGTCTCAAGCCTTTTCTCTCTTTCCCTCTCAAAAACTCACTCCATCGCTTCTCCGACGACGCACTTGTTCTTTTCGTTTCGAACGACGCAATTCGTCGTGGCGATTCGAAAATGAACTTTTTCTCTTTGTCATTCCGCAAAAAAAAGATTTATCGCGTAAAAATTTAAAAAAGCGACCTTTTTTTAGGCCAGGTTAATCCGACTGCCGCCCGCAGTCTTTCGAGTTTTCCACTTTTTTCATCGACACGTGTTATTCTCCTCGCTGAAATGATTATAAAGGTGAGCGCCTCAAATTCAAAAAAAGCTTTGATTGTCGTCAATCGCGATGTTTGCGTACCTTTTCAGGAATACCGTATCCCGTTGCCCCTGTCGGTCGATGAGTTTAAACGCGGACTTCTGTACGCAGTTTCAGCGTGCAGTCGAAGTGAAACTGGAGGAGGCGAGGGCGCCGAGGTCTGGGACACATCTGGAATTTCAGCCCTGACTTCTGTTTCAGTTCTTGGAACAGGAGGAGTTTACCAGCGACACGTTGCTTCCCGGACAAACATTGAGCGGTACGTACACTAAAAAAATCTATCGTCTGCGCTCGAAAGCGCCGTGGTTCCTTCAAAAACTGCTGCCTCCGGAGGCTTTCGAGATTCACGAGGAGAGCTGGAACGCCTATCCGTATTGCAAAACAGTTCTCACGGTGAGACTCTAGTCTGGAATCTTCTGAAAATCTGAAACTTTCAGAATCCGGGCTATATGAAGGAAAAATTTTATCAAATCATTGAAACGATGCATTTGGCAGACAACGGAAGCTCCGAGAATCCGTTGAACGGACCGGAGAAGCGAGAGATCGTGTGGGTGGACATCACTGACAACGATATGTTCGGAGCGAAGAACTACAAAAAGGAGAAGGACGCCAAGATCTTCGAGGCGGACGTCGTCGAGAGGGGACCGCTGGACGACGACTGGATGGAGGAGCACGATCCGGTACGACGGTTGGCCCGAGAAACATTCGCCTAGCTTTTTCCATTCGCGTCACCGATCAACATTGTTACAGATGATGTGCGCTTATAAACTGGTGACGTGCCACTTCAAATGGACCGGCCTTCAGAAGATGATCGAGAAGACGATTCACAAGCAGTATCCACGCGTCTTCGGTTTGATGCACCGCGACGCCTACGTGCTCATCGATGAGTGGTTCGAGATGTCGATGGAATCGATTCGCGAGTACGAGGAGGAGACCGCCGAAGTGCTCCGCAAACAGATGGCCGAGCCAGAGAAACGTGGCACCACGTGTAACGACGACGACAAGAATAACAACAAGTAGAGCCACACCTCGCGCCACTTTTCTCCAGCGATAAAACACTTCATTCACAAGAAATTGAACTGAAATTTAAAAACATTCGAAATATTTAGGCAATTTGAGTTTTGAGACGCTGTGTGTGACAAGTTTTGGATGAGAAATGCAATCTTTAAATGGCACGTGTCAAACTAGAAAATTAGAAAATTAGAAAAGCATGGAACAGAGTAAGAAGCTCGTAAATGGAACAAGAAATTAAAACTAAACATCAGGCATCGGATTGTTTTTATCTGGGCCTAAAAGGAATGCGTAGACGGCGTACGTGTGGAATGAAGCGCCTGAAATTAGAGAAATGCGAAAATGGAAGAGAAACCCCCATTCAAAAGTTCGGCCACCTACCTAACAGCACAAAAATGTGCCAAATCGCATGCGCGAACGCGATGATTCCGTCTAATTTGAAGAAGACGACGCCGACGGCGTACATCATCCCGCCCGTCATCATCCACTCGAGACCCGTCCGATCGTTCATTGTGAAAATAGCGACGGACGGTCCGGCGGCGATCAGAATGTAAAGGACGGTCTCGAGAGTCTTGTACCGCTCGTGAAAGTTGTACTGGTAGAGGATGCCGAGAATCGCGAACACCCAGATCATCCATTTCAGATTGAGACCCGGCAGTCCGCAGTGTCGAAGCGTCAGCCACGGCGTGTACGAGGCGGCTATGAAGAGATAGATGGCGGCGCGATCGCAAATGTGAAGGTAATACCGCAGTTTTCGGTGTCTGCAACTTGAAAACTTCTAGAAACTCCACAATTCTCCAGAACCTACTGATTCTTCTCACGGAAAAGCAGCTCGCAAAAGTGATAAACGGTGCTCGACATGAAAAGTGTGGTGGTGAAGACGCCGTAGACGATCATCAACACGTGCTGAAGTTCGCGATGCGCGTAGGTGCACATAAAGTAATAAAACACGAAAATGGAGGGTCCGATGCCGACGGCGTGCGACACAGTGTTCGCGATGTGTTCGTGATGTGTCGGCTCGTACGCCTCGCCTTTTCCGGCTCGCCGATTTTTGTACGAGATCCGCGGCGGCGGCGGCGGGCTGTCCGGACTGAAAATTGAGCGTTTTGCGGGTGGAAAATTAGAAAAAAAGTACAGATTTGTAAGGTTTTGAGCCTTTTTACACCAGAAAATTGGTTTTTACATCATTTTCCCTTATTTTTTTGAAGTTTCCAGAAAAAAATTTCTGAAAAATGAAAAAATTTAGTTTAGGCCTATTTCCCAGCCTATTTCAAATTCGAAAAAAAAAGAAAACTGACTCGGTGATACCACAGCTACCGCTCATGTTACATGAAGATTTGATAGGTTTTCTGCAAATTTCATTTTTTGTTTTTTTCAATTTTTGGTCTTCAGATTTCATCGACAACAGGTACTTATGGATCACGTTCCTTTTAACTCGATATCGACTTTTCGTTTTCAGGCAACCTTTCTTGGATAAAAATTATTTATTCAAACAGATCGAGGTGGAGTGGGAGTGATCGAAAACTCAATTTCAGCGACTCTCAGCGGGCTGGAAGAGGCGGCGCGAAGGACGTCGGACTCGGATTCGCCAAAGTAGTTCCGATCTTCGTCGTCGAGGTTCTCCAGAACTCGCGGCGTGCCTGGATACACTAGGCTTCCGTCGGATCGCACCACCGTCAGACGGCTTCTGGCGGCCACGGGTCCGACGACTTCTCCCTCGCTGATCGTGCTGGTGGGCGAGAAGATCGGAGGAGGAGGCACCTCGACGAGCTCCTCGACCCGAGGCGAGGTCAGCAGGTGACAACTTGTGCCTATGTCAGCCACCTGCAAAGATACATTCAAGTTTCGTTTTTTTCTCTTGAGAAGGTCACCAACCATTGGTTTTTCTGCCACATTCACTTGCTCAATTTCAGCAGGTTCAGCTTCAAACTTCACGTGATCCGTTTGAATTCCCGCGTCGTTTCTCTCAACGGCTCGGGGTCTCGACTGGATTCTTTTGATGATTCTCACAACTGGCACAAGTTCCACTTTCTTCGAATCTTTCGGTTCTGGCACAGGTTCCTGATTAACCTCTTGCACCTGTCTTCTGCCGGAATTGCGGGCGCTGACCCTGAAATTTCGAAAAAGTCTTTAGTTATCGATTGATCTCAAGTCGCGATCGAGTTATGCACATTTTTGTGGAACACAGACATAAATATGAAAACTAAAACGAGCATAACTTTGGCCGAAATTGCTTTTTCCCACGTTTTTTGGGTCATTTGAAAGATTTTAAACTTCTTATTCGTTTTGGTAGTTCAAATGTTTGTAAAACTTTGCGCATCCGTGAAAAATTCTCTTACCAGTCGGGATACTCTTCTTCTTCTTCTTCCTCGTCGTCTTTTTCATCAAGCTTGTCGACTTCTAGTCTTGGTATTGAAAACTTTTTGGTTTCCGACTCGACTTCCACTACTTGAACCTTCTTCGCCGTCACTTTTTCGCCAACATAGCTACCGTAATCCCGTCTGTCCTCTTTTGAACTTTTTGTGCTTTTCGAACTTTTTGAAGTTGACGATGCTGTTTTTCCGTTTACTGAAGAGAAAAGTTCGCCGAATTTCACGAATAAAATTAATTTTTTTAAAAACTCACATATGTGGGTCACCGATTTCAGTTGCTTCGACGATAAAAGTGATAAAATCTCGGTTTGGCTCGCATTTCCGTACTTCAAATGGTTTTTCAGCGCGATTTTAATCTTATTTTGAATCGAAATGAAGCCTTCGTAACCTGATTTCCGGTCAGATTCCGGCATTGACATTGATAATAATCTGAAATTCTCAAAAATCACCCAAAAATCCAAAAAAAGAAGACGTGAAACTCACGCATTCTGAAAATCATCGTCGATATCGGTTTTTTCAATCTCCTTGCACATTTGCGACACAATTCGCCGCGCTTTCAGATCGCTTTCCTTCTTTTTCTCCTTTTTCGCGCCATTGTTTTTCAACATTTTCGTTTTTTTTCGTTCAAATATACAAACAATTTCGGAAAGTTAACATTTATTTGTCAAAAAATGCATAAAATAAAGGCATAATTAGAATACATTAGACTTGCTTTTATCCGATAAAAGTCGTCGAGAAACGCGCCAGCACGAGAAGCGCGTCAATAGGAAAAAAGAAGAAGAAGAAGGGAGGAGGGGAGGGGGTTGGAAACCTCAAAAAGCGACGAATTGAGGAGAGGGGGGGACGTCTGGCGGGGACGAAGAAATGGAAAACGGGAAGAGACAAAGCGATGCGTCACCCACCGTCGTTAATTTGCAGAAACACAACCACGCACTTCCACTGATAAGCTTCTGATTTATCGTTTTCGCGCTGTGTTTTGGTGACGTCTTCACGTCTTCTGTATGGGTTACGGTACTTTTGGAAGGGAGCGGCGTTTTTTAGTTTTTCAAGGATCTCACGGTATGCGACCGAGGTTTGGACTTTGCCAGACCCCATTCCTTTAAAAAACGCGGTCACCAATGATTTCTAGCCCCCCCCCCTCCCTTATCCAAACAATTACTCGAAAAAACTAGGCCACCAGCGTTTTCTAGTCCCTCCCGCGCGAGCGACTTTTCACACAGGTAGGGCGCACTCGCTCATTATATTTTTTCCGAACACAAAATCAGGAAGTGAGCAAATATATACGCACTCTCTCTCTCTCTCTGTCTTTCCTTCTCTTTCTTACTTTCTCGACGCGAGCCAGCTTCCCCCCTCCCATCTTGTGCTCTTCTTATCATTTCGATTCGTTTCCGCCCATTCTCTCTCTCTCTCTCTCTCTCTCTCTTCCATACTGTTTATTGATTTGTTTTGGCACTCCCCCCATCACTTCTAAATTCGGTCGGCTAATCAGTTTTCCTTCCGGGCTATCCATCATCAATCACTGCCACTTCCAATTGTTCGCCGATTCGTCACTTTGTGAAGTCGCGGACCGTAATTCAATGCGGCTCCGTGTCGTCTCCGTTGACCCGAAAAATCATAAATCACACCGGTTTCTTACGCCTACCCTCTTTTTTTTCTCTTTCTTTTGTCTTTTTTTCCGCTTTGTCTTTCTTTTTGCTCCGCCCGTTTTCTCACATTGACTTCGAAACGAAACGAACCATTTTTCCAGGTCACAAAAACGCGCGGATCAAAGGGTATCGACTGGACCTTTTTTGGCCTGAGATGAGAAGACTCGACGGATTATGTCGATCGTCTATGTCTTCTCACTCACTCTGATACTCTTTTTTGGTAAGTTTGTCGACAACGACGGAAAAACTATTTAGGTAGGCGCTTTTAAGCTCTTTAGGCTACGGTATCTCTTGTTTTGTTTTTCTTGAATGAAAATAAGAGAGAAACAACAGAATCTGTTCAACATTCCACTTTTTCAGCCAAAAAATCAGGAAAAGTAAGAAAAAAATAATGCATACCGTAGCCCAAAGATTTTAAAGGCGCACACATAGTTTCGTTGTTTTCGTTGCGAGACCAGCTGTCGCATTGTTCTGCGAACTGGCGCAATTTCGCATTTTTTCTGACGATTTTCGATTTTTTCGTTATCCGTTCATCCCAAAACTGGCATTTCTAGGCGAGACCGTTTTCAGAATTCACCCGTGCGTGTCGCGTCGAAGAGTGCGCGCTCTGGTTCCAGAAGACCAAAGACTATGAGAATCTCACTCCGGAAGCCACCGAGCGCTATTGCCAAGTGCTGCACACCTACTTGAAATGCATGAACGAAACGATGCGCTTCTGTCATGGCAATCTTCGGTTTCACTCGTCGGAGCTCGTCATGCGACGCGACTGGAAAGAGTTCGAGTGCTCCAAGTGGGAGTCGTGCAATGAAAACGCGCCGCAGAAGAAGACACCTGTCAACACGTATTTTAACCGACTTTTATCCTAAATTAATCAGCTTTAACTTTTCAGATGCTATTTCAATCCGCCGCCGAGCCCCCGGAAAGTCAAGTACTGCTCGCTTTTCGGCGATCCGCACATCATAATGTTCAATGGAACCTCGCAGACTTGTTCGGAAGAAGGAGCCCGTCCTTTGGTAGACAATCGTTACTTCCTAGTCCAGGTCACCAACAAAAACGTTCGCGGCGAGGCGCTCACCACCACCGTCACCAAGATCACTGTTCTCATTCGAAAACACAACTGCACCGCGTCGCTGCGCTACGAAGCGTCCGCCGACGAGGCCGGCCTTCCGCAGGGATTTGTCGACGGCTCCACCTACCAGCTGACGAACCATCAGCGGAACTCGGTGGAAGTGCTTTGGCAAGACAACAACTACGTCGAGATCGCGATGCACTTCATCCACACTTCGATTCACATACGACGCCAGGGTCCCTATCTGTCGGTGGCGGTGAGAGGACCTGCGATGGTTATGGAGACTGCGAGCGACGTCGTTGACGAGATGTGCTGGAGCGGGTGTCGGAAGAGTTCGATGATCGCGCCGGAGAGCGCGTTCGAAACGCCGCGACGGTTCTCCGAGTGTTACGCCCGGCGGATGCATGTGCCGAAGAAAGTTGCGGAAGGTCACTTTAAAAAAAAACGATAAAAAATTATAATCGATTCTCTTTCAGACAGATGCAAAAACGTGGGTGTCACTGACGTCTTCTTCGACGCCTGCGTCTTCGATCTGATGCTCACAGGTAGTCGTTGATCCTCGGGTGGATGCTTGAAGACGTTGATTTCAGGCGATGACTACCTCGTTCATCTAGCGCGTAGTGCCCAGTTCGACTTCCGCCGCCTCGCCCCGCACCACCTCCAGTCGCACCTTCTGCATCACCGCGTCTCGCTCAAAAACCACACAAACCTCCCAGTTTTTGTAAAATGTGTTCCCTCGCTAACCCATAGCGCTTCTCCGTTTTCACCGGAACTTCTTGCCATTTCTCTTCTGATACCCATTCTCACCTATTTTTAGCCGATTCAAATTCTGTTTTTCTCTCTTCTTATTCTGAAAGATCTCCTACGTTTAGTGATAATGACGGGTTTTTTCTTTGCGGAAATTCTATGATGATGATAAATACTGTTTTCACTTTCAGACCCTCTTCTCCTATAAAAAGAAAAAGTAAAGTACAATCAAAGACAGTATTTCTCAAAAAAAAAAGAGTGTTTCCCCCCTCTCCGATTGTGTTACACACATTGCCAGATGGCGTCGGAAACTGGCTGCCAACGCAAAGAAACGACGCGAAAAAAGATTCATTGGATCGTTTATTAGAGTTTTGCGTGTGCCTCCCCTCTCAACTTCCTCAACTACTTCTTGATTTGCCGCAAGTATTCGCCGATCGTGTCGTAGATGCATTCGTACTGTGTCAAAGTGTACACCATACTTGGTCGTTGCTGGCGCGATCGATTCACTTCGCTTGAAAAGAAGATAAGATTGGAAAAGGGGAGGAGGGTAGGAGTCTGGTGTAACGATTCGATTAGGTACCTGAAGATGTCGATGATGCCCTCCGATTCGAATCGCGATATCACGTTGTCGGTGACGATGAACACTCCGGTCCTTCCGATTCCCGCGCTGAAGTTTCAACTTTTCCCCCCTCAGAATCTGAGCCACCTGTTTTTCAGCTTCCCCCCTCCCCTCTCGGTTATTTATTCAACAGCGGCTTCCTTCTGTTTGTTGTCGCTTTCGCATCATGCTTATTAGTTGGCTCACGCACCTGCAGTGCACAACAATCGGCGACGTGTAGTGCCGGGCTCTGATTTGGAGCAGGAACTCGATGAAGCCCGGAATGACGGGCGCGTCGTTATCCTTCCAATCTTTGTATTGCCAATGCGACACTTTCACGTGACTTCCCCGCCTCGCCGCTCGCTTCTCTTTGCTTCGGCTGGAGGCGCGCGACGCGGCGGCCGCCGCAATTGAAACGTCAAACTCGCGGTGCACCCAACTTTGTTCCTCGAGTTCGCAAACAACTTTCACCTCTACGTTCCCATATCGCTCCGTTTTTCCCATTGTTGACGGCCAATATTCGCCGCACTTTTTCTGAAAATTCCAGTTTATTTTGTTGTTTCGCATGGCTGGTCTCACAACGAAAAGGCTACAGTAATTTGTTAGAACCAAATTAGGGTATGCGCCTTTAATCTTTTGCTACGGTATGCAATTGACTCTTTTCGATTTTTCCTTGTTTTTTCCTCCGAATTCGGCAAGAAACAGGCCTAAATTTGGTTAGTTTCTGGCAAATTACTGTAGCCTTTTCGTCATGAGACCATCAACCGTTTTCCTCGCGAACTGACACTATCAATTTCTTTTCAATTTTTCGAAAACCCTCTTCTCAAACCAGATCGTTCGCAGACAAGCGAAAGACAATTTGATTTTGAAAACGCGACGAAGACGAGAAATCAGGTGACCACCATTTCCTGTCACGCGCTGATAGAAGGAAGGCATCGTATCATTGCGACTGTCCACCCTCCGCCTGTTTCTTTGTCAAGTTAATATGATTACCACAAAGTTCTCGTGATGCTGTCCCAACATCACAATACACGCGACGTCGTACTGCACGACCATGCGCCAAAAGTCGGGCACCGTCTCCTTCCCGACGCACTCGCTCCTGTCGATCGGTCCTTGTGTGGCGATCCATCGCAACGCGTCACTCTCGCCCTATAAAGACACGTTGAAGTGTGCATGCACTTCTTCTTCCTCCAGTCTTTGATCCTATCGGCCTCCCGTCGAGGCGATTAGCTGAAAGTGCAACGAAAAGGGCACCTGAACGAAGCTCGCGTTGATGTAGTCGCCGCCTTCAAGTTCAACAAGCGTGTGATCGTCTGAAAAGTGACCTTGGTGGCGAGAGGAAGAGAGAGAGAGAGAGAGAGAGTGTGTGTGTGCCTCCTGACATGACCACTCACACGGCACAATGTCTGAGTATCTGTTCGAGGAGGCGTATCTCGCCGCTCTGTCTGTGCTCCGCGTCAGTCGACGAGCCTCCGTTCGCGAGAGAACCTAGAAAGAGGCGGCTTTTCTCTCTCGAAAAGAGTGGGCTGCTCACCATGAATTCGTCTTGAAGCAGACGCCTCCGGTTCGCGCTATCCTGAGTCATATTCGCGAGAAAGCTCTCCGCCGAGTAGTCTCTAGAAATTTCTCATTTCCTTGTATGACTCACCGCTTCCGTTCTACGTTTACATTCCCAATTCCTCTGCACTCTATGGAGTCTAGACATGTTTTTTGGCCATAACTAGTTTCAGATTTTTATGTCGAGTTGACCCCGCAGTCGCCTGGGCCACAAGTGTTTTTCATTGTTCACATACGTTTCCATTGCGATTGCACTCTGAGCCGGACACACTTTGTTAGTGTCGATGCGAAGTAGGTTGGGCCGTTTCGCCGGTTCCGCCACTGCTATCCGATGCCCGTTTTCTATCGCCGTCACATCTTTCTTCACCTCCTCCACTTCTGCCTTTTGGGGTGGCGGTAGTGGTGTGTCGGCGACTTTCTGGTTTGGAAGCGACGGCAGCGGCGGCGGAAGTTGAGTAACTTGCTTCGGAGTCCTGCCGCGACTGTAACAACACACTCACTCTCGGTTCACTTTTCTCGTTTTTCTAATTGACCTCGCGCGTCGCAGTCGACTCGACGTCTTGTGGTAAACGTAGAGAATGAAGCATGTGACACAGCACATTAGAAGCATACTCACTGCCAGACACGCGATAATTATTTCGGCGACTGTAACTTTTCGTTTCAAGACCCAATCTCATTTTTCTTGAGAGAGAAAAAAGTTCTCACCGCCCATGGTGTTGTGGATGGTCCAACAGCTCTAGAGCTAGCGAATAGCGAAAGCGTGAATGAAACGGCAACGGTACCAACCGTCGAGAATGCAACATTAGACTTGGCAAAAAGTGTGGAAGGTGGATCTAAGCGGATTACACCCAAACAACAAGTATCTCGTTTTTCCGTCTGGTACCTTTCCTCCGAAAGATTATGTAGTCTCGGGGGGCGGATATTGTGTGCGTTTGAGCGAAAAACACCAACACGTTTGTTGACGCGGCGACCCGCTAAACTCAAAAGTCCCAGATAATAATGAGCCTATGCCACCCTCCGGCCCATATGTTATTCGTTCGCCGGGAGGTTGTTTCCGAAATTTACGAGCGCACGGATAGAGTTCAACACGATTAGCACTGCCTGGTACGTTGCACCTGCCAGTGGGTCTCGAGGCCACGGGGTCAGGAGGCTTAACCATCCGGCTTGCGATCTCAGTTTTCAAGCGTTTTGCTGCCCGAGAGCTCGTGAGGATCTTATGATCTCGCACTCTCGAAATGCATCAGGTGTCATGGGAAAATTGCGCGATTCTTCCCTCCGGCCAGACTTTCCAATCTTTCGTCATCTGTCGTCGTTATGTCGCGCTGTGTGTCATTAGTAGTGCCTGCCCCGCCCGGGGGGAGAAAGGGTCGGGTCTTCTTCTCCCATTGTCTGATTCTCCATCCATCTCGCCTCTCCCTCCCAGCCACCACCACCAGCACCACCACTAGGCCCTGACACTGGGCCTGCCACGGTCGCGCTCGGCCCCTCCCCTCCCCATCGTGACGCAGTATGCACTCACTAGGTCTCGTGAGCGAGACGGAGCGCGCGCACTCACAACGCTAGAGACATCTAGACAGAAAACGGGCGCGCGCGCGCACACACACTACTCGCTCACTCGCGCGCGCGCACACTCCATTCGCTCTTTTCCGCCGCCCCATCGTTTCCTTCTCCTGGTTCGGTTCGGTTCTTCTCTCTTTTATGTTTGCCTTCTCTGCGTTCTGTTTCAGTCTCGATCTCTCGCGCTCGCTCGCTCCGTCGCTTTTTTTCCTGCGCCGGTCGCCGCTCGTCTCGCTTTTCCATCCCAACCAACCTTTTCGTTTCTTTCGCTCATGTGCTTCCTCCCACCCGGCTTCCATCATCATGTTGCGTTGCCGCTTCTTTTTCTCTTCTTCTCTCCTTTTCTCTCTTTCTTTCTCTCGCTCTCCTTCTTCCACTCTCTTCCTCACCCCCAATCCGGTTTCCATCTTTTCGTCATCTTTGTTACACACACACGTACACCTCGCAACGCTCACAAGACAAATTATCGATTTTTCCATTCATATCCGATTGGTTACAGACGATGGAGGGTTCGAAAGCGTCGACGTCGGCCGGAGCACTGCGAGCTCTGTCGATGGAGCTCAAGAATCTGCAGTCTCAACCGGTCGAAGGATTCACGATAGACGCCAACGAGGACAACCTCTTCATTTGGTCCGTCGGAATCTATGGGCCGCCCAAGACTCTCTACCAGGGTGGTTATTTCAAGGCCAGTATCCGGTTCCCGACCAACTACCCCTATTCGCCGCCGACGATGAAGTTCACGTCGAAAGTGTGGCATCCGAATGTCTACGAGGTTTGTTGATCCTGGTCGACATCCCCAATGGAAGTTTCATGTTTAGAACGGAGATCTGTGCATCAGCATCCTGCACTCGCCGATCGATGATCCTCAAAGTGGCGAGCTCGCGTGCGAAAGATGGAACCCGACCCAGTCGGTCCGAACTATCCTTTTGTCGGTGATCTCGTTGCTCAACGAGCCGAACACTTCTTCGCCGGCCAACGTCGACGCGTCGGTCATGTACAGAAAATGGAAGGAGGAGAACGATCCGGAGTACGCGAAGATTGTCAAGAAGCAGGTGGACGAATCG